>CAUYUJ010015869.1:265340-308182 GCA_963575745.1 Prorocentrum cordatum
GTACAGCGCTTCGTGGCCCCATAGGGAGCTCCACCGAAAGTCCCATTGGGACCGCCCGCATGCGTCAACCACCACCGAGCTCAGCCCTCCCTCCCTGCGTTTCACCCACCCAGTACAGCGTTTCCTGGCCCCTTGATGCCCAACAACCAGCCATTGATGGGCCTGTTTTCCACCACAGCCACCATAAGTTGGAGGGGGGAGGACGAGGAGGACGAGGAGGAGGAGGAGGAGGAGGAGGAGGAGGAGGAGGAGAAGGGGGACCCCCTCCCCCTCCAACTTATGGGGATGGTGGAAAACAGGCCCATCAGCCATGGGTATGGACATGGGGCTCAAAGCCAGCATCGACCGCGGCTGCGCAGGCGGCCTCCGTCTCAAATGGGAGTCCATGGCGTCCATGGCGACACCGACAGCGAGTCCTGCTCAGCATGCTGAGGACATGCTGTCGGTCTTCGTGCCCATTATGAAGGGGCCCTGGGACACACTAATAAATACACACAAATCAAAATATACCCCACATGTTCCCATATTTTTGGGAGTGTTATCTTCCCCCCACTTCCCATGTTTCCCCATAGTTTCTGAAAGTCGACGATTAATTGTGTCTGTGTGTGTTTTCCCTCCTGGTACGTGGAGGACGGGTGACAAGCAAGAGGAGGCCGTGCAGAAAGCAGGCCATGCAGGAAGCTGCGTGAAGAGAACGTGCTATTATTTCCGTACCCATGTCTTGAGCAGGGACCGACCGTCCCGGCATTCCTGTAGTCCTACCACGAAATTTTATTAGAACCCAGAAATGTTCGAAAAACAAAAACAATATTCTTAGAACATAAACCCGATGTGTTAAAACAAGACAATATCGACCAGAAATGTTCTAAGAACAGTTCGTGGAAACAACAAAAGGTTCTTAGAACATTGTTTGGTAGGGCTACAGGCGAGCTAGGACGCTTCGCCACTGCTCGAATGTCGATCGTGCCGACCCTGATCCCAGACAAGCCCCGCCGCCTGCGATCCACGCCGCCGGCTGGGCCTCGTAAGCCCCGGCGACATGTTCCGGGCTCATCACCCTGGCGCCGGCGGCTTCGGGGCGCCAGCAACGAGCGGGAGGGGGCAAGGCAGCAGGAGCGGGCGTCGTCGTCGTCGTCGGTGACGCCTGGGTAGTCGAAGCCAATCTGGCGCCAATATGGCAGGCCCAATGAGGCAAACGGGGGCAATCTGGCGAGGGAGCCAGCGCGAATCCAGTCTGGCGAAGAACCCGAATCGTCCAGTTTGGCCGGGCCAGATTGGCCCTTGGGGCCCAAGCCAATCTGACAGTCTGGCCTTCGACCACCCGGGACGCCTGCGTCGTCGCCGTCGTCGTCGGCGACGCTGTCCGGGCTCCTCACCCTGGCGCCGACGGCCTTCCGAGACAGCGACGATTGGGGGGGGGGGGCGCAGCAGCGGGAGCGGCACCCGGGGCACGCCCCTCGCACGCCGCCTCCCGTCCTCCTCATCCTACAGCCAGCGCGTAGTGAGAAGATGCTGAGGATGTGCGGTGAGGATGCAAGTCCCCTTGGACGCCCAAGGTACTCCAGACTTCGTAAGAAAAGGGAGGGGGGTCTCATTTCGGGGGGGGGGTCTCTTCCAGGCTATCTTTGAGGGCCTGGGGGGGTCTGGGGACGATGTTTTTGGAGGGTTCTCCCACGGGGGGGGGTCTGAAACTTCTCGTCTGGGAAGATTGAGACCCCCTCCCTTTTATTACGAAATCTGGAGTAATGAGGATGTGCGGTAAGGATGCAAGTCCCTTGGACGCCCAAGGTGAAGTTGTTGAAGCTAGTGGTTGCCCAAGGATGGGACGCATGGGCGAGGATGCAGAGGCATTATTGGGAACAATACCCAACCTTCCTATGCGCGTTGGCTGTAGCATGATGGGGGCAAGGGGTCCTGGGAGTGTTCTGGGAGCGTTGGAGTCGCACATCAGGCCCGAACGCATACCCATCGATCGGCAGAAGTAGGTAGAAACATGCAGTAGGAAGGCGTTGAAAGTAGATTGGGCACCGACCGCCCCCTTAAGGAGGACGCAAAGAAAAGATGGAGCCACTAGATCATTGCAGTAAGCAGGCGCTGAAAATAGATTGGAACCTGGGAATCCAAAATTACCTAGAGACCGTTTTTTTTTGAATCGGCGATAATCCGGAGGGGGGGGGAGGCGGGGACCAGCCGATAACCTAACCCTCGCGCTGTGGGAAGCCCTGCGTATGCCCGCGCCCACCCTCCCGCGAACTGCACAACCGGCACGGTTAGGGAAACCTGGGGGGGGAGGGGGGGGGGGGGCAAGCCGGATAACCCGGGCTATCTCGGCGGTGGACATACCTCCCTCTAGTAAACCACCCTTTAGTGAAAACGGCCCGGGACCGCAAAATCACGGCCGCGACGCCCTCTCGCGAACAGAAAACGGCCAATTCGCGAATCGACACGTCAGGGTAGGAGGTCTGTCCACCCCCGATGATCGCCCGACCCTGAACAGGAAAGAGCCTCCTGCTTCCACCTCCTCCTCCTCCTCCTCCTCCTCCTCCTCCTCCCCCTCCTCCTCCCCCTCCCCCTCCCCCTTCCCCTCCTCCTCCTCCTCCTCCTCCTCCTCCTCCTCCTCCTCCTCCTCCTCTTCCCCCTCCTCCCCCTCCTGCTTCCACCGACCGACGGGCAGCACGGCACCCCGCAGCAGGCCGCTCCCCGAGCGGGTCGGCCGGGAGGCGCCCGCCACGGAGCGCGCGCGCCGCCCCCTCCCCGTGGCGGGGCCGACGAGCACGCGGGACGGGCGTGCCTCTGTGAAAGGAGCCCTTGCGCCGCCAGAAGATGTCCATATCCACTGCCGCGGGATCGCGCCCCTGGGGTCTCAGGGAGCAGCAGATATGGATATATCTGCCCGCCCACGCGGGCGCGCGGAGATCCGCATCCACCACTCCTTGGGATATCCCGGGCCACGACGACCCCGCGGCAGCGGATATGGACATCTTCTGGCGGTGAAGCCCTGGGACACAGAAACAAAGACATACAAATAACGGGATTCCCCACAGTTTCCCCATCTCTTCTGGGTGTGTGTCTTCCCCCCCATTTCCCATACGTTTCCTGTCTGTGTTGCTTCAACTCCTGATTCTGGGTGGTGCCGAGGATGACGAAGACGGGTCCTGGATTAGGTTTTTCCCATCGTACTTAAGGACCACATCCCACAAACAATTTCGAGCACGCGGAGAAGTGTCGAAACAGTGTCGAAACAGTGTCGGACGAGTGTCTCCCGGGGCCTGGCGCGTGAAAACCCTCGACTTTGGGTGCCTTTTTGGTGCTCAAACTTCTTTCTGGTGATCAGGGCTAAAGTAGGTTTGAACATCATAAGTCCGGGGGGGGGGCAGGGGTCCTGGGACTCGGCGGCGAGCGAGGGGGGGACAGTGAGGAGGAGAAGGCCATCTCCGAAGGCGGAAGGACTTCTCAGCAGCCCTCGCGCCTTCTGAGAGGTCTTCTGCGCCTTCGGGGAAGGATGAGAAGCTTCTCAGAAGGCCAAGGGACTTCCGAGCCTGCTGAGAAGGCCCGCCCTTTCTCACTTCCCCCCAGCCTCGCCGCCGAGGGATCAAGAAAACACGAAGGACATTACGGTACCCTCCCCGAACCGACTTCGATCTTATACCTCAGTTCGACTGTACAGCATACGCTGTCCAAGGGGAATTCGCCTGCTCTGACAGGATCAAAACCCCTAAGGCATTTGCTGCTCAGGGAACTGCCCAGGACTGCCTAGAAACGTCCGATGCCCAAGACTGTCTGGCAAACGCCCAAAGCTGTCCAACAGGTGCCCATGTCTGTGTAGTAAGCACCGTGAGGAGGAGGAGGAGGAGGAGGAGGAGGAGGAGGAGGAGAAGGAGGAGGACGAGGAGGAGGAGGAGGAGGAGTATGAGGAGGAGGAGGAGGAGAAAGAGGAGAAATGAAGGGATGAGGAGGAGGAGGAGGACGAGGAGGAGTAGGAGGAAAATGAGGAGGAGGAGGGGAAGGATGAGGAGGAAGATGAGGAGGAGGAGGAGGAGGAGGAGGAGAAGGAGCAGGAGGAGGAGGAGGAGATGGCCAGTCCCTCCTGAACGCGGCCCCGAAGCGGCGGCGCAGCGCGCGAGGCTGGGCGCCGCGCCTCCGTGGCCTCCTGAGGCGCGGGGGCCGGGCAGCACGCCTCCGTCTCGGAGGAGCTGGCGCGGCGCCGCGGCCTGCGACCACCGCGGCAGGACCCAGGGCTGGGACCCGAACAAGGGCGCCAGCGCGGGCGCCAGCACGGAACCCGCCACGGCGGCGGCGTGGGAAAGCATAGCGCGCACAGGACAAGCCCCGGAGCCGCAGCTAGCTGAGCCCGACCGGAGCATGGAGCTCGTGCTGCTGAAGTCAGGTCCTGCGGGGAAAGATGGAGAACCGCATTATCATAATGAGCTCGACGCTACGGGCAGCGACGACGACTCACGACGACGACGACGACGACGACGACGACGACGACGACGACGACGACGACGACGGACGACGGACGACGGACGACGGACGACGACGGACGACGGACGACGATGGACGAGAGACGACGGACGACGGACGGAAGGACGGAAGGACGGACGGACAGACACGACGACGACGACGACCCACGGCGACGACGACAACGACGACCACGGCGACGACGACAAGCCGCGCCCCTGATTGGCAGGAGGACGCCCCCGATTGGTGCAAGGCGGCTTGCGCGGGGCGCCCCCGCCACGGCGGCGACGACGCCGCCCGAGCCGACGCATCCCACGCCGGCCACGGCCGCGGCGACGCCCACCACCACCGCGACGACGCCCGCGGCGGCGGGCGACGGCGGCGAGGGGGCGGCGGCGGCCAAGGGCGGCCCCGCGGCCTGACGGTGCAGGGCGGCCTGCGCACGCTGCCCTGGCGCAGCGCGCCGTCCCTGCCGAAGTAGGTGCACACGGACTGCAGCTCCGCGGGCCACGGCCGGCGCCAGTCGCCCGCGACGCCTCTCGCGGCCGAGGGCCGCCGCGGCCGCCGTCGCCGCGTCGCCGCCGCCGCCCGCCGCGGGCGGGCCCCGCGGGCGTCTGCGTCGGACGGGGGGTGCCAGAGGAACCGCCGCGGAAGGACCTCGGGGATGTCGAGCCCCTCCCGAAGCCGACCCGTTCCTCGCTGCAGCGTCTCGACTGTGCGTCTGGAGGATGACGATCGGCGTCGCTGTCCACTTACCGCGGGGGCCCGACCACAAGAAACCTTCCACAAGAACTCCAACCCTGAGACCACAGGACGTCCATGGATTCTTGGCGTGGGAACGTCGCGCCTTCCACGGCAAAACCATGGAGACCCAAGAAACCCAGGGCACCCTGGAGGCAAGCAGGGCGTTTCTTGGCATGGGACGTGGGGGAGAGGATGAGAGGGGAGGAGGAGAGAGGAGGAGAGGGGAGGAGAGCGGAGGAGAGAGGAGGAGAGAGGAGGAGAGAGGAGGAGAGAGGAGGAGAGAGGAGGAGAGAGAGGAGGAGAGAGGATGAGAGAGGAGGAGAGAGGAGGAGAGAGGAGGAGAGAGGAGGAGAGAGGAGGAGAGAGGAGGAGAGAGGAGGAGAGAGGACGTGCTTGCCACAGGAGGGGCCTCCAACGGCGCCCCCGTGGCCCCTGACAGGTCCAGGGATCGTCGTCGTGGTCGCCGTGGTCGCCGTGGTCGCCGTGGGCATCGTCGCAGGCGCCGTCGCAGGCGGGGCCTTCGTCGCCATCTCCGCCGACGAGGAGAGGGGGGGGGGAGGGGAGAGGGAGGTGGGGAGGGGAGAGGGAGAGAGAGAGAGAAAGAGAGAGGAGGGGGCAAGCTAGGGGCGCTCGCGCCATGTCTGACGTCCTACCCCACTGCGCTGGCCTTGCTCTATCCGCCGACGGGTGTGCAAACGAACCCGGAACGCCCCAGAGGACCCTACAGTGTCATGCGCCATGCGCAATGACAAGAGGGGGGCTGCGTGCATTGGAGGATATGGCGGGTGAACTGGACGATGAGCAGGAGGAAAAGGGAGCGGGGCGACGACGAAAGGAATCACTTGGACACCCCAAAAAATGGCCCGCGAGAGCGCCTGTCTGAAGAACTGGTGCCAAGCGCCGATACGGACACGAGGCCAACGCTGCGGCGGGAGCGCCAGCTTCGAGGGGACCGCAAGCAGCCCCAGTCCTGCGCGCAACGAGACAATGTGCAGAGGGAGGCGCGCCACTCTCAGAACAGCCTCGGCAGAAAGAGAGAAGGGGAGAGCAGCACCCGTGCCCCAAACAGCAGGTCGGGCATGTCCTCCTACAGGCGGATTTGGAACGAAAAAACAGAGATAGTCAAAACAACTATTCCAACATGGTCGAAAAATGTTAGGAACATCGTCCCGACACCATTTTTGACTATTGGTGAAAATCCTCCTGTAGAGGGACAGGTCCGACTTACCCCAAACGGTGCTTGCTTTTCGGGGTTCTGAATTCTTTCCTGAAGACCTGCGCCTGCGCGTCAGTCTGGCGGCTATGTAGTCGCCGTGGCCGCCCCGTCGCCACCTCGTAACCGCCGGTCGCCTGGGCCTGCGCGACGGTCTGGCGGCTATGTGAGCGCCGTGGCCGCCCCGTCGCCACCTCGTCGCCGCCCGTCGTCTGGGCCGGCGCGTCGGGTCCGCCGCCCTGTGGTTGCCGTCGCTGCCTCGTCGCCGCGTCGTCGCCGCCCGCCGCCTCGCCGCCGCATCGCTTTTCAGTGTGCTGGATTGGTCTGCATGGAATAGCGTGTCGTTGTATTGCTTCGCGCGTCTTTGCAATGCATTCGACTGATCTGAACAGCTCTATGTGCGTCGCTTTGCACTGCTTGGCATTGATGTGGAATCCTTGCACTGTTTTGTTGTGTATCTGCGTTGTTTGTCAGCTTTGCCTTGGTTTGCACTGCACACCATTGCCTTGCATTGGTGCACATCGCTTTGCATTGCTTTGCATTGCTTGGTTGTATTTGGCACTGCTTGGCGTTGCTCTGCTTTGCTTTCAATTGCTGTGTATTGGTTTGCAACACATTTGATGGCATTGCATTGACTGTACTGTTTTGCATTGCGTCGCATTCCTTTGCATTGCTTTGCGTTGCAGTGTTTTACGGAGCCTGGCATTGCTTCTCACAGCTTCCCACTGCTTTGTATTGCTTTGCGCCACATAGATCGCGAAACATGGAGAATCACTCCACCTAGATTACACCTCATCAGTTGCACCACCTAGTTCCCTAGTTTGCAAGAACATAACTTGGGTTCCACGCTGATATGATGATCGGGGGGTGGAGAACACGTCGGAACACCTCTGGCACCGCGAGAAAACTCAGACACACTTCCTCCTCAAGATGAAGAAAACAAGGTGAAGATAAGTCCGGACGATGATGAAACGGGACGCTCTCAGAGCCAACGATTCCGGAAAACATCTCAAACACCGTGATCGTTCCAGAGCGCTGCAGAACGCTCTGAGAGCGCTCCTCCTCCTCCTCCTCCTCCTCCTTCTCCTCCTCCTCCTCGTCCTCCTCCTCGTCCTCCTCGTCCTCGTCCTCTTCGCCTGAAACCAGGTAGCCGCCCCCCAGCGAGAAGCGGCCAGGCGGGCAAGTCTCGCAGCTCTGCCGCATCGCCGCGCCCGGCTGGAACTGCATGGGCACCGGGCCCTGGACGGCCTCGGCCCTGAAGGGACGGAGGAGCAAGACGAGGAGGGGGAGGAGGGGGGAGCAAGAGGAGGAGAAAAAGGAGGAGAAGGGGGCGGAGGAGCAAGAGGAAGCGGAGGAGGAGGATAAGGAGAAGGGGGAGGGGGAGGACCTGGGATACAAACCGCTTGCCCCGCGGACGGCTCAGTAGAGTCCTCCGCGATCCGCGATCCCAGAGCATCAGATATCGAGGATCGGAGCTTCAGAACAGGATGGCTCGGCCCGGTCTGGGAGGCCTGTGGAGGCCCCGGGGGGGGCCTTCTGGGAGATGACTTCCCAGGAAGACGAGACGGACGGTGCTCAAAACCGAGTCGGGAAATCAGACCGAATCGAAATGCGCGTCGGATCGGGCCGCATCGGGACGTCCAAGCGTCAGCACAGGACGAAGCTAGGACGAAGGTACATTCGGGTGAGGGTACGTCGGAAATCTCTGAGATCTGGAGGCTCTGGAGGATGTTTCGGGCGCCGCGGCCTTCTCAGAGCGTGCCGGAGCGCTGTGAGAGCGTTCTGGAACGCTCTGGAACGGATGTATCCTCGCCATGGCC
Organism: Prorocentrum cordatum; assembly: GCA_963575745.1. Classification (NCBI taxonomy): domain Eukaryota; class Dinophyceae; order Prorocentrales; family Prorocentraceae; genus Prorocentrum; species Prorocentrum cordatum. The sequence goes on from CAUYUJ010015869.1 coordinate 273,579, forward strand.
CCGACCGACGGAACCCAATCGGGGCCGGAACCTATGTCGAGTCGGAACGGATCAGGCAGACCAGGCAGGCGAATCCTCCTCCTCCTCCTCCTCCTCCTCCTCCTCCCCCTCCTCCTGTCGGTCGGTGGTACCGCGATAGGTTCGTAGCCTATACACGGGTGATGCAGAGCAAAGCAAAGATGGAATAGGTGAAGCACATGCACGTGCAACGGAAGGGAGGAGGGAGACCCGCAACGAGAGTACACCCTCTGCGCCCCACATGGGGAGGGCCGCCGAATTCGTCCAGCGACCCTTTGAGTCATGCAGTCATTCGCCATGCCATCGCCCAAGTAAGGGTCGAGCGGGATGAAAAGGCCCCAGCATGGAGCTTCAAATAGGCCCTAGACCCATGGCACGAGAGGAAGGAACCACAGAGCATGGCAGAGGCAAGCCAAAGACAAAGAGGTTCGCATGTACCTTCGCCAGCACCGTCGTCCACTGGCGCCTGTCGCCGAGGCCATGAAGGCTGACGCGCGCACAACCGCCGCGGCGGCCGCGTCTGGGCGCGCCATCCTCAAGCCTACACAGAACGGGGCGGTGCACCGCTGAGTCTTGCGAGCTTCGACGAACAGAGTGGACACCGGCAGCGCGCGCGAAGGATACCAAATCAGGAAGATACCAGCCAGGAAGAATGCTGGCATTGGACTGGCGAGGGACGGGATGCTCCATGACGCGCGGAGACGAAAGTTTCCAAGCCTGGCGCACACAGGGCACTACGGCCCCGAGAAGGTCAATCTCTAGTTCCTCCGGTCGGAACTCCCTCCGAGTAAAATAAGAAGGCCATAGAGCTGCGCGGGGGGGTGGCAGGCCGAAGGGTGATTTGTGCATTCGACTGCCAGATGCCGAACTGCATTCCAAGTTTCGAAGGGGGACCATCCAATAATTCCCATAGAATACATCTCACCAGTTAACTGAAGCCACTGCGTCGCGATTTTCCTGGCGACGCAAATCTCCATGTTCCAACAGTTGCGATTGACATCGACGTTGACAACGCAGGCCTCGCGGGGTGCCGCTGCAAGAAACGCTCAAAACTGCATGCGAAAATCACCCCCTCCCTGATTCCAAAGAAGATGTGGAGGATCAAGCAGACTTGCTGCGGAGGTGGGCTAACAGGACCAGTCGTGGAGGAGAGAATCACCACTGCATCACCTGGGACCGCAGACCATAGGCACTTGCGGCCGAGGCTCAGGCGCAGCAGCTGCGGGGGGGAGACGGGGCCAAAATTCTTCCAGGTCGGGGACGAAACGCGCTTCCCTTGGAGCCCCCGCTTGCCACTATCCCGTCGCAGTCGCCTGAACTCCTCAACGTCGGAAGCCCTCTCGGCGCCCGAGGGGAACCATTCCACTCGACAAAGCCTTGCCAACACTTTCCCTTCCTGCGCATGCGTTTGATATTGAATTGGGCCTGTCCTCCTAAAGGGGGATTTTGTACGAAAAATAAAAGAATGCCCCCAAGACATCCAACAGTATCGGGAACTGACAAAAAAACGACTATTAGTTGACTATTTTGGGATCTGTCTTTCTTTGCGCGCGTGCCAAGCCTCATGAGGTGGACGTTGAGAGAACATGATGTTACAACGCTACTCCGGAAATTGATATGCCAAGTGAAGGAGCAAGCGGGAGGAAGCAGGAGGGAGAGGGGGGGAATGCCTACCTGCAAACGGCCAGGAACGCATCTAAGCCTTCGTCGACAGCCACCGCTTCGGCCTCGAAAGCGCTATGACAACTGCACATGCGCGTGCTTCTGGTGCCCGCGAGGACCTGTATCTCGGTGGACAGATCGATGAAAGAGCTAGCTGCAGCACCGCGCTCTGACGCGGAACCGCCGTCGCAGCAGAAAAAAAAAAACTACTAGCCGGCCCGGCTAGAGAGAGATCACGAGGACACCGCGACCATGATGTCCGCGTCTCCAAGACGACGTTGGCAATGTGGTCTGCCGCGTTGTCGCACTCCCTGCGCCGCCAACGGACGATTGGGAGATGCCCCCTCATGGGCAGCCAACCGCGCCCGCTCAGAGCGGCAAAATTCCTCCGAATGCGCACGAATACTAGCCGGAACGAATCGTCGGCCAAAGCCGCCCCTCCATCAACAAGATCCGCCACAGTCTCGCTGTCAACGCGCACCTCCAGCCGCCGGCCTCCAGGGTCCCACGCACTGTCTTCGGAGTGTAGGTTTAAGCACGGGATATTGTCCATGGTGTGCTCGCGGAGATCGCCCGGGGCCGGGGTGGGTCGGCCGCGAAGAGTAAGCTCCAGTCGCGGGAGATGCCACGCAGTGCAGACTGCGTCTGAGAAAGCCCCGTCGTGCCGCATCAATTGCGCCATGTTCTCGCACCTGTCACGCATGCCCCTCGAGCGCAGGCCGAAAGCCAAGCAGATCGGGGCCCCCCACGGGGCGCGGCCAGCACCAGACACCCGGTGCGCGTAGCCTTCGCTACGGCGGCGCCGCCGCTTTCCATGGAGCGCGCAAAATGCGTCCCATTCCACCACGGTGCGATACAACCTGGCCTTGCGGAGGAAATCAGATTTGTCTGGACGCCCATGCCAGGCTGATTGAAGACGGCCTTGAGGATTCGAACATGCAGCGGATCCAATGCACGTAATTGAAAACACTTGTGTGTTCTCATTGCAGTACGCTGTAAGAAGCTCGATCGGCCTTCGTCTGGTCTCGAACGGAGCTTGAGGAACCAGCGCGCGAGGCCCAACCCCCAAGAAAGAGCCCGCGGCAGTAAACTCTGGTTCACATGCCAGGCCGACCATCCAAAGGCCGCAGACGCGGCGGGCACGCGCGCCCAAGCCGCCAGCTTTGACTTGAGAGAGGCCCCTGGCGAGAAGGTGCGCTGGCGTTTTAAGTGAAGACCAGAAGCAATAGACAATCTGCGCTCCGCGCCTGTTTGCGCGGCTCCGGACTCATCCACAAGCGCACCCAAAACAAATAATTGATGCACGCGCTCGCACTGCATGCCACTTCCGGCCCGGTGGACGACGAGAGCCGGCAAGCCTTCGCGCTCAGAAGCTGGACCAACTAAATACTGCTATGATGGTGGTTTCCAAAATAGCCCGTGCAGTGCTAGATCGGCGCTTAAGCCCTCTGTCATGGCCCTGATGCGTCCGTGGCGAGATGCGAAAAGAAATATGTCGTCGGCCCAAACGACGCGCGCGCACACCGCCCCATCCAAGATGAAGCAATACCCTCTGGAAAGCCATGCGTCGATCAACGGTTCCATGAGGTTCTCGAAGATGGAATTCCAAATGCCCGGGATTTCTACTGCGCCCTGCTCACCCCCCCACGACTACGGAAAGCTCTCTGTAGCGCCCGCGCCAGCGATCTGCATTGTCGCGGAGACGCCAGTGAGTTCGCTCATGAGCGACGCGACGCGCCCAGATTGAAGTCCCCGGGCCGTCGAAACGTCGTACCGACTGACGTGCTTTATCGAATCGAATGCTGTCGCAACGTCCAAGGCGTCGCAATGAAGAGGAATGCCCTGCGCGTCGGAAAGGTAAAACAATTGTTGAATCAACCCTGATACGTGCTCCGGTCTGCAATCCTTCATAAACCCGTACGTCTGGGCGCTGCTCGGGCGTAGTTGGTTCAGCACGGACGGTCGCATGGATCTCATGCACCACCTCTGCAACACGCTTGTTTTGCCCATCCAGCGGTAGTCGCCGAAGTCGGCGATACAATTCTCCTTGGGAAGGCCTTTGAATTCGACGATCTGCCCATGCACCGAACCCCTAGAAGTCCCGAAAGAAGCGCAAGTACGGAAGAGTTTCCAAATCTGCAACACAGCAGCCCACGGCAATGAAATGAACACTTCAGGTGGAATGCCGCCGGGGCCCCGCCTGGAACCAGGTCGAAGCATGGCCGCCGCCTGCATGGCGCCCCAAAGTTCGATCGCTGTCTTGGCGGAGCCATCGATGACATTGCTGCGATGCACTGCCAACGAGGTATGCAACCGATCGAGCTGCTCGCGGGCGGCGCTGTCGGCGTCGGAGGAGCGATCACGACCAAACAGGCACGCATGTTGCAGCCGCTGTTCTCGGTCGGCGGTCGGGCGCCCACCCAGCGGCAAGCGGGCGGGCAACGTGCAGCAGCGCGACCGGCAGAGCGACAGCGACTTCAGCTTCCGATTTGCTCGTTGCCTGCTTTTCTTGAGCCGCTCTCGACGAAAACCGCGGGCCTGGTGCCGAATGGCTGCTGGCGACAAGACGCCTGGCGAAGCGCGCGTTGCCGGCTCCAGCAGTTGTTCGTCTTCAGGCATTGAAGACCTCGGGCCCGTCGCGCGTTGAACAGCCCAGGCAAGATGCCGCAATCAATCCGGGAATCCAGGAGACGCGCAAGCCTTGTCGAAAGATTTTAATGCGACGTCGCCGGCCGGTCGCCAGCCGCACAAGGATCTCACCTTGGGCCTGCGAGCATGGAAGGGGGCGGTGCCCGATAGCTCAGCAACCACCGGTCGACGATCAAAACCTTTCACCCCATGCAGGAGGCAAGTGTCTGATAGCATGCGCCACGCCCCCGAGATTGCAAGACGCGGCCACGTAGTCAATCTGCGAGCTCTTCGACATGTCCCGGCGGATCCCGCACGTCCAAACATCAGCAGGATCTCTGGCAATACCGAATGCATTGAGAGCCTGGAGATGCAGAGACCGCAACCAAGTCAGCACGACAGGATCCATAGCCACTGAATGGGATCGAATTTTCGGTAGCACATTTGATCCAGAAGCTCCATCGATGCAGCCAGCAAGAACAACGTTCGAGTCGAAACTGACCACCAAAGGCAAAAATGTCCCGTGGCGTCGACACCGACACCGCTGCACAGAGGCAAGAAATTCGAGATGAATATGTGAGGAGACGACGTCCTCCGAAGTGAGATCGCGAAAGTGGGAGGACAAGAACAGAGTTATGTATAGGGATCCCGCTCCAATAGGCACCATGCACAACGTGGAGATGCACAGAACCAGGTGGAGGGGGGGCGAGGAAGCCGCAGTCGGCGCCCTTCGTGATGTCCCCTTTGGGCGGCCTGCGAGCGTCGTTGAAAACGACGAAACCATTGGCAATACTACCGTCCACCCACCCCGTGCACTCCTGGAGACATACACCAGCCGACCCAAATGATTTAGCCTGCATAGCTGTGTACTGGCATGTAGGCGCCCCTGCGTCTTGCGACTTATGTTCCAGGTAATTGTGGTGAACATGTCAACGAATTCTGGCATGCAGCCCCCGGAGGCGCCCTACTGCGGGCCGCGGCCGAAGCAGCGCAGCTGGCGGTGAGCCGCGGCGGAGTCCCTGTGTTCAGGAACGTCAAGCCGTCGCTGTCCCACTCCGGCTCGTGCTCCGAAATAGTCGCGATCAAGATGGCCGTGCCCCCGCCCTCCACGTAGACTGCAAAATCTGATGGCCGAAACGTTCGCAGCGTGTGCGAGACCGGGAATGGTCTTCGCCCAGTCTGCGACCTCCCCTGTCATGGAGCGCTTCGTCTGGACCCCGGGGGGGGCGTTGAGCTTGAGCTCGCAGATTAATACCATCATTGTTGTAGTTCGCCTCTTCGGCAAGGACATCTCGCCCTAGATCTGCCACGAGAGCCACGCGCCCATCGGCGATAGGAACTCTGACTTGGCGCCCCCGCTGGCCTCGAATCTGCGCGTCGCCGACGCGAGGCCTGAGGTCATCCCCCAAGAAGTCCAGTCAGCGTAGTCACCAAAGTAAACGCATCAGGATTGCTGATGCCCTCGGTCTTACGTTCCTCCCACGTGCAGAAACATTCGATATCGAGATTCGCTGGCACCCACGCCGGCCCCCCCCGCCCCGCCGGAAAGACTGGTCGCAAGTTGAGTCTTCAAGGAAGCGACCGTGGTTTCGAGCTGGGCGGTGCGCTGCTCTACGGCATTGACCTTCTTGTCACACGCACACACACACGCACACACGCACGCGCACAGACACTCACACATACACACACAGACGCACACACGCACACGCACACACACACACACGCACAAACACGCACACACACACACACGCACAAACACGCGCACACACACACACGCACACACACGCACGCACGAACACACACACACACACACACACACACACACGCACGCACGCACACATACACGCACACACACACACGCACACAAAAATGACCAAAGTATGGCTCTGGCTTTGCACGCCTAACCTCTCGAGGACCCTCCCAGAGAAACGACCGCGACGGAGGATGGAGGATAGCGCGAATACACAAACGAGCTCTCCAAACTCGGGCCCGCGCGGGCCTCAGCACAGCGGCCCGACAGCTCGCGTCCCATCCCAGGACCGCCCGACCAGGAGACGCGCCGCCATTCGCCTAGTCGACATCGGCAGCCACGACGAACCCAGCCCCCCTCAAACAGTCGCCGACGGCACGTGCAAGACGACGGACGAAGCTTCGGGGCGACCGTGGATATGGCGACAAAAATATCGACGCACCGTAGGTGACAGGCGCCCGGCCACAGTGGGACGGCGCGACGATCCTGCAGGCGATCCCCGGCGCGCCCGCCACAGCCCCCCACAACCACGTGAATTCGTCGGCGCCGCCAAAGAGCCCAAGTCCACGCAGTCGGACAGACGCGAAGCCGCGGATGCACCCAGGCCCCGCCACGGACGGCCTGGCCCCCCGGCTCTGCGAGGCCCATCCCCCTCGCGCGCACAGGACGCTAAGTGAAGAGATCACGGAGCTCAACAGTCAACTTAAGGTGATAGAAGGCGTTCGACAGATCAGCCTCTGAGAAATGCAACGCGCCATCCTCCTCCACCTCCAGGTTCCCAATTGCCCCCCCGTGCGCGGGGTAATATTGCCGGGCCCGGCGAACCGCGCATTGCTGCGACGACAATCGCATGCCAAACTTAATCCATCGCCCTTCTTCGGCGCCCAGAAGCCCAGAGAACTCCGCGGACCCCCCGCCGCGGTCACGGGCAAAATCAACAAGCCCACAGCGATGGAGACGCGAGACACAATTGCCCCACGCACGCGGTTGGCGAAGCGAGGGGTCAGAGTAGGGCGCCTTCACGCCGCGCGTTCTCCTCCACCCCAGCGCCGGCCCCGCAGGTAGCACACAATCGCAAATAAACTCCGCGACGCGCCCGCGCCCGCCTGCGCTCCGCAGCGCCGCGAGGGGCAACGCGCGGCTCCCCGCGGCCGGTAATGAGAGCAAGTCGCGACTGTAGTCCCCCAGTATCACGTCCGCGTCCGAGCCGAAGAAACTGGGCGCCCGAAGCCACCGCGGAGCTTCTGGGGTGTCGACGCCAGCAGGAGGAGGGCCAAGAGCGGAGGCGCTCTTGCGCGCATGCCCCATGATGCGACGCCGCACCAAGAACTGCGGCCCGGCGCGACGCCAGGAGAGTTGCGCATGGCATTGAGCGCGGCAACCGCCCGACGGACATCCAGACCCCGAGCGCGACGGGCAAGCGCTCGTTGCCGGCGCCCGCGAGACAAGACCCCTCTGCAAGCGCGACGATCGGCTGCGACCGGCGGGAGCGGCAGAGGCAAAGGGTTCCGCGCAACATCCCAAGAGGACTCATCACGTCCACCGATGGAAGACATCATGCAGAGGCGCCCCCCGCCCGACTGTCGGGCGAGGGGCGCGGAGGGGGCGCTACATCGCGCCGTCAACCTCCGTCGCCCTTCTTGCCATTATTGAGAGACCCCTTCTTTTCGCGAGCCTTGCGGAGGTTCTTGGCCAGGGCTGCTTCGCGCTCAACTTCCTTCCGAATGTGTTCGGGTAGGTCCGGGCAGATCATCAGACTCGACTGCAGGCGCGTGGACCCAGAGAAGTGCGTCTGCTCCTCGATCGACAGCCCCCCACTCTGATTGGCCCCCTCTCGCTCGCGCACCTTCTCCAAGCACGAATGCTCTATCGTCTACATCCTGCGGAAGATGGCCTCGCAAGCGTGCAAATTGGAGCCGTCGCACTGGTCCGGAAGCAGCAGGGCAGGAATGCACTGCGTGCACTGACCATGCCCCTGCGCACCCCACTGCGTCGGCTCGAGATTGGCCACCGAGCGAAACCGATCGTGATGGCCGTCGATCCCCATCCCCTCATTGTTGATGTAGTCGATACACCAGAATGTAGTGCGAGGACCTGCCACCAGCCAGCCACGCCCGAAGTCCTCCTCGCTCACACGCGCGACCAAGGCTGCCCACATGATCTCGCGACGGGCACCAACACGCAGTATCGGCATCACACGGGCGTCCGCTGCCACCGAGCGGCCCATGAAGGCCTCAAAATCCGCGGGCGCAACCTCCTCGACGAACAGCGCACTGCCGTCCGAAAGGATGTGAAAACCACGCCCGTGGACCACGGCACGTGACGGCATATGCCCAGGGATCTCGTCGCCGTACCGGAAGTCCCCCAGTAACTGGGCCGCACGCCAGCGAGCTCCGCCGTCGGCCACCACCTGCGCCGCCGCCGCTCCTTGCAGCACGCCTGGCAGAGGCCCCGCCAAGCCCAGGCGCGGCCGCGACCACAGCTCCTGCGACGGCGCCGCGCCCGCCTAGCACCAGCGCCACGAAGCCCGCGGCGGTGAGCAAAATCGAGCCGACCCATATGGCCCGCGTTCTGCTGGCAGCGCTGGAGGGCGAGGAGCTCCGCGTCGTGAAGGACCACCTGCTTCTCCGCCGCCGAAGGCCCCTGGGCGAATCGATACACACGAGCAGGATTCAAGCCGTGAGGCACAATGTTCCGTGCGGCGTCATCGTTGTCCCCTTCGTCGTACTTCTCGATGAACGTGTCGCCGTCGGTCGTGGTCCCGACAAACTCAGGAGCCGATTGCGCCAGGCGGCCTGAAACCCACCGCTGGTGCACCAGATCGTCGCCGTCGTACCTCAGCCACCCCCACTGCATAGCTCACGACCTTTTTGAGAGCACCACGACAGAGCAGCAGCCAATCGCTCCCCCCGCCCACGCGCCACGCACGAAGGCCCCCCACGTGTCACAGGGCTCCGCCTCCGCCGGGCCCTCGCAGGTGGGGCAGGCAGGGCAGGTCGCGGCGGCGTCCGCGGGAGCCTCGCAGGCCGCCTGACGCGGCTCCGCCACGGACGGCTCGGGGCACGTGAGCGACGGGCAGCTAGGGCAGTTCACGCTCGGTGCGGGCGGGCACGTGGCAGGCCGCGCACGCCAGCGAGTACCTCGGGCACTCTGGCGCGGGCTGGCAGCGCTGCAGGTACGCCACCGTCACGTCCCGCGTCCCCCCGAGCACACACCAGGGCCACATCGAAGGCTTCCACGGACCGCTCCCCCCGCTCCGCCTAGAGCCCCAACGATTAAGGCGGTTCTTCCCACTCATGCTTCGCAAAACACGTTAGGATGAGTGCAAGCACCATCATCATCATCATCACCACATCATCATCATGATCGTCGTCTTAGTCGTAATCCTCGTTGCCGTCGTCATCGTCATCGGTATCATAATCCCCGCCCCCATCCTCATCCTCATTCTCATCAGAATCATAATCAGCACCATCGCCGGCATCAGCAGCTTCGTATGAATGGTAGTCCCCTTCACTATCATCGTCATCATAGTTACCAACATCGTCATAGACATTGGCACCTTAATCATCCCTATAATGCTCATCATCAGCAGCAGCTGAACCAGCCATCATGAGTAAGCACTGTCATGGTTGCACCTCAACATCGTCATAGTCATCATTGCTGCCATCATCGTCCTCAGTATCGGCATCATCCTCATCGTCATCGTCATCGTCATCACCACCAACAGCGCCATCCTCATCATCACCATCCCCACTCAGATCCCCCTCCTCGTCATCACTATCCTAGTCATGTTCAGTCCTTCTCCTCCTCCGCGCGCAGGAGAAAGGGCAGGAGGGACGAAAAACGAGAGATACGAAGAGAGAGGGGGAGGAGGAGGAGGAGGAGGAGGAGGACGAGGAGGAGGAGGACGAGGAGGAGGAGGACGAGGAGGAGGAGGACGAGGAGGAGGAGGAGGAGAATGAGGAGGACGACGACGAGGAGACAGACGGCAAGTGAAGGAGAGAGGGGGATAGGAGGAGAACAGGCTGATTGTTTCTCTATCCACGGACGCATGCCATAGCCGACCTGCAACTCCAACAGAAGAGGCCGCATCGTGCCATGTGCAGTCGGAAAAGTGGAGTTGCTGCGTCCACACGGGGAGGAGGGGGCGGGTGAGCAGGAGAAGGAGCGGGAGGACAGGGACGAGGACGCACAGCAGCCACAGGAAGCTGCAGCGGAAGGAGCTACAGAAGCTGTTTGCGTCGGCGGCCAAGCAAGGGAACGTCTGCGCTGGCGGTGGGATGCCTAAACGTCGGTCGGAAGAAGTAGGTAAACACATGAAGTAGGAAGGCTGATATAGTGGATTGGGGTCAGGCCCTCCCAGAGATAAACTAAGCACAGCGAAGACATGTCGGTTCTTGAAGTAGGAAAGCGCTTGAAGCAGATCGGGATCGGGGAATCCAAAAGTGCCGACTTTCAACGACTGGCGTGTTGACAGGGATGCCGCCAGAGCGAATTGTGCCACCATGCTCGGGAGCGGCCAAGAGGGGGGTGTCCAAGAGGGGGGGGTGCAAATCATGACCGGCGGCACGTGCGCGACCCAGCGGGGGGGCCAGGGACGTGATAAAATGAGAAGAGGCGCCGCGAAATCTGGGGAGATAGCATGGCCCACGCCACGCCATGATGTCCACCCCCCCCTAGTCATCACCCCCCTCTTTTCCGCCCCCGACATGCAGGGGGAGGAGCGGCGGGGGGGGCGCGGCCGAGAGAGGGGCGGACGGGGAGGGAGCGTGCGGCTCTCGGGGGGGGGGGGGACGGGCCGCTCGCCGAGGGCCAGGAGGAAGCAGGAGGATCAGGGGGAGGCGGAGGAGGGGTACTCCAGATTTCGTAATAAAAGGGAGGGGGTCTCATTTCGGGGGGGGGTCTCTTCCAGGCTGTCTTGGAGGGCCTGGGGGGGTCTGGGGACGATGTTTTGGAGGGTTCTCCCACGGGGGAGGTCTGAAATGGCTTGTCTTGGAGGGTCCAGACCCCCTCCCTTGTATTACGAAATCTGGAGTAACGAGTGCGGGCAATACTTCTATCCATACCCAGAACGATGGAGAGCAATTCGGATTCGGAAAGGTGGCCCGCGCTGGGGCGAGAGCGCAACTCTGAACGACGGGAGCAAAGCGCCGATCCGGACAGGAGGCCCGCGCTGCAGCGGGAGCAACATTCTAAAGCACCAGAAGCAACCAGGTTGCATTCACACACGAGTTTGATATCTGATGTAAAACAGCACGCGGAGAGGGACGAGTAACTTCGGGACGGGGTCAGAGAAGAGATGAGAGTAGCACTCATACTGCTAATTGTGAGGGAGAAGACGAAGGGACGGAGAAGGGCGAAACGGGATGGGGAAAGGAGGGAGAAGTGGAACAGGGAGGAGGAGACAGAGAGACGAAGAGGGAGGAGGAGAAAGACGAACATGGACGAGGAGGAGGGATACGGAAAGGGCCGACGACTCAAAAAAAGGCAGTAAGGCAGGATGAGTAGGAGGAAGAACAGGGAGGAGGAGGAGGAGGAGCAGGAGGAGAAGAGGATCAGAAGGTAATAGGAGGAAGAGGAGGAGGACGACGAGGGGAGAGGAGGAGAGGAGGACGGAGGAAAAGGAGGAGCAGGAAGAGGGGGAGACATGAGAAGGACAAATACAAGAGCGACGACGAGAGCGAGAGCGACGACGACGGCGTTGTCCTTCCTGCGAGAGTGGTCGCTCCCGTTGCTCTCGTTGACGAGGCTGACGCCGAGCCGCGTGCCGGCGGGGCAATGCTGATTGCAAGACTGGTTCAACCTTAGCAAGCCCATCCTCATCTCCATCCCATCAGCATCATCATCATCAGCATCATATTCATCTTCATCTTCATCAGCAGCATCAGCATGTCCCCCATCATCATGCACGACAACAACATCGTCATCCCTCTGCAGATTGCTCATCGTCTTGCTCGTCCACGCCCACTGATGTGTGGTCCACCTCGTCTCTCAACCATGTCCTCCCCTTCCTCGTCCTCTTCCTCTCATATCAGTCGTCCTGCTCCGCCTCATCATCCTCCTCATGCCAATCCTTTTCCATATCCCCTCCTTGCACCTCCTCTTCCTCATCGCTATCCTCACTCCGCCTGATCATTCTCCATTTTCTCCTCCTCATCATCATCCTCATCCTCATCCTCATCAGCATCAGCATCAGCATCAGCATCAGCATCAGCATCATCATCAGCAGCATCAGCATCATCATCCTCATCATCATCCTCATCATCATCCTCATCATCATCCTCATCATCATCATCATCATCATCATCATCAGCATCATCATCATCATCCTCATCATCCTTTTCGTCCTCCATGTCCTCATCCTCCTGGGAACAGCTCATCGGGGGCATACCGATGTTCGATCCTAGGACCAGCAACAAATGCGAAAGGAGAGGCTACCCTGCAGCCTTGGACTCGTTTGTCCAAACTTCCTTTTTTGCGGGGGAAGAAGCCCTCTAAGCCTATCCAAAGCTTGCTTGCCTGTAGCGAATGGTCGCTGGCAGGCCTTCCCAAGATGTGAAAGTGCCGATGCCCCGAACCGTCACACAATTCGCACCACCAGAGACCGCGCAAGCACTGAATCCGATGGGTCACGTGGGTCTGGCGGGGCTGGCCTGGGCACTCCTGAGCCACCAGCCATTGGGCCCGTGGGAGTGCCCTCGAGGACGAGGTGAGAAAGTGAACGCACTGAATGTGACCCTCTTAGATGCTCATTCTGGGGACCTTCCTGGAGCCACTCGCTCCACTCGTGCGTCGAAGCTGCGTCGAACCTGAGTAGAACCTGAGTCGAACCTGAGTCGAACCTGAGTCGAATCTGTGTCGAATCTGTGTCGAACTTGAGTCGAACTTGAGTCGAACCTGAGTCGAACAGATCCATTAGGTGGGCCCCAAGAAGGTCCCCAAAACGAGCATCGAATGAATGTGACCCTCCCCCGCCGCGGTGGCCTGGATGGCATGGGACGAGGCAAGGCGGGCAGCAGCGGTAGCCTCCCCCCGCGCGACCCGTCCCGCACGCCGGGCGGCGACCCGACCTGCGGGCCGAGGCATGGGGATCGCCTGTCGGACCTCGTCCAGTCAAACGGTGGATAGATTAGAACGAACTCGCAAAGCTAGATAATCGATTCTGGCCACCTCGCGGAGGCTCGCGGGAAAATCGGGCCAGCTGGACCCGCGCTCGGAAGCTTCGCCGCCTAGTTGCACGGACGCTCCTCCGCCCCCCCATGCCCCACTGTGTCGTCAGCCTCCGCGAACAGCTTCCATCCTGGGGGTCACTGAACAGCAGGTTGGTGTCCGTATTTGCCGCCGCCGCACGAGCTCCTCGTGATGCGATGTGCAACCAAATATAAAGAAACAGTCGCGGCGATTTCCCTCGTTCTCACCCGCATCCTCTTCTGGCAGCGCACCCTTCCATCACCTGCAGCACAAGTATGATTGACAAACTTACGATTTCACGCCCCAAGTGAGCAGCCATCGCGCTGCTCGTCGCCACGAGGGGGCGCTGGATCTCTCGACGCCTTTTTCGCTTCTTTCACCCCGGGGGCTTTCGCTTTCGCAGACGCTAACAGCGGTCATGACCGCCAGTGGGTGCCGTGCGCGTCGCCGCCCTCATGATTCGCGGCACCAGAGAGGCATCGGCGCTGAAGCCGCCCGCGCGGATCCCAATACCCAGGGGGCAACGTCGAGGGCGCCCCCTACGCGGCGCTCTCAGCCCTCGCGGGACATGAACATTGCCGTTCTCCGCCCTGATCCCAATCCCGAAGGAGGTCTGCACCAGGATTGAAATAAAGCGCGGCCCGACTGGTTTTCGGTCGCCGTTTTCCTCAGGGGCTCCCAACTTCGCGCTTCGCGCTGCGCGAAGCGCGAATAGCTTCCCGCTTTCGCGCCGCCCCCCCAAAGGGAGAAGAGGAGGAGGAGGAGGAGGAGGAGGAGGAGGAAGGGGAGAAGGCACGAGGACCGCGAAGCGCGAAGCGCGAATAACTTCGCGCCCTCGAGGGCGCCCATTGGTCCGAGTGGTTTTCGGTCGCCGTTTTCCGGCAGCCTGACGTCGAGCCCTGGCCCTATGCGCTCGGCTTGTGCAGGGAGGTCGCCAGCTTCCAAGCCTCGGCGCGGCGCGAGCGGTCCCTCCAGACCGGGCCATCAAAGCTGGGAATCGGGAGGTTGTCGCGGGTGCCGCCGCCGTCTCTTGGGCGTGGCTCAATGGGGGGGTCGTAAATGGGGGGGTCACAAATAGTCACCCTTTCGTGCCCCTTTCGGGCCCCTCCGGAGCCCCAGGGGGCTCGTTTAGGTACCGTTTGGGTACCTTTCGTACCAACCTCCCCCCCCCCCATTTATCGGCCCCCCATCTCCGAACGCCCAAGTCTCTCTGCGACCCTGGGCCGGGAAGCAGCGTCGCACAGTCTAACCCGTATCATAAAAGGACGCAAGATGAGGATGCAAGGGCCTTGGAAGGCCATCTCGAAGCTTTTCGAGCGGGCGCGGCCAACGAAAGTGGCTAAGGGTGGACCGAGGAGGGAAGGATGCAAGGGCACTCAGAGTTTCTTAATAAGCGTCGGTGGAGCGTTAAGGCGCCGAAGGCGCTCCGACCCCCGTCGCGGCGCGACGACGAGGCGAGGTTGACCCCCGTCGGGGGGGCACTACCCCCCCACGCATATTAAGATACCCAGAGTGCCCTTGGGAAGGTTGCCCATCCTTCCCATGCTGCTCGACTGTAGTCCTAGGTCTGGCCTGTCCCCCTACAGGCGGATTTTGGACGAACAATTAAAAACATTCCCAAAACATTGAAAAACAGACAGAAGTAGTCAAAACATCGTCCCATGACTATGTTTTACTATTTTTGAATACTCCTCCTGTAGAAGGACGTGCCCGACTCAACTGTAGTCCTCTTCGTGGTCGCCTTGGTCGGAGTCGTCGCCGTCCTGCCCCCGCTGAGGCTGCGCCGCGCGGGCCGCGGTCTGCTGCCCTCCACGTGGGACCAGCCATGGCGCGCGAGTACGGCTGCCGAGAGTGCAGCATCCTCCTCCTCCTCCTCCTCCACCTGCTGCCGAGAGTGCAGCGGCAGGATCTGGCATAGACCGACAGCCACTGCTATGGCTATGAGTGTGAGTGATATGCGATCGATGGCTTCCTCGGCGGGCGACATCCGATGCCAGGAGGCTGTCCTCGGTGGGAGATAGCCAATGCCCAAAAGCTGAAAGGTGCACCCGGTTTAGGGGAAGAGGTGGCCGCGGGCGGCGGGCGAGGCATGCTTTGCACGTCACCCGGACACGCACATGTACACGTTAATCTCTTCAGCCATCAGGAATCAAGGATCAGAAAGAGGAGGAGGAATAGGAAGAGCAAGAGCAGGAAGACGTCAACTCCAACGACGACGCAGACGACGACAACGACGACGACGACGAGGCCCCAGGCCACGGCCATGGCCAGGACGACGACCACGTAGAAAACGAATGACGACGGCGACGCAGACGACGACCACCACCACCGACAAGACGTGCTGCGCTGCTGGGCGCAGGGCAGCGGGGGCGGCATGCGCCGGCTGTTGATGTGCGTCGAGTTGCACGCGGGCATTTTTCCGCTCCAGGCGTCCCTGACTTCGTAGGCGTAGACGTTGCGCTTGCCTGCAGCACTGCAGGTGCCCATCGAGAACCTGCCGAGAAGGCCAGAATCTAACAGGAGATGTGGCGACCCCAATTCCCAACTTTGGGGGGTTTTCGACGGGACCAGTTTGGGGCCCGAGTCTGGGATAATTATACGATGGGGAGGGGTCCATCCTCGATAGAGGTGCGCCCGAACAGCCCACTGGGAGTGTACCAAAGAGTTTCCCCCCTTCTCTGAGCGGCCTTACTTTTTGGGGCGGGCATCGACAGGGGGGGGAATTGTGTAGGAGGGGGGAACATCGACCTGGAATCGGCGATACATGGCCGATAGATTGGCGAGAGGCCCCCGATAATTAATCCGCACGCTCCTGGGCAGGTTGGGGCTATCGGGCCCCCATCGGCGATCTGTGGGTGATCTGTGGGTGATTGGGGGTCGATGCATCCCCCCACTATGCCTATCTGGAGGCCTTCTAGATGGGGTCCGAGTAGATGGTGTCGGAGGATTGCGCCGCATCGCCGATGCTTCGGCGATGCACCGGCGATGCATCGCAGACGTCGGCAATGCATCGGGCACGTCGGCGTGAAGCAAATCGGGCTCCGCATCTGGCCGCGTCACCGATGCACTGGCGATGCAGCGCGATCTTCCGACCCGACCTGCTCCGACCCCATCTAGGACGCCAAGGCTATCCCCCCCAATCGTTGCCCCGCGATCCTCAGCCACGGTCCTCCTCCTCCTCCTCCTCCTCCTCCTCCTCTTCCTCCTTCCTCCTCCTCTTCCTTCTCCTCCTCCTCCTCCTCCTCCTCCTCCTCCTCCTCCTCCTCCTCCTCCTCCCTCCACACCCCGCGCCGCCCGAACGCCGCGCACGAGAGGCCCTTCGGGCGAAGGGCCACCTCCTAATCCCTCGGACGTGCGACGCCAGAGGGGCCCAGGGGCACGCAAACAAGTCCGCCGACCCTGTCGGCGTGTGTGGGGCGTCTGTCCGGCCCCGTCGACAGGGAGCCTTCTTTCGCTCCCTCGGGGGGGAGAGAGAGAGAGAGAGAGAGACAGACAGACAGAGAGAAGGAGAGAGCACCCTTCCTCGTTCGGGGAACGGGTTCGCAGCTTAAGGGGATCCCATCCACGTCTTCATTACGTCAAAGGGAAGCCCCTTCCCTTTGTCCCTTGCCCGGCGGGGGGGGAGGGGGTCCAGGGGAGTGGGAGGGGGGGGGGTCAGATTCGCATCGCCTCTGGGGGTCCTCCTCTCCCACGCCTGTCCTTCTCTGGCGCGCCGGTCCTCCTCGGGTCCTCCTCCCCAGGTGGGGAGGATTCCCGGGGGGGGGGGGACGGGAGTCAGATACGCATCCGTCCCTGGGGGTCCTCCTCCCCCCCGACTCCCCTCTCCCACGCCGAACATCCTGAGGTCATCTTCTGGTCCTCCTCCCGTCCTCCTTCTCCTCCTCCTACTCCTCCTCCTCCTCCTCCTCCTCCTCCTCCTCCTCTTCCTCCTCCTCTTCCTGGTCGCCGTCGATGTCTTTCAGGGTCGGGGGCACCAGCCGTCAGGCCTTCACAATATAGACACTACTTCAAGAAGGTTCCCTATCTTTCCACGTGTGTTCTGGGTTTTCGTCTGCCCACCCCCCACACACTTCCCATGTTCCCAGATTCTCCGGGGAACCTGCGACTAATGGTGTCTGTGTGCTTTTGTCCCCTCCTGATATGCCTGATGTGGAGATCAGAGCTATTGATTGGAACTCTGTCGAGGGATAGTGACGCTCGGCTTCCCCGCCTCCCCGCCTCTTGTGCCAGATACAGGCCGCAGAGAATAAACACAAACGACCCAAGGGTTATGTTACTCCCATCGTACTTAAGGACCACATCCCAGAAATAATTTCGAGCACCCAGAAAAGTATCAAAACAGTGTCGAGCGAGTATCGCCTCAGAGGGCCCACACGTGAAAACCTTCCAGTTTCGGTGCTTTCTTGGTGCTCGAAGCTCTTCCTGGCGATCAGGCTTAAGTAGGTTGGAGCATAACCCCAGGGGGGGTGGGGCTCATGATTATCAGGGCTGAACCTAAACGGTGTTTCTCGTTTTCGTGTTGCTTCCGTTTTCCCTCGTTGTCTTCAACCCGCCTCTGACGCAAAACGAAACCGAAACGAAAACGGCCCAGGGAATCGCCAAAGCACCGCTTAGGTCCACCCCCGATGCTTCGCACGGGGACGCAGCTACGCGAGCGCAAATCGGAAGAACAAAAAAAAGAAACTGCCGTGACAGAGACGGGCCTTTTGAGCAGGGACCGACCGTCGCGGCATTCCTATAGTCCTACCACGAAATGTTCTTAGAACCCAAAAATGTTCTAAGAACAGAACAGAAACAATGTTCTTAGAACATATACCCGATGTGATAAAACAAGACAGACTCCGCCAGAAATGTTCCAGGAACATTTCGTGGAAACGACCACCGGTTCTTCGAACATTGTTTGGTGGGGCTATGGGCGAGCCAAGACGCTTCGCCACTGCTTGGGCCTTGGCCGAGGCGGGCCTCTGGGAGCCCGGGCGCCTGGTCCTGAGAGCCGGGCGTGCCTCCTGGAAGTGCCTGCCGCCTCCTGCCACCGCTCGGGCGGCCATTCCCCGTGTGCACCGCTCGGCTTCGTGCGTGTCTGTGTGCATAGATAGACGTACATACACGCAGATACAGATATATGAACAGATGCCTACATACACACAAGTAAATATACACATATATGTATATATCTATATATACACATATGTACACACACATCTTGTACATGTACACACAACATCAAATATCTATACATACCTATATACATGTATATATGTATATATATATGTATATATCTGTATATATACACTAGATTCCCAAGATGATCCCACAAGGCTCCTCGCCGACCCTCGCCAACCCAACAATGCACACGTCCGAGCGATGCCAAGGACTGCCCCGGGGCCCAGGAACGGACCCCAGAGGCCGAAGCTTAGGTCGGGCACGTCCTCCTACAGGCGGATTTTGGAAGCAAGGTGCAAGTAGGCAAAAAAAGATCAAAAAGACTTACAAGAGCACGAAGAACCGTCACCAGACCATTCTCCGCCATTCTGGAGCATTCCTCCTGTAGAAAGAGGGACACGCCCGACTGAAGCCCCGAAACAGGAGGAATCAAGTATTTTTTGGTGCCCGGACAGAACACCTGGGCGACACAACCCGAAGGGAGGTGCCCAAGGTGCCTGCATGAATTCACGTGCAGTCGGACCTCGCAACACGAACGGCGGCACGGACCCGCCCCAGGCGTTATCCGCGCCGCCATTGCGAGGTGCCTCGAGATGCCACCCCGGGACGGCTCTGCTTCACGACGGAGCCACGGTGGCGGTCTCGCGCCACGGCCGCGCGCGCCCGCACGCGCGGGCCCGCGCGGATCGGGCGGGGCCCGAGGGGCAGTCACCGGCAGGGGTGGGGGGGGCATCACTGAAGGGGCCCTAGGACACACGAATGAATACACACAAATAAAAGGATTCCCCATATTTTCCCATAGCTTCTGGGTTTCTGTCTTCCCCCCACTTCCCATGTGTTCCCATATTTTCTGGGAGATCGACGATGAATTGTGTCTGTGTGTTTTTTCCCTCCTGAATCACTTCTGCCTGAGGGCTCGGGGACCGAGTGGGGGGGGGACGAGGGCCGAGCAGGCTCCGGACGTGTTTGAGAGCGCCTTTTGGGAAATCTCCGAAGGTTCTGTGAGCGGTTTTTTAATCGGCGTTTCGACATTGGGCTTAAGTCGGGCGTGTCCCCCTACAGGGGGATTTTCGACGAAAAATAAAAAAATACTCAAAAAAAATACCAAAATGGTCAGAAAATACTTAAAAAAAAAGCCCCCATACTATTTTTTGACTATATTTGAAAATTCCTCCTGTAGAGGGACGGGCCCGACTTGACATTGGGCGGAAGGGGCGGGGGGGGTCTGGCTCTGGACCTCTGCTGGATGCGACCGTTTGCAACAGTGCGTCCAGTGGGGGAGACTCCACCTGCTTGGAACAGTTCGAACAGCCAAGATCTACTCAAAGGGAGGGGGTGAACAGCCAAGATCTACAGCCAAGATCGGCAAAACAATTAATAAGAAAATGACGAATTTGGGGGGGTTCGCGGGCAACCCTCTCCTCCCCCCATGCGCTAGGGATCCCCACCGGGCGACCCAAGCCACCGCCACACCCACCACATCACTGACTTTTATATGTTCAGAAGTTTCTCTAGAGCCTGTGGCCTGACAACCGTCGTTAGCTGCGTGCGCCCCAAGAAAAGCCCCTGGTTAAATGCGAAAAATGCAACCGCGGAGGGCCGGGAACACACATTACTATGACACCAAAAACGTGTGTAATAAAAACCCACAACTCTTTTTGATTGAAAAACTGCCGGAAACGAGATTACATGGTACATTGCTCAAGTCGCGGCATCACGCACGTGCAACGGCGCAATTATACAAACGCAAAAACGCGCTGATAAAACACGCCGGCGCTTTTCATCAAAGCAGAGAAAGATGTACAAAACGATGTTGTAAAGCCGGAAGCGTCGCGATTTCGCAATCGTCGCCGAGGGGGCGCGTCGACGAAGTCCACAAGTACTCGAGGCGGGGGAGCCTCTGAGAAGCCAGGGGGCCGACGTCTTGGAACGCTCTTTGGAGGCCCTGGAAGGTTCTGGGGGGGTCCATGGACAGCCTCAGCGCCCCTCTAACGGGGACTCCACTAATGGGTACGTTGGCCAGTGACCCAGCGAACCCAATCATCCCCGATGTGGGCAACGCTGCAGTGCCAGAGAGAGGCCTAAAAAGGCAACGTTCGGCAATTTCCCAAAGTACCCCTTAGTGAGTACCCATTACGGTGCCGCCGACAGCCCTTCCTCCCCCTGGCGCCGGAGCTCCTCCCCGGAGGGGCGCCTTCTGAGAAGGCGGGGGATGCTTCTGAGAAGCCAGGGGGGGCCTGGAGGCCCTCCTGGCTCCCGAGGCGGCCCATGGGCCCGTGCAGTTAGCACGGGCATGTCCCTCTACAGTACAGGAGGAATAGTCAATCAAAGTTAACAAATAATCTGGTGACGATTTCTCGTGCTTGCAAAAATCCGCCTGTAGGAGGACATGCCAGACCTCACCCTACAGTCGAAACTGATATGCGCGGTAAGGATGGAAGCCCCATGGACGCCCGCGTCGACCCTTGTCGAGCGGGGCTGGCCATTGAGAGTGGTTAAGGAGGGACCGAAGAGGCAAGGATGCAAGGGTGCTCTTAAAAAGGTTGCCCATCCCTATCATCGATGTCGATTGTATTGGATGTCTGGCAAGGCTTCTGCAGTTCTCCAGGAACGGCTCCGGGCTGCTCGCTTGTCGTTGCCATGCCGCACTCTTTGTGTGTTGGTGCCCGGCGACCCTCTCCGACCAGGGACGGCCTTGTAGGACGGCCTTTTAGGGGGCCCCTGGGAAAGTTGCCCATCCTGATCATCGGTTTCGATTGTGCCAGAATCGGGGACGGCCAAGAGTGGGGCGTCCAAGAGGGGGGGGAGGGGGGCGCAAATCATGGCCGGCGGCGTGTGCGAGGCCCAGGGGGGTGCCAGGAATAGAATGAAATGAGGGCGCCGTGAAATCTGGGGAGACATCAAGGCCCGCGCAACGATATCCACCCCCTCTAGAGGCCTCCTAGGTAGGGTCCGAGTAGATGGGGTCAACGGATCGCGCCGCATCGCCAATGCATCGCCGATGCATCGGCGATGCATCGGCGGCGTCGGTGTGGATCACATCAGGCTCCACATCGAGCCGCATCGCCGATGCATCGGCGATGCGGCGCGATCCTCCGACCCCATCTACTCGGATCCCATCCGGGAAGCCTGGGCCCTAATCAGCACCCCCCTTTGCGGGCCCCGGAAACGGAAGGCCCGTTTTCACCGTTTCCAAAAAAATGCCCCTTGAAAATGGAAACGGCAAAAAAAATGCGACCGGAAACGGCAACAAAAACGGCTCCAGGAGTGGAACTGGAGCGGGAACCCGTAACAAAAACGGCGACGGAACCAGCAAAAAAGCAGGGTCGGAACCGGCAAACAAACGGCAAAACGGAACTGGTAAAAAAACGGCCCTGTCATTTCCAGGGCCCACTAAGCCCTGGTCATCACCCCCGTCTTGGCAGCCCCCGACAGAAGGCTCCTCAGCCCCAGCCTCACGGAAGGCCGCCCCCCCCGGCGCCGCTCAGACCCCCGACGCCAGCTGCTTGTCCTCCACGCCGCGGACCAGCCCCAGAGTGCTTGGACCACGTCGCGCCCCCAAGGCCGGCTTGTCCTCCTCCTCCTCCTCCTCTTCCTCCTCCTCCTCCTCCACCTCTTCGTCTGCCTCCTCCTCCTCCTCCTCCTCCTCCTCCTCCTCCTCCTCCTCCTCCTCCTCTTCCTCCTCCTCCTTCCATGCCATTCCTCCTCCACCTCCTCCTCTTCCTCCTCCACCTCCTCTTCCGTGCCATTCCTCCTCCTCCTCCTCCTCCTCCTCCTCCTCCTCCTCCTCCTCCTCCTCCTCGTCCTCGACGGTCCCAGGACCGGACGCGGCGGCGCGCACAAGGGGGAGGGGGGGAGGGCTTCTTAGAAGGGGGCTGCTGCTGAGCAGGCGCGGGCCCTGCAGCTGCAGAGAAGCAGGCCAGCCACAACTGGGGGAGCTGTGGTCCCTACCCCCCTGGGGGACCCATCGATTTCGACCCCCCTCTCGAGGGGTCGTCGATGCGATGGGTTCCCCCAGGGGGGTAAGGACCACAGCTCCCCCAGGTATGGCTGGTCGGACAAGGCCCGCACCTTCTGAGAAGCAGGGGTCCCCCCTACCCCTACCCTCCATCCGCGCGTGGCTGGGTCGCTTCATTCCCCCCCTACCCCCTACCCCCTGCCCTCCTCCCCCTGCCACCCTGTGCGCAGGACCAGACCTCACTCCTTCAAGGCAGGCTGGTCCTTGGTGAGGGCCCCTGGGGCACCGAACACGAGCAACAGCCCTGCGTCGTGGCATCTCTTCCACGACGCGAGGAAGCATGGGTCCTGTGCGAGCCAGCGGGTGCGCTCGCCCTCCCCCCGACTGGACGCCTCGGGGACACGCAGACCTGGGCCAGCTCGGCCACTCGCAGAGGGGGTCAGGGAGAGGGGGGGGAGAGCTTCTTACTAGGAGGCTGCTTCTCAGAAGGCGCGGGCCTTGTGTGTATGTATGGGTATGATGTTAGACTAGAATATATGATACCCAGTTACAGCACACGAAAGTGAATTGTATTACATCTGCGCGTACATAACATCATAACACATTACACTACAGTATACCGTATCATAGTGGGTTGCATCACATCACCTTAAAACGCATTGAACTATGGTACGGTACACTATAGTGTAATACGTCGTATGATACTACATTATAGCATACTCGGTGATGGTATAAACATGGTATTACCATGAACCATACGATACTATAATATATGTACTATAGTACTGCCTGGTAGCATGCCTTTTAGTATGGTATAACATGCAAGTGCAATACACTGGACCACTGCATGCCATGGTGTTTTATAACGTACTACTGTTAAGCCATGGTCTATTATAATTGGTTATGTTATACTGTCGGCTAATCGGAATTATTCCAGCATAACGTAATGTAGTGTGCCTGGTAGATTGTGGTAAACAGATTATGCGTCACTTAAAAATGTCACAGTATACTATATTACGTATAGTTGTCATAGTGTATGAGGGTATACTGTATTGCATCATATCATACTATGACACACCATGGTAGATCATATCGTATTCTATCTTATCCCTGTTTACCATAGCATATCATGTTCTATTGTAGTACATCATATTATCATGTATGTGTAGGTACAACTACTGAAGGTACAAGGCCGGCGCCATCTGAGAAACAGGCTCCCTGCAAGACGCCTCCCCCCCTCCCCCGTACCCCTCTCTGCACGCTGCCAAGCCATGGCCACGTCGCGGACACGGGCCAGCAGCGCGGTCGGCGGGGCGAGGGGAGGGGGGAATCTCGGCTCCACGCGGCCCACAAACCCAGGTTGGCCAGAGGGGATCAGAGGTGATTGGCCGAGTATAGCGCAAGCTCACGAGAACAGCCAGAAGATCAAGGTTCTTATTCCAAGGGCAGCCAGTGTCAATCCTCAACGTCCTATTTCTACTGCCCCAGGCAGCGCTGTGGCTCCAGACGGGTCCCCCAGAGGGAATTGCCTGGCACCCGTTTGCGCTGACCTCCGTCCCAGACCTCCGACGATGTGATGTTTCCAATCCGCGACCCAAGAGGTCCCGACCGCTTCCCTGGCAGGAGGCCTTCATCCCAGTGCCCGAAATGAGGCCCCAGGGCACGAAATCGGGGAGAAACTCCCGGCCTGAGCAGATGACATTGTCGAAGACCTGGGGTCACGTCCACTGGAACGAAAACCAACACAAACAGCAACTTTCGGAACTCCGCGCGGTGGTCTAGGACCGACGCTGGACCTCCCTCCCTAGCGCGCGCAGCCCGCCAGGGGCGGCGGCGGAGGCGCCACCAGGGGGGGGCCCAGCACCGATCCAAGAGATCTGCCCGAAGCTCCACGCGGCCCACGCGACCCAGGCTCCCCGCGGCTCCACGGGGAGGGGGAATCTCAGCTCCACGCGGCCCACGAGCCCAGGCTCTGGCACTGGACACTCGAGCCCCAGAGCCGGGCCAGCGCCGACCCGGCTCAGCCGGTCGGCCCCCCTCTGCGCGTGGCCGACACTTCGCCCCGAGGCACCGCCAGTCCGCGTCCGTGCAGGGCCGCAGGCTCCACGTGCCGCGGCGCCGGCTGTTCGCCGCCGCCGCGCCCGCGCCCGCGCCCGCGCAGAGCGCGGCGGCCGCCAGCGCCGCGCGCGCGGCCGCGCACCGCGCCATGCCCCCTGCGGGGGGGGGACGCCGGCCGACGACGACGGGCAACGGACGACGGACGGCGACGGACGACGGACGACGGACGACAACGGACGACGGCGACCGCCACGAGGAAAGACGACGTCGACGACGACGACGACGACCCACGACGACGACGACAACGACGACAACAACGACGAAGACGACGACGAAGACGACGACGACGACGGAGGACGGACGACGACAAAGACAACGACGACGGCGACGACGACGACGGACGCCGATGACAACCACGACGACGACGACGACCACGACGACGAAAGAGGAGGACGACGAACGAAAGACGACAAAAAATGATGACACCGACGGAGGATGACGACAACGGACGACGACGACCGACGACGGACGACGGACCACGACGACGGACGAAGCCGACGACGACGGCGACGATGGACGACGACGACGACGATGGACGACGACGACGACGACGAGGAGGACGGACGACGGACGACAAACGACGGACGCCGACAACGACGAACGACGGAAGACGACGCCGACGACGGCCGACGACGACGACGGACGAGGACGACGACGACGACCGACGACGGACAACAACGACGGCGGTGTCGACGACGACGACGACGACGGTAACGGACGACGAACGACGGACGACGGACGACAACAACAACGACGACGGACGACGGCGACGGACGACGGACGACGAAGACAAAACCCACGAAGGCGACGACGAACGAGGACGGACGACGAACGACGACGAAGACGGAAGACAGGCGACGACGACGGAAGACGGCGACGAACGGAAGACGACGACGGACGACGACGACGTCGACAACGACGACGACGGGCGACGGACGACGGCGGCAACGACGACGACGACGGAAGACGACGACGGACGACAGACAACGGACAACGACAACAACGACGGACGACGACGACCACAACGACGGCGACGATGGACGACGACGACGACGAACGGAAGACGAGGAGAACGAAGACGCAGACGGACGATGACGGCGACGGACGACGACGACGACGACGGACGACAGACGACGACCACGGAGGACGAAGACGTCGACGACGGCGACGATGGACGACGACGACGGACGATGACGACGGACGAAGGACGACGAACGACGGATGACGACGACGACGACGACGAGGACGGACGACAGAAGACGACGACGACGACGACAACGACTGACGACAACGGACGACGACAACGACGACTGACGACGACGAAAGCGGCGACGACAACGACGGACACGACGACGACGACGGACGAAGACGACGGCGGACGACGACACAAACGACGACGACGAGGGACGACGGACAACGACGACTACAAAACCGACGAAGACGACAACGACAATGACGACGACAAAAGACGACCACAACGACGAAGACGACGGGCAACAGCGACGACCGAAAGACGACGACGGACGACGACGACGACGACCAACGGCGAACGACGACGAACGACGGACGACGACGCACGACGACGACGACGAAAACTGCGGACGACGACCACGACAACGAAAAGCGACGACGACGAACGAAAGCAGAAGAGGATGAAGACGCCGACGGACGATGACGACGACGGACGAACGACAACGGACGAAGGACGACGGACGACGGCGACGACGGACGACGATCATGACGACGGCGACGATGGACGACGCCGGCGGAGACGACGGAAGTCGGACGACGAACGACGGACGACGACGACCACGACGACGCAAAACGACGAGGACGAACGAAAGACGACAAGAATGAAGTCGCCGACGGACGACGACGTCGACGGACGACGGGCGACGACGGACCACGGACGACGACGACGACAGAAGACCGACGATGACAACGACGGCAACACTTCGACAAACCACAGAAGATGACGACGACGACGACGACGACGACAGCGACCGACGGAAGACGACGACGACGAAGACAACGACCGACGACGCTGACGCACGACAACGACGACGACTGGATACGGATGCCGACGACGGTGGCAACGACGGACGACGGACGGAGGACGACGACAAAACCGACGAAGACGACGACGGCGATGACGACGACGACAGAAGACGGCGAAGAAACACGACGACAACGACGACGACGACGGACGAGGGCGACATACGAAAGACAACGACGAACGACGCCACAAACGACTACCGACGACGGACGACGGACGACGGACGACGTCGGAGACGACGACGACCGACGACGAAGACCACGACGGACGACGGACGACGGACGACGACAACGAAGGACGAAGATGACCACGACAACGAAAGGCGATGACGACGAACGACGACGGCGAGAATGAAGATGCTGACGGCAGATGGCGGCGACGGACGACGACGACGGACGACGGAAGACGACGACGACGACGACGACCACGACCGACGACGTTGGACGACAACGACGACGACTGACGACGGAGAACGACAACGGCGAAGATGGCGGACGACTAACGTCGGACGACAACGACAACGACGACGACGACGACGACGACGACGACGGACGACGGACAACGGACGACGACGACGACCACGACGAACGACGAAAGACGACGACGACGACGAAGACGACGACGGCGGGCGGACAAAGACGACGGCCGAAAAAAAGCCGCCGAAGACGACGACGAGGACGACGACGACGGACGACGACAACGACGACGACAACGACGACGACGACGACGGAGACTGACGGCAAACGGCGACAACGACAACGTCGACAACGACGAGGACAACGACGACGACGACGAATGACGACGACGGCGGTCTCCGACGACGACGGACGACGACGACGACGACGACGACGACAACGACGACGGACGACGCTGACGACAAAACCGACGAAGACGGCGACGACGGTGACGACGACGACGGCGGACGACGACACCGACGACGACGAGGACAGACTTTGACAACGACGACGACGAAGACGACGACGACGACCAACGACGACGACGACGACGACGGACAACGGACGACAGACGACAGACTTCGACGACGACGACGAAGTCGACGATGAACGACGACGACGACGTTTGAACGATGGACGGCGACGACGACGACGGAGGACGACGAAGACAACGACGACGACGCACGACGACGACGGAGACGACGATCACTGACGACGGACGACGGACGAAGACGACGACGACAGCCACGGGCGACTGACAACGGACAACGACGACGACGACGTGGACGACGAAGACGACGACGACGACGGCGGACCACAACGACGACGACGGACGAAGACGACGGACGACAACGACAACGACAACGACGACGACTACGAGGGACGACGACGACGACGACGACGACGACAACGACGACGACGACGACGACGACGGCGACCACGAGGACGACGACAGCGACAACGACGACAACGGACGACGACGGACGACGACGACGAACGACAGACAACGAACGACTGACGACTGAAAACGACGACGACGACAGACGACGACGACGACGGCGGCGACGACGACGGACGACGACGGACGACGACAACGACGACGACGACAGACGACGAGACGGACGACGGACGACGACGACGTCTACGACAACGGACGCTGACGACGACGACGACTAGGACGACGACGACGACGACGACGGAGGACGACGACGACGACAACAACGGCGACTACGACAACGACGACGACGACGGACGAGGACGACGAAGGACGACGGACGGACCACGAAGGCAACGGAAACAACAACGTGACGACAAATGACGACGGACGACGGACAACGACGTCGACGGAGACGACAGCGACGACGTTGGACGACGACGAAGACGACAAGGACGACGACAGCGATGACGGACGACGTCGTTGTAGGCGACGACGACGACGACGACGACGACGGACGGCGGACGGCGGACGACGGACGACGGACGACGGACGACGACGATAGCGACGACGATAACGACGACGACGTGGACGACGACGACGACGTTGACGACGAAAGACGACGACGCCGACGACCACGACCGACGACGTTGGACGACGACGACGGCGACGACGGACGACGACGACGACGGACGACGACGACGTCGACGAGGAAGGCGACGACGACGACAGACATCGGCGGACGACGACGAGCACGACGACAACGACGACGAGGCTGACGACGACGACTGACGACGACGACGACGACGACGAACGACGACGACGACGACGAACGACGACGACGACGAACGACGACGACGGACGACGACGACGACGGACGACGGACGCCAAGGACACCGACGACACCGACGTCGACGCACGACGACGACCACGACAACGTCGACATTGGCGACGAAGACGACGATCTCTGACGACGGCGACGGAAAACGATGACTACGACGACGACGACGACAGCAACGGATGACCACGACGGACAACGACAACGGACGACTGACCACGGACGACAAACGACGCCCGACGACAACGACAACGACGACGACGAAGACGACGACGAACCACGGACACACGACGACGACACGACGACGACGACGACAACGACAGCGACGACGGACGACGACAACGACACGGACGACGACGGCAACGACAGACGACGATGACGACGACGACGACGACGGCGGACGACGACGACAACCGACAACGACGACGGCGACGACGAACGACGGACGACGGACGACAGGCGACGACAACAACCACGAACGATCGGCGAACGACGGACGACGACGACGACGAACGACGGACGACGGAAGACGACGACGACGGACGACAACGACGACGACGACGACGACGACGGACGACGACGACGACGACGACGACGACGGTGACGACGACGACGAAAACGACGACGACGACGACTACGACGGACGACGGACGACAGGCGGCGGACGACGGACGACGGACGACGGACCGCAACGACGCCGACGACGACGACGACGACGACGACGAAGACGATGATGATGACAACAACGACGACGACGACGACGAACAACAACGACGGACGATGGACGATGAACGAGGACGACAACGACGACTGGCACGACTGACGCGACGACGGGCGACACAAACAACGTCGACAACAACGTGAAGACGAATGACAACGGACGACGGGCGACGACTGACGACGACGTCGACAACGACGACGCCGGACGACGACGAAGACGACAAGGATGACACGGACGACGATGACAAGAAGGACGACGACGACGGACGACGGACGGCGGATGACTGCCGGCGACGACGACGACGTGGACGACGGACGATCACGCCGACGACGAGCAAAAAACTTGACGAAACACGACAACGACGACGACGACGACGTCGACGACGACGACGACGTCGTCGACGACGACGACGACGACGGACGACGGACGAGTATGACGACGAACGACGGACAACGGACAACGGACGACGAGCCACGGACGACGCCGACGACGACGAGGACGGTAGACGATGTCGACGACGACGACGACGACGAAGACGACGACGCACGGGCGGGAACGACGACGACGATGACGACGAAGAACGACGACGACAACGACGATAGACGACGACGACGAAGACGACGACGAGGACGACGGACGAGTACGACGACGAACGACGGACAACGGACAACGGACGACGAGCCACGGACGACGCCGACGACGACGAGGACGGTAGACGATGTCGACGACGACGACGACGACGAAGACGACGACGCACGGGCGGGAACGACGACGACGATGACGACGAAGAACGACGACGACAACGACGATAGACGACGACGACGAAGACGACGACGAGGACGACGGACGAGTACGACGACGAACGACGGACAACGGACAACGGACGACGAGCCACGGACGACGCCGACGACGACGAGGACGGTAGACGATGTCGACGACGACGACGACGACGACGAAGACGACGACGCACGGGCGGGAACGACGACGACGATGACGACGAAGAACGACGACGACGACCACGATAGACGACGACGAAGACGACGACGAGGACGACGACGACGACGACGGCAACGACGACGACGACGACGACGCCGACGACGCCGACGACGACCGACGACGTTGGACGACGACGACGACGGACGACGACGACGGACGGGCGGGAACGACGACGACGGCGACGAATACGGACGACGACGACGACGACGACGGCGACGACGACGACGACGACACCGAACCACGGACAGACGACGACGACACGACAACGACCACGACGACGTCGACAACGACGACGCCGGACGACGACGAAGACGACAAGGACGACGACAACAACGACAGGCGACGATGACGACGACGTCGGACGACGACGACGACGACAGACGAAGACGACGGCGACGACAGACGACGACCGACGACAGGCGACGACGACAACGACGACAAACGACGGACGACGACGACGACAACGACGACGAAGAACGGACGACGACGGGCGACGACGGCGACGACGACGACGACGACGACGGCAACGACGGACGACAGGCGACGACGACGACGACGACGACGACGACGACGACGACGACGGACGACAACCCACCGAGGCCGACCCTGGCACTGGGGATCCGTATGCCGCGACCTCCTGGCTTCGTACAAAGACGAGATACAGCGAGGACACGTCCGGGCGAGGATGAACCGAGGCTCTCTGAGATCTGGCGATTCTGGAGGATGCACTTCGCGTCGCAGCCTGCTCAGAGCGTTCCGAAACACTCCGAGAGCGTCCCGGAATGCTGTGGAACAGATTTAGCCTTGTCCCAGCCCCGCTAGAGCTCCCTTCGGGTGTATCCCAGGGTTCCCTCCTTTCCTGAGCGGCTTCATTTTCGTCGAAATGTTAGGGGTTCCCAAACATCCAGCTGCTCCATTTTTTCGATGCGTGGGCCCCCAGGGGTCTGGACCACTTCCCCAGGACCAGTTGTTCGTCCTGAGTCGTCGTTCCCTGGTCCCAGGGCCCGGCGAGGGCCCCCATGCAGAGGTCGAAAACCGCCCAAAACTGCCAGCTGCAATGTTTTGGAGCGTCGGGTGTCTGGGTCAACAAGGGCCCCCAACTTCGCGCTTCGCGCTGCGCGAAGCGCGAAGTGCGAATAACCTCGCGCTCTCGCGCCGCCTCCCAGGGGAGAAGAGGAGGATGAGGAGGAATCGGAGCGCGAAGCGCGACGCGCGACGCGCGAATATAACTTCGCGCCCTCGAGGGCCCCCTTAGGTCAAAGGGGGGAGGCAGCTCGCCCTGCGAACGAGCGCCCCGTGCTCGGCCAAAACGCCGCGCCGGGTGCACCGCGCCGGGTGCGACGCGCTGCCACCGCGCGCTGGCCGCGCGGCGCCGGCGAGGGCGCCCGGCCCCGCGCGGGTGCCGCGCGTCGCGCCCCGCGCGGCGCACACTCGGAGGAGCCTGCCGCGAGGCCGGCCCCGGGCCAGGACAAGGCCGCTCTGGTCAAGGGCTCCGTTTTTTGCCGTGTTTCGGGAGCGGCCCAAGAGGGGGGTGTCCAAGAGGGGGCGGTGCAAATCATGACCGGCGGCATGTGCGCGGCCCATCGGAGGGGGCCAGGGACGTAATGGAAATAAGAAGAGGCGCCCTGAAGTCTGGGGAAACATCATGGCCCACGCCATGATATCCACCCCCCCCTAGTCATCACCCCCCTCTTTGGCGCCCCCGAGTTTTTGTTGCCGGTTCCGAAGCCGTTATGTTACCGGATCCGTCGCCGTTGTTCTACCGGTTCTGGCTCTGGCTCCAATCCCGGAGCCGTTGTTTTGCCGTTTCCAGTCGCCGTTTTTGTTGCCGCCCCCATTTTCAAGACACTTGTTCTTTAAACGATAAAAAACGGCCCTGCCCTTTCCGGGGCCCACTTCGGGCATGTCCTCCTCCAGGCGGGTTTTGGGAGAAAAATAAGAACCAGTCAAAGAATGCTCAAAATAGTCAAACATAGCGGAAAGATCGTCCCCAGACTACTTCTTGACTATCTCTGGAGATCCCTCCTGTAGAGGGACACGCCCGACTTCAGTCTAACGTCAGCGTCCTACCAGAGGAAACGCCACGGGGAGGAGGAGGAGGAGGAGGAGGAGGAGGAGGACGACGACGACGACGAGGAGGAGGAGGACGTCCATTTCCTGTGTTTTTTTTGGGGGCAGTCAGCGTCCTACCAGAGGAAAAACGCCAGAGCAGGAATCGAGGAGCTTCTCCGGCCACGGCGAGCCTCGGCTTCGGGCAGGCTCCTCCTCCTCCTCCTCCTCCTCTCCTCCTCCTCCTCCTGCTCCTCCGCCCTCCCTCCTCCTCCTCCTCCGCCCTCCGCCCTCCTCCTCCTCCTCCTCCTCCGCCCTCCTCCGCCTCCTCCTCCTCCTCCTCCTCCTCCTCCTCCTCCTCCTCCTCCTCCTCCTCCTCCTCCCTGACCTGGATCCGAGGAGCGGACCGAAAAAAACGCAACCCCTCCAGAGCCCAAGGGTGGCCCCTGTTTCGGCCTTGCCTGCAGGTCATCTCGCTTCGCGCACCGCTCACGTTCACATGTGAAGGGGCCCCAGGACACACAAATAAATACACACAAATAAAAGGATTCCCCATATTTCCCCATATTTTCTGGGTTTCTGTCTTCCCCACCACTTCCCATAGTTTCCCATATTTTCTGGGGAATCGACGAGTCGTTGTGTCTGTGTGTTTTTTGTCCACTCCTGAACATGGCGCCCTTACGCGGTGGCTTACGCGGGCCGCCAGCGCGGCGCGACGCACTGAAGACGCGGGCAGTTTTCGCGCGCATGGCTGCGCAGTGGACCCCCGTTTTCTTCCGTCGTTCACATGTGAGTGACACAAATAAACGAGACTGACGCGAAAGGCATGGCGACCGTATCCCGCAGCTTGCGCGGGCCGCCTGCGCGGCACGCTGCACTGGAGACGAGGGCGCTTACGCGCGGCCTTACGCGGACAGCTTACGTGCACATGTCCGCGCAATCGATCCCTGTCTCTTCCTTCGCCCACGTATGAACACGTCCTGGGACCAGGACCGTTAGATGCTCGTTCTGGGCGTCGATGCTGCGTTAACGTCCGTCTACTTGACTCGAACTTGAGTCGAACTAGTTCTGGACTAAAGGTGAACAAACCCGTTAGATGGCCCCCAGGAAAGTCCCCGAAGACGAACGAACAACACACACCCTTACCCTTTGGGGGGTCGAAGGGATGAGCACTGGATATGTATGTGGGTGAGGGTTGCCGAAATCGGGAGGAGGCTCCCGTTCAAGCGGAGACGCCCCTCCGACAACACGCACCCATAGCTCCCTCAGCCCCCTATGGATCTGTGCGTCTGTTCGCTCGTCACCCTAGGCGAACATCTAAGGCTTGGCCTAGGGGAACAAGTAATGACATAGACATAGAAATACAGAGGTCCGCGCGGATTCCTCGGATCGGCGCTGGGGCCCCCTGGTGGCGCCTCCGGCGACGACCCTGACGCGCTCGGCGCGCCAGGGTGTGGGGGGTTCAGCGCCGATCCCAGAAATCCGCGCAAGGCTCCGAATGCTTAATTATGTTTATGCTGGCTCTCGTTCCGGTGGACATCACCCCAGGTCTCCGACGATGCGCTTTGCTCAGGAGGCCGGGAGGTTCTCCTCGACTTCGCCCCCTGAGGCCCCGTTCGGGCCCTGCGACGAAGATCTGCCCCCGGGGAAGCGGTCCGGACCTCTGGGGCCGGGAACATCACATCAGACGCCCTCCGTCGGAGCCCGCGCCGCGCCCGCCTCCGGCGCGCGCCAGCGCACGCGCGGCAGCCGCGCGGCGCCCCCGCTTTGGGCGTGGCTTAATGGGGGTGTCGTAAATGGAGGGGTCAGGAACGGCCCCCTCCCGTGCCCCTTCCGGGCCCCTCCGGAGCCCCAGGGGGCTCGTTTAGAAACCGTTCGGATACCTTGTCGGACCACCCCATTACGCGACGCCCCATGTATGACCCCATGTATGACCCATGCATGACGGGTGTGGCGCAGGAGGTGGCGTGCACCCCATCTCGGACCCCACTTTCGGACCACCCCCTTCCGGACCCCATTTCGGTACCTCGCCACCTCCCCATCTATATGACCCCCCCCCCTTACGCG
>CAUYUJ010015870.1:0-119924 GCA_963575745.1 Prorocentrum cordatum
AATGTCAGTATAGCCCTCTGGCGGGGCCCCGCGCCCTCCCGGGCGGCCCCGAGGCGCTCCACGACAGCTTCGGAGGGCCTCCCCACGGAGGCTAGAGGGCCCCGGACGGCCCCAAGACGGTTCAGAGTTGCTCAAGAGGCTCCACCCCTCGGTCCCATAGGCCCCCAAGGCATGCCAGGAGGCTCCCAAGACGGCCCTGGAGGACTCTCCAGGAGAGCCCCAAGAGTCAAACATCGCAACATTCCTTTCGGAAAAATGCATGTGGGGCATTATTGTGCTTCTCGTCTCCGACGCGTCCACGACGGCCAGACCAGCCCCCAAGATCGCCCCAAGATACCCCCATTGAGGACCCCAAGACGATGCAAGACGGCCCCAGGACGGTCCAAGAGGCGCCCAAGACGACACAAGAGGCTCCAAAGACGGCCCAAGACGGCCCCAAGACGGCCCAAGAGGCGCCCAAGAGGCGCCCAAGACGGCCGAAGACGGCCCACAAGGCACACAAGACGGCCCAATAGGGCCCCAAGAGGCTCCCAGGAAGCCGAAAAGAAGCCCCAAGAGTGCCCCAAACGGTCCCCAGGAGGCCCTAAGTGGTTTCAAACTTGCCTCTACTGTAAGAGAGGGGGGCAGACGAGAGGCACGAAGCAGATCGCAGGCCCGACAGGGCTGGCAGTGCGTGTGTCGCAAAGGAGGGGGGAAGGAAAAGCCATATGCGGGAGCTCGGTATCCCCAGGACGGCCCAAGACGACGCCCAGACTGCTCCAGAGACGCCCAAGGCGGCCATAGGAGGTTTCCAGGAGGCCGACAAGAAGCGCTGAAAGGCTCCTAAACGACCCCCAGAGGCCCCAAGATTTCACCCCAAGAAGCACCGAACACGGCACCAACAGCAGCCCAAGACGGCCACAGACGGTCCCAACACGGCTCCCAGCGCACCATGGTGCTCTTAGCTTGTTCGGCGCTCCCTTCTGGATTTGGCCCGTTTTGTCGGTTTGAAGCCCTCCCCGCGGACTGCGGAGGCCATGCCGTGTTTCGCTCCTCTGGTGGCCCATAATCGTCTCGCCTTGAGGGGGTTCACAGCTTCGGGAGGTTTTTGAAACAGGCCCCATATGTCTCTTGGCGGGTCTCCGGCCTGCTGCCCTAACATGCTAAGGCAGGATTTCGACGCCATTTGGGCCCACTTTGGGCCATCTCCCCCAGTGGCAGCAAGCACGGGTACACCCTAGTCTCTTCTACAATGCAGGGATCCGCGCGTGCGAGAAGGTTCTCTGTCTTGAGTGCCTTTCCGGGCCCTCCGGGCCCCCTCCCGGGCGCAGATGCTCCAAAAACAGCCTCGGGATGGCTCCGAGAGGCTCCAGGGGGCGCCAAGACGGCCTCAGAGCACCCCCTGGAGCCCCAAGACAGCCTGGCTCCCAAAACAGCCCAGGAGGGCTTCCAGGAGAGCCCCAAGAGGCCAGAATCGTGCCATTCCTTTCGGGAAACGCACATTTTCACAATGTTCAGATTTTTGAAAGAGCGTGTTCTACCGCTGCTGGCGGAAAACCAGGGGAGGGTCACTACCGGTTCGACCCCCCCCCCCGCCCCTCGGGAAAACCAGGGGGGGTCACTACCGGTTCGAACCCTTGCCCCCGCCCCCCCCCAGTCAATCATGAAAAGAGGGGGGGGGGTCACTACCGGTTCGAACCCCTGCCCACCCTCTCCCCTCGAAAACCGGGGGGGGTCACTACCGGGGGGCGGACAGTGGTGGGGACGGTGGTGGTGGGGACAGTGGTGAGGGGACAGCGGGACAGTGGTGGGGACATTGGGACAGTGGTGGGGACGGTGGTGGTGAGGACAGTGGTGAGGACAATGGTGGGAACAGTGGGGACAGTGGGACAGTGGTGGAGACGGTGGTGGTGGGAACAGTGGTGTGGGGACAGTGGGAATGTGGCGGAAACAGTGGGACGGTGGAGGGTACAGTGGTGGTGGGGACAGTGGTGAAGGCGGTGGCGAGGACGGCGGTGGGACAATGGGACAGAGGTACAGTGGGGACAGTGGTGGGGACAGTGGGGACAGTGGTGGGAACAGTGGGACAGCTCAGTGGGACAGCGGAGGAGTCAGTGGCACAGTGTGGACAGTGGGGATAGTCGGGCAGTTGTTGGGGCCGTGGAGAAAGTGGGGAGAGTGGAACCGTGGTGGGAACAATGGTGGGGACAGTGCGACAGTGGTGGGGGCACTGGTGGGGACAGTAGGGACGGTGGATGAACCAGTGGGGACAGAGGTGGTGAGGACAGTGTTGCTGGGAACAACAGTGGGGGATGTGGTGCGGACGGTGGTAGGGACCGGGAGTGGTTTGCTGCGTGAGGGGGGGGGAAGGGGTTCGAACCGTAGTGACCCTGTGACCCCCCTCGCGTTTTTCTAGAAGGTAGCTAGGGGGTTACGAAACGGTAGTGACCCCCCTCCCCGTCTATCGAAATGGGGGGGGGGTGGAGAATGGGTTCGGGGATGGGGTGCCGGGAAGGGAGGGGGGGGGGGTCCTGCGGGGGGGGGATTTTCGGGGGGGGGAGGGATCCCCGGGCTCCGGAGGAAGAGGGGGGAATTTTCCACAGTAAGGCGGCGGTGGATCACGCTCTGCGATTTTTTGTCCTCGCAGCGTCTAAGACGGCTATACAGGCCCCCCACCTCGCCCCAAGACGCGCCCAGAGGCCCCCAAACGGCCCTACACGGCCCCGGGACGACATCAAAGGCGCCCGAGACGGCCCAAGACGCACCCAAAACAGCCCTAAGAGCAGCCAAATGGCCAACGGGACGGCTGCGAGAGGCTCCAGGCGCCCTGCCTGAGAGCACCCCTTGGAAGCCCCAAGACAGCCCCAGAGGCCCCCAAGGCAGGCCTGGAGCCTCAAGCCGGCCCAGGAGGGCCTCCAAGAGAGCCCCAAGAGGCCCAAATCGTCAGTCCCGACGGGAAACGTACATTTTCAATCTATATATATATATATATATATGTGTGTATACTGGGTAGTCGAAGGTCAGCCGGTCAGGTTGGGTTGAGGCGCCGGGGCCAATCCGGCATCAGTCTCGTGTGAATTCCAATCCGGCGCCAGTCCGGCGCAGCCCAGTCTGATGTTGACCTCTTCAATATGGTTCTCTTGCCCGCCATCTTTTTTTGTGTGTATGGTGTGCGGCAGTCTGGCTGTATGTTTTCATATTATTCCGTCAGGCCGAGCCACACTGCATCACGTCGCAGATTGCCAGATCGGCTGCGTCGCCAGTTTGGCCAGATTGTAGCGGGCGCCAGGTTGCACCAGATTGGGATCGTGGCCAGATTGGCCTTGCTGGACAGCCGCCAGATTGAAGAATTTCCCAGATTGCCAGATTCGATTCAAGAAATACGGATACGATTCAAGAAATACCAAAGACGGCCCCAAGAGCGCCCAAGATTGGCCCAAGATGGCCCCAACACTGTCCCAATATGGTCCGAGAGGCGCCCAAGACGGCCCCACATCGCCCCAAGACGGCCCCAGGCGCACTCAAGATTGCCCAAGAGGGTTCCGAGAGACCCCCAGGAGGACGCAAAGAGGCCCCCAAGCGGCCCCCAAGAGGCGTTGGATGCTTCTCTGTTGGGGTGCCACCACACTACCAGGTAAAATTGTCATTCGGCCCTTGCGAAGAGCAGATCAACTTCTCGCGGCTACCTTCCCCGCATAAGCTATGATGAACACAGACTGCGGCGTCAGAAACAGTTTTTGTCCACACCATGGGATGCCTACATGGGTGTGCTTACGCTGGCATCGCATCCACCACCGCGTTCCTGCCTCCAGGCCTGCATCCAGCATTCCTCGCCCACCTCCCCCTC
Organism: Prorocentrum cordatum; assembly: GCA_963575745.1. Classification (NCBI taxonomy): domain Eukaryota; class Dinophyceae; order Prorocentrales; family Prorocentraceae; genus Prorocentrum; species Prorocentrum cordatum. The sequence goes on from CAUYUJ010015870.1 coordinate 3,827, forward strand.
CAGCGATCTCCTCCATCGACACCGTCCCCTCCAACCTACCCTTACCCGCGAGGCCCCAGAGACGCTCCACTTCCACGTCCACGCCATGGCGGGCAAATTCCGCGGCCAGTAGGCCGCGGGTCAGCCCTATCGACTGGTCCCACAGCGCTCCGAGATGCCCCAAGCTAGGCACCAGACGGCCCAAAAGTCTTCCGGGGACGCTCCAAGTCGGCTCCAAGACGAGCCCCCCAAAATCAGATCAATTAAACATCGTTAGAATTCCTATGGGGAAGCGAGCCTTTTTTCCAGGCCCACTGCTTTTCGGCCACTACGATGCCCACACGGCCCTATTGGCCCTCCAGATTACCCCAGCACGCCTCTGGAAGCCCCCATCGACGGCTCCAGGACTGCAGATCTGGTTCGGAGCAAGCCTGAGCATGGAGATGAGAGATTCTAAGATGAGTGAGCGAGGTGCTTTGTAGGGCCAATACATATGTGTGTTGCTGCCCTCGTTTGGCCCAAGCGCCCCTTCGCTTGCGCTCAGAAGCGCGGGTCGACATGGAAGCTCGACGAGTCGAGCGTGAGCTTGAGGAGCTCAAGGGAAGGAGCTGGAATCTTATACCACTGCGCAATTCCGTTTACCACTTGCACGGTAGCGGAGCGTGGTCGACACGAAGTTCTACGATGAATGAAGATCATCGGGGGAAAGTGCCAAGCTGGGACGGAGATCCAAAGACTTGGCGACCCTACAGGAGAAAGGCCCTCCAGTACCAGGAGGGCAGTGGACGTGAGTAGCGGTGCCTGTTCGGCCCGAGGCTGGAGGCGAAGCGCACGGGCCGGGCCGAAGTGGCGGTGGAGCGCCGCAAGGCGGGATGGCAATCACGGGCTGATGGCGTAGAGCGGCTCCTGGCGTGGCTGGAGCGACGTTGCTCACGCCAGGCCGTCCCAGACGTGGGCCAGGAGTTGGAGACCTTCCTGATCAAGACGAAACGCAGCAATATGGAGCCCACGCAGCAATGGACCGACCGCTTCGAGGTAGGCCACCAGTACCTGAGGCGTGCGCTGGCGCGCGCACTGGGGCAGTCAGCCCCAGCCCCGAGCTCATCGTCGGGGAGAAGGCCGGAGAGACCACTCAGATGGATCCAGGTCGAACAGGGATGGCGATGGGATGGGTTCGAATGGAAGTGGGAGTACACAGACGGTTTACCTGACGACGTTACGGAAACACCCCAGCATTGGAGCGCCACTGACCCAGACGCCGAGGCCGAAGAGGAGCTCGGGAATATCCCGGAGGTTTTCCCAGCGATTGTCCTCGGTTGGCTGATGCTCGTGCGGTCTGGCCTCGACTCGCGTGTGCGCGCGGCGATCATGGCCTTGACGGGGGGCTCGCTGGGCGTCAACCTGATTCGCGAGAAGGTGATCTCCCGCTGGGAGGACGACGACTTGGCAGAGAGAGATGGACATTCTAAGTGCCCGAGTGCATGCGCGGCCCAGCTTGGAGAGGATGATCAGAGATGGCTGGGCGGTGCCGAGGGTGAACCGGATGCGGGAAGTTCCGCAGCTGATCGAGAACCATCGGAGCCATTCGCGGAGGGGCCCGACCAGGGGGAGGCCAACGACGAGAGGCGCACCTCTCCGCGCAGTACGAAAAGGCGGAGGCGCTTTCGGCGATCCACGCCGCCCAGCGCACCCTCCGCCAGGCCAGCGAGGCTCTGGCGGACAGCCGCCTGAGCAGGGGTTTTGACCGTGGAGGGCGACCTGATGGCAAGGGGGCTGGCCGTGGATTCTCAGCGGGATCACGTTGGCCGGTGCCTCCCAAGTACGGCGCCAGAGATCAGGTCTTGCCGCCGAACATGGGGCAGCAGAAGCGCGCGAAGTGCGGCGGCGCCCACTGGGTGCAGGACTGCCAGGGTCGCCACGACCCTCGGCTCAAGTCGAGGGCGGCAAGCCCGCAAGAGGCCAGCGCGAAGATGACAAACTGCAGGAAGAAGCTGAGGTTCAAGGATTCGAGATGAGGCGACGTTCGCGGACCAGGCGATCCAGGAAGGCAAGGGGGTCGTTGACCCAGGCTGCGCGGACGCCATGGGCGGCGAGCGTGCGCTCGACATCCTGGCCCGCAAGAACATGGAGAAGTACGGCGACACGAGGCTGCGGGAGGTTAACCGGGACTACCAGCCGGTCTGCAGCTTCGGGGGCGGCGAGAAGGAGCGCGCCGACGGCCAGGTGAAGTTCGGCATCATTGGCGGGGGCATGGCGGGTGACTTCTCCATCAACGGCTTCGCGAAGGACGCCCCGATCATCGTGTCCAACAAGGTGCTGGAGAAGCTTGGGGCCGTCGTGGACTGCGGCGCGGGAGCAGCGGCTTTCGCGAAGCTGGCCCTGGGAGTTCCGGCCCAGCTAGAGGAGTCACCGGACGGCGGACACTACTACATGAGCCTGGTGGACGACCTTCTCGAGCAGAAGGTCTGGGGTCCGGCCAAGCTGCATAATTTCACGATTATCTGCAACCACCTCTCTGAGTGGGGCACGGGGCGTGGCAGCGCGCTGGGGGCCAGACCTCAGCCCCAACGTTTGCGCAGAGCTAGTCGGGTCATGCACGGGTCGATCGTCATATGTTTCTCTCGGCGACGTCACCCACAGCTCTCCTAAGGACGGCTGTCGAGGCGCAAAGGGATTGCCCGGGCGCGTCCGCAGCCGTTCAGGCTCGAGCCCGACGAGGCATTCCGCGTCTGACGCGAACGTTCACGTGCAGCGACCAGCAGTCCCTGATCCTCCGGATCCCACATATACCCGGCCAAGGGCCGTCGATGGCAGAGCGATGCGCTGGGGGGGCCTCCCCCGCGGGGCCCCGCCGCTCGCCTGCGCCGGGGTGGTCTGCAGGTGCGGCTCGAGCGCGCAGAATGCCAGCGCCGCGCAGTCCACGAAGAAGGCCCATCTGCCCGCGAAGGCGACGAAGCTCGGAGCTCACGCGGCACTGGGCATGACCAACCCGTCGCTCAAGCTCTCGATCCGCAAGGCGATTCTCCAGATGCACCCGCCGGAGCCGACCGACAACATGGGCTTCGGGAAGTACGGCGCTCTGACGTACCAGCAGGTCCTGAAGCGGTGCCCTTCCTACGCGGCCTGGTGCCAGGCAGAAGGGAGCACGGGGGCAGCTGGGGGCTGGCCAGGTTTGTTCGTGGCTCACCGAGAAGGAGATTGCCCGCGTGAGGGGGGAGATGACCGGGAACCCCGGGGAGGCCCCGACGGGGCCGCAGAAGGCTTGAGGGGGCGCAAGGTCATCCCGCCGAAGGACAATGGACGCGGCGAAGGAAGACGAGCTCGAGGAGCAGGAGAGGCTTGAGGGCGCAGCCCAGGAGGAGAGGAACACGAAACAGTTCATCCAGCAGCAGATGCTGACCACCCTGAGCCACCTCAGCCAGCGACTGGGGAGGCTCGAGGGGCAGCCGAGCTCCGCGAGCTCCAACGGCGAGAGCTTCGTTCCAGGTCCAGTGGGTTCCAGCCCGAGCGGTCTGGCTGGGGCTTGAACCACGCGAAGGAGTTGGACCCCAGGAAGCAGCGATGGCTGGCGCGGTGCACCAGGGAGAATGGCCACACGGAGGACCTCAACGCGCTGCTAGCCCATGGGGGGGTCAAGCTGTCATGGAAGCAGCGCGCAGCCCGGCCTCCATCCTGAGCAGGAAGATGGCGGAGAAGTTCGGAGAGGATGCAGCGCGACGAGTTAGTGCGTGGAATGGCCCCGAACTCGGGGCACCTGCCGGGAGCCAGAAGGCCAGGGAGGATCGCGATGATGCTGAGCCGGACCACTTGTGGGTCAGCATGCGGCGTGGGCCACTGTCGAGTCTCACCCTCGGCTTCATTGGCGCCAGCCCTCTGAGGGCCAAGGCCGCCGGGAAGCGCAGGCCCCAGGCGATCAAGGAATACAAGGCCGCGGTGCAGCAGGTGTACGACCAGGTGGCGCAGGAGAAGCATGCGCACTGGGAGTGGCCCATCAAGTGCGAGGGCTGGGGCCGCAGGATGGTCTGGCAGATGATCGAGGACTTCTCGGCGACGGTGGTCAAGGCCGCCGGGTGCCAGCTCGGAGTGAAGAACGAGTTGGGTCAGCCCCTGCTCACGGAGTGGCTGATCGCCACGGCGTCCTCGAAGATGGCGGCCAGGATGGCCTTGGAGTGCCCCGGGGGCCACAAGCGCGGCGAGCTCGCCGGAGGCAGCCTCGCGGCAGCTAGGAGTTACTACGCGGATGAGTTCGCGAAGAGGGCAGTCCAGGCGATGATCGAGGAGGTCCCCCCAGACTACCGCGAGTTCCTGGGGTGCCTGACGGGGCCCGAGGCGCCGGAGGGACAGGCGCTAGCCTCTGGGAGCGAAGAGACGTCAACAGGGGCAGACCCTAGTTCGAAGGAGTTCCAGCAGATCATGCGTTGGCTGGCCTCCGTACACCGAGGGTCAGGCCACGGCTCCAAGACCGCCATGCTGAGCGCACTCAGGCGAAAGGGGGCGAGCCAACTGGCGCTGCAGGTGGCCCAGGGTTTTCGCTGTGACGCGCGCGAAGAGGCGAAGCAGCCCCGCCCCGCGCACCCGCCGGTCAGCCTGGAGGTTATCCCCCTGATGTGGAAGCACATCCAGGCCGACCAGTTCGAGTGGGGGCACCCCCGCAAGAAGATCAAATCGAAGTTCTTGCTCGCCATCGACGAGAACTGCAGGGCGCGGGTCAGCAAGCTGCTCTACCACATGGTGGGCGAGGACCGGCGCCGCGACCCAGTCTGGGCCGACCTCGAGGTTTTGTGCGAGGAGCGCTGGCTGCCATATTTTGGGAAACCGCAGCAGGTGAAGGTGGGCCCTGAGGGCTCGTTGATGTCCAAGCAGGCTGCTGACTGCTTCGGCTCCGACTCCATCGGATACGAGCCGAGTTTTTGGGCAAGCCCGCTGGCGCTTCTTCCTTTCAGAAGAGGCGATCCAGGCCACAAGAGGGACCATGGGCGGGCTAGACGCGGAAACAGGGGCCACGGGACGTTCGAGAATATGTTCGAGGCCACTTCCCGCTTCAGCACGCCCCGGGAATGGCGCTTGACTTGGGCGGCCATTTCTTCGAGAACGACTTCGACGAGATGCCCTGCGCCGAGGCCCGGCGCGTCGACAAGGAGTGCGGCGAGAACTGCGCCAGGATGTACGCGGCGGAGCAGGAGTACCTGAGGCAGGTCTACATGCGGCGCATCAGCCGAGCCGAGAACGCGAAGAGCCAGACGCTCATGTCCGCGGCGCCAGGCCTGTGGGCGCGCTACTTCCGCAAGGAGAAGGGCGAGACCAAGGGCCGATTCAAGGGGCTCGCGAGGGTGCCGGCCACAGAGACAGCACGCCCCCATGGACGGCGACCAGGGACAGAGCGAGGGACTGCGCCCAGGGCGGCCTGGTTCAGTGGTCTGGCCGGTCTGGGCAGGGCGGATCGTCAAGGTGGACTTGTGTCAGATCCGAGCCGCCTCCGCCCGAGAGATAGAGTGCGCCGAGCTCATGGGAGGCAAGGGTGCCCCTGGACTATCAACGCCTTCATGAACCAGGCGATGCGGCTGGAGCACCTGGACTTCAAAGGGCACGATCCCACAGAGCACGACGTAGAGTGCTCGACCTGGGAAGGAGTCGCACGACAGAGCTAGCCGAAGACAAGGGCCCCCCGGTGGCCCCAAGGGATCGGCCTGCCCCCCTGCGCGGAAGCATATCCACAAGAAGGGGCAGCATCCTGGAGGCTGCGCAGACCGGGCCAGGACATCAAGGGGACCCACTGCCGAGAAGAACCAGGAGGAGCAGGCGGCACTCATGGCCAAGACGACCCCTGATGCCCGTGCTTTCTGGGCGCGACAAGGGGCGCCCCCGGAAGTCTCGATGGGCCCCCCCCTCGCCGGCAAGGCCTCGAGGCAGGCCACCAGGCGCGCGAACACCTACGTGGCGAGCCAGTGGAGGAAGGGGAAGCGCGAGATCTCCGAGCGGACCCTCGACCCAGACGAGCTGGACAGATTCGACGAGGCAAAGGCCACCGAGGTGAACAACTACATCATATCCTCGGTCCTCGAGACCCTGCCTCCTGGAGTCACGCCGCCACCTGGCGAGGTCGCGCGTATGAGGTGGATCCTGGAGTGGAAGATCGACGAGAGCACTGGCGACAAGATGGCAACAGCGAGGATCGTGGTTTTTGGCGACGTGGGCCCCGAGTGCGGGCATTGCCCGACCACGGCTCCAACGATGACGCGTACTTCCAGACACCTGCTGCTGCAGATGATGTCGTGGCCTGGCTTCAAGGGGTACAAGGCGGACGTGACTGGAGCTTTCACCCAGAACCGTGAGATTCAGCAGAACCTGTTCGTGATGCCCGTGAAGGAATTGGCCACGGCGCTGGGATTGCCCGAGGGTGTCGCCAGGAGGCTCCGGAAGGCCGTGTACGGGCTCGTCGAGGCAGCCATGGAGTGGTTCATGACGGTGAGCGAGGCACTTGCGGATTTCGGCTGGACTCAGATGAAGATGGGCCCGCGCGCCTGGGTGCTACGCGGCGACGCGCGCGGCCGGGGCAACAGCTTCACCCAGGAGGCGCTGCGGGAGTTCATTGGCCCAGAGCTGCTCAAAGAGCTGGTCGCCGCGAAAGGCGACCTTGACATCGTGGCGGTCGCCGGGCCGCACGTGGACGATTTCGTGCTGGGCGGTAGGGCATTTGATCCGCGATGGCCCAGGGCTCGACAGCAGATTCATGGGCGTTTGCCCATAGAGAAGGCCCTCCTAACTCCCGAGCGCAAGAGGAACACGGAAGCAGGGGCCACTGACAGGGGGAAGGGCCAGCTCAGTGCGATCCTGGGCGCCGTCGGCTGGCGCTCGGAGCGGTCTGGCCCAATGAATTCCGCTGACACATGCCTGCTGCTGAGCACCATTCCCTCGTCCACGGTGCAGACCGTCAACGAGACGAACAGGCTGGTCGACCGAGTGCAGGGGCATGCTGACCTGCCGTTCGCGATCCCAGGTGCTGGTGCGAGTCGAACCGGCCCGACGGGAATCCACCAAGGGACTGGTCGCGGGCATGGCCCTTCTGACGACCCCCAAGGGCGACGAGACCGACGCGAGCATGGCGTCCTGGATGTCGGGGAAGATCGACCGAGGATATCGCAGCTCCGTCGCCTGTGACACTCGATCCGCTGTGGATGCGGAGGACGAGCTGTTCGGTATCAAGTTGCAGTGGCTCGAGATGCTAGGCAACAACATCGACTGGCGCAACTTGGAGGACACACTTGCCAAGCTGCCAGGGGCCGTCGTGGTGGATGCCAAGGGCCTGTGCGACAAGCTCCAGACCACAGTCTACACCTTCCGCGGCACGGAGAAGCGGACTGACGTAGAGGCGATGACACTGAAGGAGGGGACCCAGGCCGCCCACAACAGGATGCTCTGGGTCCACGGCAATGCCCAGCTAGCAAACTCCCTGACCAAGGGGCACGAGCCACGACAGCTAAGGATGGACTTCAGCAGCGGCCATCGCTGGAAGCTGGTAAGTACCAGCGTGCACGTATACGGAAGGCAGCAGGGATCCTTCCATTCGAGAACCTTCCACAGGAGGTCGTGAGGAGCTCAGAGTCATGGAGGGAGCCAGCGTCTGGAGCAGCTAATCAGGAGTTCCTGGAGTACGAGGCCATCTCGAGCGATGAGTTAGATGAATATAACATGCGCAGCTTGGAGGACCCTTATCCGTGCAGATCTTGTTCGGAGCAAGCCTGACCATGGAGATGAGAGATGATAAGATGAGTGAGTGAGGTGCTTTGTAGGGCCAATCCATGAGTGTGCTGCTGCCCTTTTTGGCCCTAGTGCCCCCTCGCTTGCGCTCAGAGGCGCGGATCAACATGGAAGCTCGACGAGTCGAGCTTGAGCTCGAGGAGCTCAAGGAAAAGAGCTCGAATAATATACCACTGCGCAATTCCGTATACCACTTGCAAAGACGGCCCCACGATGGCTCTTGAGGCGCCGATGGCAGCCCAAGAGGCCGCCACGACAGTGCCGCGACGGTCCCAAAACGAGTCAAGACGGCTCCGAGACGGCACGGCCACCCACTGCCCCGAGACGGCCCCAGAGGCGCCCAAGAGGGCCCCAGACGGCCCCCCAAAAACCTAAGAGGCACCCCGAACAGCCCCAGAGGGCCTCGGGAGGCCCCAGTGCGGCACCCGGGGAAGCGAAAAGAAGCGCCGAACGGCCCCGAATAGGTCCACAGCGCCTTTCCGAGCCACCATGGGTCCACCAGGAGGCCCTGAGTGCCCCTGACGGGCCCACAACGGCTTTACACATCCCCACAGGTTCTCTTCCAGCTGAATCCGGTCCGTTTTCGGACTCTCTGGAGCGCGGCTTCGACATTGGCCCCCAATGCAGGCCAGGACACCGCCCCGACGGCCCCAAGACGGCCCCGACCCGCTGAAGAGACCGCCCCGACGGTCCCAGAGGCCCCCAAGGCAGGCCAGGAGGCTCCCAAAACGGCCCTGGAGGACTTCCCAGGAGAGCCCCAAGAGGCACAAATTTATTTTTGGAAGACATACGTGTTGGGAATTATTACGCTTCTCGCCCCCGACGCGCCCACGACGGCCAGACCAGCTCCAAACATCGCCCCACGGTGCCCCCGTGAGGGCCCCAAGACGATCCACGACGGTGTCAGGACGGTCCAAAAGGGCCCCAAACCGACCCAAGAGGCACCCAAGACAGCCCCAAGAGCCGCCCAAGACGGCCCAGAACGGCCCCAAGACGGCCCAAGAGGCGCCAGAGAAGGCCAAAGACGGCCCAAGACGGCCACAAGACGACCCAGAAGGCACACAAGACGACCCAAGAGGGCCCCAAGAGGCTCCCAGGAAACAGAAGAGAACCCCCAAGAGTAAGAGTTAGTTCCCCAAGCGGCCCCCAAGAGGCCCTCAGTGGCTTCTAAGTTGTCTCCAAGAGGGGGGGGGGGGGCGGACGACAGGCGAGAGCCCTATCGCAGGCCCCACACAGCCGGCCCCCATGACGCCCTAGGTGGCTTCGAATTTGCCTCCACGAGAGGGGGGCGGACGAGAGGCGAGACGCGATCGCAGGCCCAGAAGACCCGATCTGGACGCTCCGAGGGCCTTGCTTGCTCGCCTTCTGGGGGGCTTCGTTTTGGTGTCCACGATCGGCGATCGGAGATCGAGCAGATGGAGGACCCAGGAACAGGAGGAGGAGGAGGAGGAGGAGGAGGAGGAGGAGGAAGATAATGAGGAGAAGGAGGAGGAGGAGGAGGAGGAGGAGGAGGACCTGGACAACTTCTGAACAGACCGAGCTCTTGGGTAGAAATGTTCAGCAATTGTCCAGGCCCCCCCCGCTCCATCTTCACGGTGCATGACGCTGCTGCTCTGGATCTGCGCTGTCACACGGACTTGGCGCCGTCGGTGTTGTGATCGTGCTTTCCGGCTCCGTCGCATCGTCGTCGTCGTCGTCGTCGTCGTCGTCGTCGTCGTCGTCGTTGTCGTCGTCGTCGTCGTCGTCGTCGTCGTCGTCGTCTGGACTTCGAGAGGGCGTCTTGTCTGCAGGCCGGTGGGGAAGAGGAGAAGGAGGGGGAGAAGGAATAGTAGGAGCAGGATGAGCAGGTATGCTGGGGAGGACGAGGGGGGACGAGGAGGGGAGGAGGACTAAGGACGCAAGCGAATATCGCGCGGACGATGACAGAGCGGAAATGAAGACGACAACGACCTGGCTAGGACGGCGACGATGAGGGCAGCAGCGGAGGCGGCAGCGCTGGGTGGAGAGCAAGACACCAGGCTCAGAGCATCGACAAAAGCCCAAGAGGGCCCCCAGCGGCCCCTCGCAGCCGAGTGGCTGACCGCCATCTCGATATCCTTTCGGCAGCATCACCGCCGCCGCCCCGATAATATTTTCGGCCAGATGACGTGGACAGAGTCCACGGGTCAGCCCTAGTCAGCTACAGCGCTGGGATCAGCGCGTGCGAGAAGGGCGAGCAGTGGCAGCGGGCGCTGGCGTTGCTGAGAGAGAAGCGGGAGGTGAAGCTGGAGCCCGACGTTTTCAGCTACAGCGCTGGCGTCAGCGCGTGCGAGAAGGGCAAGCAGTGGCAGCGGGCGCTGGCGCTGTTAAGCGAGATGCAGGAGGTAAAGCTGGAGCCCACCGTCATCAGTTACAGCGCTGGGATCAGCGCGTGCGAGAAGGGCGAGGAGTGGCAGCGGGCGCTGACTCTGTTGAGCGAGATGCGGGAGGTGAAGCTGGAGCCCAATGCCATCAGCTACAGCGCTGGGGTCAACGCGTGCGAGAAGGGTGGGCAGTGGCAACAGGCATTGAGCATGCTCAGAATCATGCGTTTGAGAAAGTTGAACGTTGACTTCAATGTCTACGGGATTACAGCCAGCATGTGCGAGCAAGGCGGGCAATGGAGCCAAGCGCTGTCCTTATTCAGGGAAGTGCATGTCCAAGTTACCGGAGGCTGATTCAATACATGCCATGTTCGATCCATGTGTTTGATCAGTTACATCGCTGAGACCAACGCGTGCGAGAAGAGCGAGCAATGGTCGATGACTTTGGCGCTGCTGAGCGAGGTGCGGGAGGCAAAGCTGGAGCCTAAAGCCCAACGTCTTCAACTTCAGCGCTGGGGCCAGCGCGTGCGAGAATGGCGAGCTGTGGCAGCCGTCTTTGGCGCTGCTCAGCGAGATGCGGGAGGCGAAGCTGGAACCCAGCGTCATTGGTATTACAATCCTACCGTTGCGCGTGCGAGGCGCGCCAGCAGAGCGCGCTAGCGGCCCCCGACCGCCCAGATCGCTCCGTCGTTTGCTGACGGCTCTCGAGAGCTTTCAGGTGGCTCTAACACGGCCTCACGCAGCCCGAATATTTTTCCGATGCGCTCCGGAGGGCGCGAGGACGTTCCAAATGAGCACGAACGGAGCTCCCTGGTTAACAGCCGAGGACGGCCCGACGACGGGCCAGGTGCTTCCGAAAACGGCCCAGCTGGACCTCAACGACCGTCCCCCGAGCCCCAAATCAGTTGTTTTTAGTTTTAGAAGGTGTTTCGTGTTCTCGCCATTTCGGGCCACGAACGGCCCCAGACGTCTCTGGGGCCATCCCAGATCGCTCCAAGACGGTTCAGGAGGCCCCGCCAAGTGCTCCAAGACGGCTCATCAGGGTCCGAAGACTGCCCAAGAGAAGCCCAAGACAGCCTCACAGAGTTCCTGGTGGCCCCCAGGGCAGCCCCAAGAGTGCCCTAAGAGGTGCGTGCCCAACAGCCCGAGACCCCCAATATGGCCCCAGGACGGCCCAAGAGTCCCCTGGGACGGCCTAAAAGGGCTTAGGAGAACCCGATGACAGTTCCACGCAGGGGAAAGACAAAATAATCAGGAACCATGTTTCTTTTCCAAGGTTTTCTGCGTTCTCCCCATGACGGGCCCAGAACGGCCCTACACGGCTCCAGGTCTTTTCATGATCGCCTTTAGATAGCCAAAGAGGCCCTCACGAGCCCACCGAGATGGCCAAAAAGGGCCCCAAGACGGCTGAAGAGGGCCCCAAGACGGCCCAAGAGGCCCGACCCTAAGAGGGCCCCACCAGGGGACACTCGAATTGACACTTCGCGCCCTCCGCTCAAGCATAATCCCCGAAACCGCCAGCTGCCCCCCAAGAGGCCCCCCAGACGCCCCAGAAGGCACCCCCAAAGACCCACATCAGATCCCGAGGGGCCGCACGACACCCCCACAACCGCCTCCAAGAGGCTTCCGAGGGAAGGGCGCCGGCCACCCAGGAAAATGAGGCGCCCATGCGTCTTTTATTCTCTTGCACAGCTGTGCTCTAGAGCTCGGACATCTTTATTTTCGTTCGTTCGTGTTCGCCCCCCCCCCCCCCCCCCCGCCCGCCCCCCCCAAGTGTTTCCGCAGGGCAGCTAGCCCCCCCCCCAACCCCAAGTGTTTCCGCAGGGCAGCTAGGCAGCTCCCCTGGACCGCGGAACCCTTTATTCTCGTTCGTTCGTGGTCGTCCCCCTCCCCCCTCCCCCCCCAGGGCTCCCCAGGGCAGCGCTCCCCAGGGCTCCCCATGGCAGCTCTCCAGGGTTTCCCAGGGCAGCTCCCCTGGACCGCGGAACCTTTTATTTTCGTTCGTTCGTGGTCGTCCCCCCTCCCCCCAGGGCTCCACAGGCCCCCCCCCCCCCCCTGGGCAGCGCAGGGCAGCTCCCCCGGGTTTCCTAGGGCAGCTCCCCAGGGCTGCCCCCCAGGGCTTCCCAGGCCCCCCTGCCCCTGGAGCAGCTTCCCCCCAAAGAGCTCCCCAGGGCAGCTCTCCAGGGTTTCCCAGGGCAGCTCTCCTGGACCGCGGAACCCTTTATTTTCGTTCGTTCGTGGTCGTCCCCCTCCTTCCTCCCCCCCCAGGGCTCCCCAGGGCAGCGCCCCCCAGGGCTTTCCGCTCCTAGAGCAGCAGCCCCCCCCCCTCCCAGGGCTCCCCAGGGCAGCTCTCCAGGGTTTCCCAGGGCAGCTCCCCTGGACCGCGGAACTCTTTATTCTCTTGCACAGCTGTGCTCTCGAGCTCGGACCTCTTTCTTTTCGTTCGTCGTCGTCGTTCGTTCGTTCGTCGTTCGTCCTCCCCCCCACGGGCACAAAAGTAAGTTCCTGGAGGAAGGAGGCGAAAGCCTCCTGTCTCTAGCAGCTCCTTGGTGCAAGAGCCAGGGCACGTGTGCCACTTGTTTTCTCCCCTCTTTTGCAAAAGCCCTGGTCTGAATGGTCGTCTCGTTCAGGAGTTCTTTCTGAGAGTGCTCCTGATAGGCTGGCCGTTGGAGGCATTCGATCTTCTCCCCAGCCCACGCAGCCTGCGCGCATCTTCCGACCACATCGGGCGGCCACAGCCACCATGGAACATCGTTAGAAAAGAAGGCCCACTGTTGCTTCTTAATCTCCAGCCTTGGCTCTAATTCAGCCTCCGGGTGGCTCAAGATCATGCTGGGGCGACCCAAAGCGCCCCAATTACCCGAAGGCAGCAGCACGAAACAGGACTCAGTCAACAATAGCGTCAGCGCACAGCAACAGCAAACATCAGCACCAGCAGCAGGTAGCGGTCAGCAGCACGCACCAAGCAGACGTGGCCATCAGCAGCACCCTTCAGCCACAAGCAATAACGACGCGTTGCCACGGCAAGCAGCACCTACAATATGCAACAGTGGCAGCAAGCAGCACCACGCAGAGGCATGCGCCGAATGCGAGGGTCGAGCCCCACGTTGTAATGACACCCCCAGGGGCCCCCGCTCCCTCGCCGCCTCTCTCCCCGCGGCTCCTCCCTCCCACCTCTCCGCCCATTCCTCATCTCTCCCTCATCCTCGCCCATCGCTGCTCGCTTCTCGGCCCCACTTCTCTCCTCGCTCCCTGCTCTTCTCCTCTCCACTCCTCCCCGCTCGCCCCGGCCTCTCCCCCTCGTGGCCCCCGACTCCTCGCTCGTGGCTGCTCGCTCCTGCCTCGCTCGTCTCTTCGGCCCTCATTCGCGCCCCCTCTCGCCCTTCCGCCCCCCGCCCACCTCTCCTCCGCCCTCGCCTCTCCCTGCTCGCCCCATCCCACCTCCCTCCTCCCCTCTCGCCAGTCGCTCCTCGCTCCTGACCTCTCTCCCCTCGTCGCTCCTCCACCCGCCCTCCCGCCCCTTCTCCTCTCTGGGCGCCGTGCCCATGATCGGTGCTCCTCCCCTCGCAGGCGGGTGCGCGGGCAGCAGCGGGGACCGCAGCAGCAGACGCGACCAGGCAGCACAAGGAGGCGACAGCAGGCAGCATCGGCAGCAGCATGCAGGACATCAGCAAGCAGGACCCTTCTTGTCGGCGGCATGCAGCAGCCGGCAGCAGCAGCAGCAAACAGCAAACAGCAGGAACGGCAGGCGCGAGCAGTCGGAAGTAGCTGCAGCAACAGAACGGTGCAGACCGCATCACCCACAAACATGCCGCAGGCGGTCGGCGGCTGCAGCGACACGTGCGATTGGCACGTCGACATGTGTTTGAATGTATAAAGAGAGATACGCACACACACAAGCACACACACATTCGCACACACACACACACACACACGCACACACAGACAGGTACATCTACCTACTTATACGACCACCCTGCGGGTGAGAAGGAGGTTGGGGGGGCAGCAATGGGCAACAGTGGTGACTGTTGGTCTGACGATGCCTGTGGTGCGCATATCGATGTGCATGTCGATTTGCTTTTCGATCTGCATCTCGATTTGCATGTCGACATATCGATGTGCATGTCGATTTGCTTGTCGATCTGCATCTCGATTTGCATGTCGACTTGCATTGGAAAGCTCGCCGCAGGCGCCGATTTTTTAAGTAAGCAACCCACGGCGCCTTACGATTTGCATTTGGATGTGCATGTCGATTTGCATTTCGATGTGTGTTTTCGGTTTGCATGTCGGTTTGCATGTAGACTTGCATTGGATAGCTCGCCGCAGCCACGGCGGGACACCAGCGGGACACCGGCTGGACACCGCGCGGCACAGGCCGCCGGAGGAGAGACATTTGGTCCGGCCGCGGCCCAGCCACAGGAGGATTTCGGGACACCCGCGGGACACCGGCGGGACACCGCGGGGCACCAGCCGCCAGAGGAGTTACATTTTGTCCGGCCGCGGTCCAGCCACAGGAGGCTTCCCTCGCCCTCGCCCACGCAGCTTCGCCCAGCCCGCACGCACTCACGGCACGCACGACACGAACCCGAAACCGAAATCGACTTCCCGGTAGGAGGGTCTCCGTTTCACGTCGGACTCATCCCCCAACCTCCGATACCCTTCGGGTGATCAGGAGATTGTGGGGTGGGGGGGAGAGGGGGGAAACCCATTATCGATCTCACTCAACGGGACACCACGGGACACCACGGGACACTTGTCGATCTCATTATCGATCTCACTGTCGATCTCACTCAACGGGACACCACGGGACACCACTGGCCACCACGGGACACCACGGGACTCCGCGGGACACTTGTGCATCTCACTATCGGTCTCACTATAGATCTCACCATCGATCTCACTCAACGGGACACCTTAGGACACCACGGTACACCTCGGGACACCACATCGATCTCACTATCGAACTAATTATCGATCTCACTCACCGGGACACCACGGGACACCACAGGACACCTGTCGATCTCATTATCGATCTCCTTATCGATCTCATTTGTTGGGACACCACGAGACACCGCGGGACACCTCTGGGCACCATATCGATCTCAGTATCAATCTCACTATCGATCTCACTCACCAGGACACCACGGGACACCATGGGCCACCTGTCGATCTCACTATCGATCTCACTTTTTTGGACACCGCGGGGCACCTCGGGGCACCACATCTATCTCAGTATCGATCTCACTATCGATGTCACTATCGATCTCATTATCGATCTCACTCAACGGGACGCCTTGGGACACCGAGGGACACCACGGGACACCGCGGGACACCGCGAGCCACCGCCGGACGGACGGACGGACGGGCGGGCGGGGGAGAATCATTTGTGTTGTTGTCGCCCTAGCAACGGCGGACACCACGGGACACCGCGGGACACCGAGGGCCACCGCCGGACGGACGGACGGATGGGGGAGAATCATTTGTCTTGACTTCGCCCTAGCAACGGCGGACACCACGGGACACCGCGGGACACCGCTAGGGCCACCGCCGGACGGACGGACGGACGGGGGAGAATCATTTGTTTTGACTTCGCCCTAGCAACGGCGGGTTCCTTACTCTCGCGCGCCCACGCAGCTTCGCCTTGCCCGCACGCACGACACGAGCGGAACGAAACTATTTCCCGGTTGGGGGTCTCTGATCCATTGCGATCTCATCCCCCAACCTCCGATACCGATAGGACCACCCTTTGGGTAATAAAGATGTGGGGGGGAAGGTTGGGCGGTCGATTTGCAATGGCTTTGAGTTCCTTGCTGGTTTCTTCAATTGTCCTATCGATCATTCGACCTATTTGTCGAATTATCTATTCAGAATACCAGTTGGGACAACCATCGGGACAACCATCGGGACAACATCGGGACAACCATCGGGACAACCATCAGGTCAACCATCGGGACAACCATCGGGACAACCATCTGGACAACTATCGTGACAACCATCGGGACAACCATCGGGACAACCATCGGGACAACCATCGGGACAACCATCGGGACAACCATCGGGACAACCATCGGGACAACCATCGGGTCAACCATCGGGACAACCATTGGGACAGCCATGGGGACAACCATGGGAACAACCACCAGGACAACCATGGGGAGAGCCATGAAGACCAACATCAGGACAACCATCGGGACAACCAGCAGAACAACCATCGAGATAACTATCGGGACAACCATCGGTACAACCATGGGGACAACCATGGGAACAACCATGAGAACAAATATCGGGACAACCATCGGGACAACCATCGGGACAACCATCGGGACAACCATCGGGGCAACCATCGGGACAACCATCGGGACAACCATCGGGACAACCATCGGGACAACCATCGGGACAATCGGGACAACCAGTGCATCAGGCCATCATGGGAGAATGGGGACACCCATAAGGCCAGAAGCCACGCCAGCATGACAACACGCAGGCAGGCAAACATGCCATCGATCCTCGCCCTCGCATGCGAGTCAGCTTCAAGCGACGTTTAACCACGTCTCAGCCCCAGTCAGCTACAACGCTGGGACCAGTGCGTGGATAAAGGGCGGGCAGTGGCAGCGGACATTGGCGTTGCTCAGGGAGATATGTGAGGCGAAGTTGGAGCCCGACGTCATGAGCTACAGCGCTGGGATCAACGCGTGCGAGGCAGGTGTGTAGTGGAACGAGTCGCTTGACCTGCTCGAATCGATGTTGTGGGCCTGCAAGGACCCGACTGCTGCGAATAGCCTGGACGACGGTTGGTACTTGCACGACCTCGAGGCAGGTGGCCCTAAGGACGTGTTCAAGCACATGGTTCCCGTAGCGTTGTTACAGCAGATGGTGGCATGCGTGGATCCCTTCAACTTCATTGACATGCCTGCTGCTTCTGGCTTCTACAACCTCAGTTCTGGGGAGTCGCCGCGATGCCGCATGCTTGACAACGGCGTGTTCCGACTTTCACGTGCAGCTGGCTGTGGTCCGGTTGCAGACTATTTGGCCGTGGTGTGGAGGTGCATTCGGGCCTTGGGTTCGTCCCCGGGCGCTCTCTGAGCCTCTATCACGGCTCGCCGGCGCTGGCGTGGCAGTGGCTGAAGCCACAGCACACCGCCATACTCGTCGAGTCTGTCGCCGCCATGGTCCTTGACCCGGGCGCAGCAGGAGGCAGCTGGTGCCCATAGACCCGCCAGACGATTCCATGCAGTCGCACATCACGTGGAACGTCTTCGCCCTCAGGCGCCTGCTGCAGAAGTGGCGGCGAATCTCCCCGCTGTTCATCGACGTGCGGGAGGTGCCATTGAAGTCTGACGTCGTCAGCGCTACAGAGGTGCGATCGCTGCGATCATTGCGTCATTGCTATAGCCAATGGCAACGATAAAGTATACCTCATGCATCTTCCAGCGCCTTTCACTGCGACTTTGTGTATTCGCCTCCTCCTTTTCTTCCTTGTCCTCCTACTGCTGCTGCTGCTCATCAGCCTTCACCCCCTCGTCCACTACCACCTGGTGCCATGGTCGTGGAAGCGGCTCCAGAAGGGGAAGCAGTGTGGAGCGTCGTGTCGGTCGGATTACCCTGGAGTTGCCTCTGTTCCTTGGACCTGCAGGTGGTGCGATGCATTTTCTGGCATATACCGCATCAGCCGGCTCCTTGCCGCGATCCGCCCAGAGAGTCTCTGTTGCCGCAGCCGTCGCCGTCACGACCGTCTGCTGGACGGGGCCATCTCCTCAAAAGCAGAGTGGATACGGGACGACGACGACGACGACGACGACGACGACGACGACGACGACGACGGCCACCACGACGACGACGGCGATGACGACGACGACGACGTCAACGTCGACGACGACGTCGACGACGACGACGACGACGACGGCGGCTGCGACGACGACGCCGTCGGCGGCGGCGGCGGTGGTGGTGGCGGCGGCGGCGATTATGACGACGGCCTGTGGGCGCGCGGCCGGGCGTGACGGCGGGCGCGTGGGCGCGCGCGTGCGGGAGGGCGGTTGGGCGGGCGGGGAAAAAACACACAGACACAGTTAATCGTCGAATCCCCAGAAAGTGTGGGAAAATATTGGGAAATTGGGCGGGAAGACAGAAACCCAGAAAATATGAGAACATATGGGGAATCCTTTTATTTGTGTGCATTTATTTGTGTGTCCCAGGGCCCCTTTAGGTTGGGCGGGCGGGTGTCAGGGCGACCCGGCGTCAATCCAAGCATCAAGCAGTGGCAAAGCGCCCTGGCTCGCCCATAGCCCTACCAAACAGTGTTCTAAGAACCTTTTTGTGGTGTCCACGAAATGTTCTTAGAGCATTTTTGGTTGACACTGTCTTGTTTTAGCACATCGGGCTTATGTTCTAAGAACGGTGTTTTGTTCTTAGAACATTTTTGGGTTCTAAGAACAGTTCGTGGTAGAACTATAGGAATGCCGGGACGGTCGGTCCCTGCTCAAAACCAGCCAACCGACGAACCGTAGCCGGTTTAGAACAATCCATTTTGACCCAAGGTAGGTTTTGTTCAGTCCGCGGTGCTTCGTCTTTGCGGATGCCTCGTCTTTCCGGATGCGGTGCTCCTTCCGCGGTGCCTGGTCTTGTCGAGAAGATGCTATTTCCCTCGAAGCAACGATCAAGAGCTGCGGTCAGACAAAACAATGGAGCGAAGCACTGTGGTTGCTCCGCGAAGGAATTCGGTTCGGTGTGCAACTCGTCCCAAGCCACTACGTTGCGACTGTCAGCGCATGCAGAAGAAGCGGGCAATGGCATCACGCGCTGTCAGTGCTGAGTGAGATGTGGAAGTTCAAGGTGGAGCCCGACGTCATCGATATTACACTACCGAATCAGCGCGTGCGAGTTCAGACCGAGTAGCTCGGGGCGGCACCCTGCGCCCAAGGTGTGGGCCTCGACGGTCGCTGGCGTTTCCGGAACGGCCCTCGACCGCTTGACGAAGAGTCCCGCCAAGGCCAAAGTTGCCCCGAGACCTCCCAGAAGGCCCCAGGACCGGAAAGAGACCTCCAAGACGGCCGCAGAGCATCCCTATGACGGCCCGATTGGCCAAACATTGTGCGCTTACGTAGTTTAATAACAAAGTTGCCCAGGTTCTCTCCACTTCCGGCCCAGAGGCGCTCCAGACGGCCCGGAGCAGCTCCAGAAGGCTCCTGGAAGTTCCGAAATGATTTCAGTCTCGCCCAAGACGCCTCTACCATAGCGTCTTGGACGGCTCAAAACTCCAACGGCCCACAGACGCTCCAGACGGGCCCACGGAGCCCCACGGGTCCCCCGAGCCAGCCCCTGGACGGGCCCAAGCGGGCTCCCGCACGGCCTCGGCCCCCCTTACAGCCGACGCTCGGAGCCCCATAACAGCCCCCCAGGGCCCCATGAGGGCCCCAGGCCGAGGTCCAGCAGAGACTCCACGAGCGCTCCAGGACAGCCCCGCAGAGCCCCATACGAAGCCAGCACGGATGCGCCCGCGGCCCTCGATGGGGCCTCGCCGAGGCTACACCGGCGGCGTCAGTGTCGCCCCTCGGGGCCCAGCGGAGGCTCCACGAGCAGATCAGAACAGCCCCGCAGAGCGTCCGGACAAAACCAACGAGGATGCCAAGTTTCTGGCCGCGCCCGCGGCCCTCGATCGGGCCTCGCCGAGGCTGCACCGGCGGCGTCAGCGGCGCCCGATGGAGCCCCGCGCGGGGGCCCTTCGAGCGTTCCATGACACTTGACACCCCCGCAGAGCCTCCGGACAACCACGAACATGGATCCCCACGGCGACGCCGACGACGGCAACGTCGACGACGACGCGACGACGACGACGACGCTCGCATGCTCAACCTGACGTTCTCTCACGCGCTCGCTGGAGAACTCGGCGTTCCGCCGTTCTTGTCCGGTTGGGTTCACTCGCGACGATTATTTTCATGTTACAAGTCGGAACGCAGTTAGACGAGCAAATATTTTCAAAGACAATTTGCGCGTCTTAGTTGTTACTGCTGGTTCGCATTTCTTACGTGGTGGGCCCAGAAACCAGCTACTTTAGAGTATTTGTGCTAGATGATAGCAGTTTCTTTTCCACGATGGTGCTGGCACCACCAGACCCGGAAATCCCAAAACAAACCCCAGACCCCACATCAGGCTTTATAGATAATTCCGACCTGCCCCAGACCCACTCAAGAACCTTCGCATCGTGGACCCCCTCAAGCCCTGGATCAGGAAACCCTTACACCACCACCCCTGTCGTAGCATCCGTCGGGTGCCCCCTGGAGGGCCGTACGGAGCCGCTGTTGGCCCTTGCTTCTTCCGAGGCTGGCGCCCAAAGGCCGCAAGAGGCTGTCAAGACGCTCCGGGGAAAGCGCAGTCGGCGCCCCTGCGAGCCCCGTTGAGCCCCCAGACGGCTCCAAGACGGCTCCGAGACGCTCAAGAGGCCGCCCCGACGGCCCAAAGGTGGCTCTGAGCCGCTCAAGAGGCCGCCTTGACGGCCCCGGAAGCCCCCAGGGCAGGCCAGGAGGCTACCAAGACGGCCGTGGAGGACCTCCCAGGAGAGCCCCAAGAGGTCAAAGTCGTTCCATTCCCGTGTGAAAGCGGATATTTTGCTCATTCTCATGTTTTTCGTTTCCGGCGCGTCTACGACGGCCATACAGGCCCCTAAGATCGCCCTAAGATGCCCCCATGAGGGCCCCAAGGCGGCCCAAGACGACCGCAGGACGGCTCAAGAGGCGCCCAAGACGGCCCAAGAGGTGCCCAAGACGGGCCAGACGGCTCCAAGAACCCGAGAGGCAACCAAGACGGCCCAAGAGGGCCCCCAGAGCTCCCAGAGCGCTTCAAAACGGCCCGACCACGGCTTTTGAGGCGCCAGTGGCAGCCTTAGAGACGGCCCAAGGGCCCCAAGCGGCCCCAAGACGCTTCAAAACAGCCCCAGCACGGCTCCCGAGGCGCACTTGGTGGCCCCAAGAGGCACCCGAGACAGCCCAAGAGGGCCCCAGGAGGCTGCTTCCAGGTTCCAGGCCCCTAAACGAGCCCCAGATGCCCCAAGAGAAGGGCCCAAGGAGCACCGAGGACAGCACCAACAGCAGCAAGAGACGGCCTGAGACGGCCCGTAGACGGTTCCAAAACGGCTCCAAGCGCACCATGGGCCGGTCGATTCTGGGCCGGCGGGCAGGTGGCCCAGAATCGGCTAGGGCCGCCCCAGAGGCGCCCGCGCCGTCCCAGGTCGCGCTGGGCGGATTCCAGGGCTGGCGGCGCGGCGGCCCCGAATCGGTTCGCCGATTCTGGACCAGAAGGCTGGTGGCCCAGAATCGCCCCAGCCGACCCTTGAAGCGCGCGCGGCCGCCCAGGGCGGGATTCTGGGCCGGCGGCGCGGTGACCCAGAATCGGTCCCGCCGATTCTGGGCTGGCGGGGCCCAGAAACAAGTAGGCCCCGCCCGGGCGCGAGAATGGGCCTGGGGCGCACTGGGCGGGTGGCGAGGCGGCCCAGAATTGGTCCCGCCGATTCCGGGCTGGCGGGCCTGCGGCCCAGAAACGTCCTGGCCGACCCCGGAAGCGCGCGGCGGCGGCCCTGGGGCGCGCCAGGCGGGATCCTGGGCCGGCGGCGTGGCGGCCCAGCGTCGGCCCCGCCGAGATTCAGGCGGGCGGGTCGGGGGCCCCAAAATCGGCTGGGTGGCTCCAGGGGCGCGCGTGGCCCTGGGAGCCAGGGGCAGGACTCTGGGACGGCGGGCCGGGGGGCGCCCAGAATCGGCACCGCCGACTCTGGGTCGGCCTGCCAGTGGCCCTGAATCGGGCCAGCCTAGCCTTGCAGCCCGTGGTCGCCGCCGCCGCCGCCGTCGCCGTTGTCGCCGCCGTCGTCGTCGTCGTCGTCGCCGCCGCCGCCGCCGCCGCCGTCGTCGGTGTCGTTGGGAGTTCGGTGGGGGCTCCCAGACGGGCGAGCAGCGCTACCTGGCGCCCCTGCAGCTCAGCAGTATGTGGCAGGCAAACATGACGCCATTCATCCTGCGCGCCTTGCGGCAGCACCCCTTCACCCCGCAAGTGGACGTAGTCCACGGGTCAGCCCTGGTCTCTACTACATTGCAGGGCCCAGTGCGTGCCAGAAGGGCGCAGGCCCCAATGCACCAAAACCGCCCCGGGCTGGCCCCGGGCCGCTCCGAGCCGCCCAGGCAGGCTCCAGGACACGCCGAGAGGGCCCCCAGAAGCCCCCAAGACGGCCCCGGAGAGCCCCGGCACGCTTAAAGATGGGCCCAAGACGCCCGAGATTCGCCCCAGACGGCCCAAGAGGCGTCCAAGACGCCCGAAGAGGCCTCCCAAGAGGCCTCCCAAGAGGGCCCCGAGCGACAGAAAGCGTCGATGTCTCATGTGTTTTTCTATGTTTTCGGCCTCCTCGCCTCTTCGGCTTCCCGACGCTCCAAGACGGCCCAAGAAGTCCCCCAGACCACTCGAAGACGGCCGAAGAGGACCCCAAGAGAGCCCCAAGACGGGCCAGGAGGGCCCCAAGACGGTCCCAAGGCGCCCCAGGACGGCCCCAGGACGGCCCAGGAGGCGCCCAAGACAGCCCAAGAGGCACCCAAGACGGCCCCAGGAGCGGCCCAAGACGGCCCAAGACAGCCCAAGAGGCGCCGAGGCGGGCCTCAGACGGCCCCAAGACGGCCCAAGAGGCACCCAAGACGGCCCGAGAGGGCCCTAAGAGCCCCCCCGGGAGGCCCAAAAGAAGGCCGAAGAGGCTCCGAAACGGCCCCCACGAAGCCTTCAGTGGCTTCAGAATTCCCTCCAGGAGCGGGGGAGCGGACGAGAGGCGACAGGCATATCGCAGGCAAAAACGCCCCAAGAGATCCCCAAACGGCCCCCACGAAGCCCTAAGTGGAAAGCCAAGCTGGAGCCCGACGCCATCATGATTGCCTTTCGGCCCTGCAGCCGCACCCCCCCGCGCTTGCCCAGTGACCCCTCGCCACGTCGAGCTGATGTCGTGGACGGGGTCCACAGGTCTGCCCTAGTCAGCTACAATGCTGGGATCAGCGCGTGCGGGAAAGGCGAGCAGTGGCAGCGGGCGCTGGCGCTGCTGAGCGAGATACGGGAAGTAAAGCTGGAGCCCAGTGTCATCTCTTCTACATGGCCGGCAGACGCGTGTGCCAGAAGGAAACATGGCAAAATGTCCGTAGAACCGTCCGGCGGGGCCCCGCGCGCTCTCGGCGGCCCCGAGGCGCTCCACGACGGCCTCGGAAGGCCTCCCCACGGAGGCTCGAGTGCCCCGGACGGCGCCGAGATGGTCCAAGAGGGCCTGCGAGACGGTCCACGAGCGCTCGAAGACTTTCAAGATAGCCTCCAGACGGCCCAAAGGGCCCCCCAAAAACGCTCCAAGTGGGCTCCCAGAGGACGCCCGAGAGAGCCCGCACAAGCAGAAATCCTTTCCAAACCTAGAGAACACGCACATTTTCGCAACTCCCGTGCTGTTCTTTCTCACAGCGTCCACGACGACACTACGGGCCCCCAAGATCGGCCCAAGACGTCGGCCCCCAGCTGCCCCAGGACGGCCCGTGTGCGGCGCCCATTACAGCCCAAGAAGCGAGCGTCCACGGATGGCCAAAGAGGGCCCCCCAAACGGTCCCATGACGGCCCCACAGGCGCCCAACAAGGCCCCAGACGGCCCCAAGAGGCACCCGCGACGGCCCAAGAGAGCCCCAAGCAGACCCCAGAAGGCCGCCAGACGGCTCAAGAGGGCTCCAGAAGGCCCCCCAGGAGGACGGAGAGAAAACCCCTAGAGGCCCCCCAGTCGGTTCCCAAGGGGAACGCAGCTCCCGCCATCAGGCTTCGACAAGGTTGTGGAACTCGATTAAACGGAGAGGAATCATGCTGCCAAATAATTTCCAGATGTCTAACGATGTTTCAAATATGTTGTAAATATACGAAGCACTCCGCAATTGCGGATAGGAGTGAGGGGGCGGGCGCGGGCGACGCGGGCGTCGAGCCGGCGGTTCTCGTGGCACAAGCGAATGCAAAAAAAGCTTGGAACGAATGCAAAAGAAGCCCGCCGCAGGCGCCGAACATTTTGGGTGGGTCGCGGGGTGGGTCGCGGGGTGGGTCGCGGCTGGGTCGCGGCTGGGTCGCGGTGGGTCGCGGGTGGGCCGCGGGTTGGTCGCGGGTGGGTCGCGGGGTGGGTCGCGGGTGTGTCTCGGGGTGGGTCGCCAGTGGGTCGCGCGTGGGTCGCCGATGCAAAAGAAATCAGCCGCAGGCGCCGAAGTTTTGGCTTGTTCAGTGAACGTAGTTTGGGTCGCGGGTGGGTCGCGGGTTCCCACTTCCACCTGAAAGGAATCCCAAAAGAGCCCGCCGCAGGCGCCGAACATTTGGATTTGCACACTGAACGCGGTTTGGGTCGCGGGTGGGTCGCAGGTTCTCCACCTGGAACGACCTGGAACGAATGCGAAAAAAACAGCTGCAGGCGCCGAAAATTTTGGGAGGGTCGCGGGGTGGATCGCGGGTGGGTCGCGGGTGGGTCGCGGGTGATTCTCGGGTGGGTGGCGGGTGGGTCGCGGGGTGGGTCGCGGGTGGGTCGCGGGTGGGTCGCAGGTGGGTCGCGGGTCGATCGCCGGAGGGGTCTCGGGGTGGGTCGCGGGTGGGTCGCGGGTGGGTCACGGGGTGGGTCGCGGGTGAGTCTTGGGTGGGTCGCGGGGTGGGTCGCGGGTGGGTCGCGGGGTGGGTCGCGGGTGGGTCGCGGGTGGGTCGCGGAGTGGGTCGCGGGTGGGTCGTGGGGCGGTTCGCGGGTGGGACGACGACAACAACAAACAACAACAAACAACAAACAGCAAACAACACACAATAACAACAACAACAACAACAACAACAACAACAACAACAACAACAACAACAACAACAACAACAACAACAACAATCACTTTACCCGAACGCTCAGTGTTCTCACCAGTGCCAGGGTTTTCATGCGACGCCAGCCAATACCCCCACTTTGTGGGGGGGCAGTGCAAGCTCTACCAAATATCCACACGACTCTTCGCCACCACCCACACCCAGCTTCCCGCCCTATGACGTTCGGACACTTCACTTCGTGGCCTGCGGACGACCGTGGCTACTACACTGGCGTGGAGTACACACCCACAGAAGTTGTTAAGCCTACGTTCGTACACCCACAGAAGTTGTTAAGCCTTGTTAACCCACAGAAGTTGTTAAGCCTTCCACAGAACATCTGTTGCATATGATGCATATGGTACATGATACACATGATACACATGATACGTACTCACAAGATAGTTGATCACATCTTTAGGGCAAATTCCTGAGGGATGTGGGAATACACAAGAGAGAGAGGATATGGTTGTCCCGATGGTTGTCCCGATGGCGGTGCTAAAATTCTTAAGAAGCCCAATGGTTTTTGGAGATTTCGGCGTGCGCGCGCGAAGAAAAAACGAATGTGTCCCGCATGGTATTATTTGACAGGGATGATGGCCCTGGCAGGTGCGCAACCGTTGTCGCAGAAGTTCGGAAAAGTTGCTCGCAAAAACCCGTTTGACAGAAATGTTTAAAAAGTGTTGGGTTTCCTACGAATCCGCAAGAGCGCGCGGGATGAGATTTTGACATTTTTTTGTTGAAAAACCATTGGTTTTTTTTTTTTTTTAATGTTTTTATGTTTAAATCGCTGCGAACACAGAAAGGTTTTGGAAGGATTTCGTTTTGCGCGCGCGAATGTCCACTTTACCTTATTTTTTACAAGGGATTCTTGACATTTGATTATATTAGAACAAGAAATGTAATTTTCTATTGTATTTTGCAAGGGAAAGCGGATTACAACAAAACAACCGGATCCTGTACACACCCTCTTTTCTGAGGCTTCCTCAAGAAAATGATGAAAATGTAGCTGCGGCCTAGGCGGCGCAGGGGGGGCGCGCACCAGGGGGCCCAACAATAATTATTCTTTAGAATAAATAATGTTCAACAACAACGTCGCGGCGCCCGTCCCGGCCCCGGGCCGGGGCCGGGACGGGCGTCAGCACACCGCGGCGTGTGCCCTCTCACCCGGCCCCGGGTAAAAGCGTTCGCGCTCCCGGTGTGCCGACGACTCTCCCGGCCCCGGGCATCTCCCACTGGTGCAGGCATTCGCGCGCCTGGTGTGCAGACGAC
The DNA here is from genome assembly GCA_963575745.1 of Prorocentrum cordatum. Lineage (NCBI taxonomy): Eukaryota > Dinophyceae > Prorocentrales > Prorocentraceae > Prorocentrum > Prorocentrum cordatum. Next base: position 30,031 of record CAUYUJ010015870.1, read on the forward strand.
TCTCCCGGCCCCGGCAGGTCCGAAATCGTTGAAACCTGGGCATTCCCAAGGACTCCTCAGGGATTCCGAAGTATCCCTGTGTATACTATATATGTGTACGTGTATGTACGCAAATACATACATGTTTACATACATACACATGTATATGTATGTGTGCGTATGCATGTATATGAATGTATGTACACATATATGTAAGCCTAACAATGTGTAAGTGTGTATACATGTATGTGAACCATATATGGCATGTATAGATGTAAACGGTGGCGAAGGCGAGGCGGGGCATTTTTTCTCGGCACGGGCGCGGTGGCGAAGGCGAGGCGGGGCCTGCGCCGACGCGGCACTCAGGAGGAGGAGGAGGAGGAGGAGGAGGAGGGAGGAGGAGGAGGAGGAGGAGGAGGAGGAAGGAGGAGAAGAGGGAGGGATGGAGGGAGGGAGGAGGCGCGGATAAGAGGAGGAGGAATGCATGGGATAACAGTTGGGAGGAGGAGGAGGGGCAGGAGGAAGAATAAGGAGGAGGAGGAGGAGGAGGAGGAGGTGGAGGAGGAGGAGGAGGAGGAGAAGGAGTAGGAGAAGGAGGAGGGACACCGTCGTAGTGCTTAATTCCGTCGTCCCGGAAGCCGAGGTACTGCTCGAACCTGTAGTGGTGGTCACCGTGGTACTGCTCGAACCTGTAGTGGCGCACGCCGTGGTAGTGCTCAACTCCGTCGTGGACACCGTGGTAGTGCTCAACTCCGTAGTGGTGGAAGCCGTGGTACTGCTCAACTCCGTGGTACTGCTCGAACCTGTAGTGGCGGTCACCGTGGTACTGCTCGAACCTGTAGTGGTGGACACCGTGGTAGTAGTAGCTGGAGGAGGAGGAGGAGGAGGAGGAGGAGGAGGAGAAGGAGGAGGAGTTGGAGGAGGAGGAGAGGAGGAGGAGGAGGAGGAGTTGGAGATGAGGAGGGCGAGGAGGGGCGTGAGGATGAGGAAAAGGAGGGATGGAGGAGGGAGGAGGAGGAGGAGGAGGATGAGGAGGAGGAGGAGGAGGAGAAGAGGGAGGGATGGAGGGAGGGAGGAGGCGGGGATAAGAGGAGGAGGAATGCATGGGATAACAGTTGGGAGGAGGAGGAGGGGCAGGAGGAGGAACAGGAGGAGGAGGAGGAGGAGGAGAAAAAGGAGTAGGAGAAGGAGGTGGGACACCGTCGTAGTGCTCAATTCCGTCGTCCTGGAATCCGAGGTACTGCTCGAACCTGTAGTGGTGGTCACCGTGGTACTGTTCGAACCTGTAGTGGTGGACGCCGTGGTAGTGCTCAACTCCGTAGTCCTGGACACCGTGGTACTGCTCAACTCCGTAGCGGTGGGCGCCGTGGTACTGCTCAACTCCGTGAGGCTGGATACCGAAGGAAGAGGAGGAGGAGGAGGAGGAGGAGGAGGAGGAAGAAGAGGAGGAGGAGGAGGAAGAGGAGGAGGAGATGAGGAGGGTGAGGAGGAACGCGAGGGGCGTGAGAGTGAGGAGGGGACCAGCCGCTGCCGCCGGCTCCCGCCGCCGGCTCCCGCCGCCAAGCAGCAGACCAGGGCGGCGGCGGCGGCGGGCGCGGCGCCGCGGCGGGCGGCCGCGCGCCGCGGACGCGGCGAGCACCCCGCGGCCCGCCCGCGGCCCTCCGCCATGGCGGGCGGCCTCTGCCCTGGCCCCCCGCCCGCGCGCTCAGCGTGCGCGCGGCCCGCCTTGAGCCAAAATGGTTACGGTTTTCGGTTTGTTGGTCGCACGCCCCGTGTGCCGACGCCCGTCCCGGCCCCGGTGGCCTGGTCGGGGGCCACGACCCAGTGAAGGCGCCCGTCCCGGCCCCGGGGGGGGGGCTAAGCTCCGCCAACTCCAAGTTTTCAATTTACCAAGAATGAATAAATATCATTTTCCAAGAAGAACAAGATATCAACAACAAGCTGGGGCCGGGACGGTGGTCGCAACGAACAACAACAACAACAACAACAACAACAACAACAACAACAACAACAACGACAACGACAACGACAACAAAAACAACAACAACAACAACAACAACAACAACAACAACAACAACAACAACAACAACAACAATTACTAGCACGTGGGGACACTCCGTTCTCACCAGTGCCAGGGTTTTCATAGGAGGCGGGCAATACCCCCACTTTGTGGGGGGGCCGGTTCAAGCTCTACCAAATTTCCAAACGACTCTTCGCCACCACCCACACCCAGCTTCCCGCCCTATGACGTTCGGACACTTCACTTCGTGGCATGCGGACGACCGTGGCTACTATTCAGGGCCCCGCGGCCGACGACGACGGCGTGCGCGCGCGAAGAAAAAACGAATGTGTCCCGCATGGTATTATTTGACAGGGATGATGGCCCTGGCAGGTGCGCAACCGTTGTTGCAGAAGTTCGAAAAAGTTGCTCGCAAAATCCCGTTTGACAGAAATGATTAAGAAGTGTTGGGTTTCCTACGAATCCGCAAGAGCGCGCGGGATGAAATGTTGACATTTTTTTTTTGAAAAAAACCATTGGTTTTTCGATGTGTTTATGTTAAAATCGCTACGAAAACTAAGGTTTTGGAAGGATTTCGTCTTGCGCGCGCGAGTGTCCACTTTACCTTTTTATGCAAGGGATTCTTGAAGTTTGGTTATGTTAGAACAAGAAATGTCCACTTTAGCTTATTTTTTTGCAAAGGAAAACCGATCGTAACAACACAGCCGGATCCGGACCAACCCGTTTTGCCTGAGACTTCCTCACGAAAATGATGAAAATGAGGCTGCGGCCTAGGCGCGGCGGGGGGGTCGTGCACCAGGGGCCCCAACAATAATTATTCTTTAGAAGTAATAATGTTCAACAACAACAACAACAACAACAACAACAACAACAGCAGCAGCAACAACAACAACGATGCCAACAACAACAACGATGCCAACAACAACAAGAATCCGCATCGCGGAATTCCATTTCAGCCACGCGCCCAAGCACAGGGAATGACCGTTCGGTTCAGCCCCCTCACTCTGATTCAAAGCATGTTCGAAACATGTTGAAAACATGTTTACACATTTTAAACATCGGATTGTAAGAGTGTCCATTGTCATGGCATCCACAACAATAAGGCAAGCACCGGAACAAGTCACCAGAGCGCTCGGAGGGCCTCCCCACGGAGGCTCGATTGCCCCAGACGGCCCCCAGACGGCTCAAAGAGAGAGCCCCGACGGCCCGAGCGGACCCCCAGCGAGCCCCAGGGCAGCCCAAGACTGCCCGACGACAGGCGAGAAGCCTCCCAATACGGCCCAGGAGACTCCCCGTCAAGGCCCGAGACGGTCAAAACATGGATTTTCCATTGTTGGTTGAACGATTCCCAGGCTCTTGACATCTAATCCCTGGAACGGCCCAACGCGGCGAGGTCGTTCCAAGATTGCCCCGAGACGGTCCCGCGACGGTCCAGGACGGCCCCGCGACGGCCCAGGAGGCACCCAAGACGGCCCGCGGAGCGGCCCAAGACGGCCCCACGACGGCCCAAGAGGCGCCCACGCCGGCCTCCGAAGGCCCCAACACGGCCCAGAGACACCCGAGACGCCCGAACACAACCCCCCGTAGCCCCCAAATGCCCACAAGACGCCGCTGTACCCCTTCCCGCGGACCGTTCTCTCCTCCCGAGCTGCTTTGCTCACGGTGTCCTGGGGCCCTGCGAGGGCCCCCAAGGGCTGAACATTACCAAACATGTTCAAGGCCTCCAAGATGAGGTCAGGGTAGATGGGTTCGGAGGATTTGGCCGCAATCGCCGATGCATCGTCGATGCGGCTCGATTCGGAGCCCCAGTTTCTCACGCAGACCTCGGCGAAGCACCGCCGACGTCCCCGCTGCATCGCCGATACATGTGGGGGGCCTCTCATGTTCCGCCTCGATTCTTTCACGACGCGAGGGGGCGCTTCCCGCCCGCCCGCCATTACGGGGCGGAGGCGGTCGCAAACCGCTTGCCACTTCGTAGCAGCTTACCGTGGACGGAAACCACGGGTCAGCCCTGGTCAGCTACAGCGCTGGGATCAGCGCTTGCGAGAAGGGCGAGCAGTGGCAGCGGTCGCTGGCGCTGCTGAGCGAGATGCGGGAGGCGAAGCTGGAGCCCAACGTCATCAGCTGCAGCGCTGGGATCAGCGCGTGCGGGAAGGGCGAACAGTGGCAGCGGGCGCTGGCGCTGCTGAGCGAGATGCGGGAGGCGAAGCTGGAGCCCAACGTCATCAGCTACAATGCTGGGATCAGCGCGTGCGAGAAGGGCGAACAGTGGCAGCGGGCGCTGGCGCTGCTGAGCGAGATGTGGGAAGTAAAGCTGAAGCCAGACGTCATCTCTATTGCAATGCAGGGGAAGGTGCGTGCGAGACGACTGGGGGTCTGACAGGCCCCAGCGGCCCCTGCGAGAGCCAGCACGCCCCAGTGCGCTTCGAGGATGGCCAAAGCGCTCCGGGACGCCCCCGGAGGCCCCCAAGAAGGCCCAAGGGGACCCAAGACCGTCCAAGAGAGACTCCAAGGCGCCAAAGATTTCTGTTGAAAGGCTTCAGACGCCTCTGGAAGGTCTCGCGGGGCACCGAGAAGGGCCCCGAGAGGGCCCGAACAAGAACAAATCGTCACAATCCCAATGAAAAGTTACATTTTTGTAATTCCCGTGCTTTTCGTCGCCAATGTTTCCATGACGGCCACAGGCTCCCAAGAGTATTTCAAGACCCCTCAGGACAGCCGCATGAGGGCCCCAAGACAGTTCAACACAGCATACGGACGGCTAATTACTGAGGCGCCCATGACAGCCCCAGAGGCATCCAAGACAGCCTCAAGAGCTGCACAAGGCGGCCCAAGACGGCGCCAAGACGATCTTGAGACGGCCGCAGAGGCGCCCAAGACAGCCCCGGACGGCCCCAGCGGCACCCAAGACGGCCCCGGAGAGCCACAAGAGGCTCACAGGAGGCCGAAAGACGCCCCAGGGGCGCCCCAGGAGGCGTCCGGGAGGCCGAAAAGAAGCTCCGAGAAGCTCCCAAACGATGCCTGGGAGAAGGCAGCGCAGGCCTTCAGGCTTTACAAGACAAGCAGAGAATGTTTCCAGAGCCTGCGAGCCGTACCCCGGACACGCTTCGTGGTCGTATCCGGACCGCTGCCCTTCTCCGTGGGTGCGGGCGCCCGCAGTCACGCTTCACCCAGGCAACTTGGAAGATTTCGCTACAGTTTTCCAGGCGTACCCCGCCCACGGATCCTCGCCGCACTCAGAGCGCTGCTCTTCTCCGTGGGTGCGGGCGCGAGAGCACGAAGGTATGCGCGTATGGCACGGAGCCGCGCCGTGGAGGCGCACCAGGGGGACCTGCAGGTCGTGGGCGAAGTCCACGTGTTCGCCCAAGTCTATACTACATGGCCCGAGGAACCGCGTGCCGGAAGGAATTATCCCGGCAAAGCAACCTAACAGCGATGTGTAGAAGCATATCTGAAAGCATTCCCCTTAAGACTCAGATGAAAATCCAGTTGTCGAATTCTGCTGTTCTCGCAGTCGTAGTCGCATTCGCGATGACAGTCGCAGCGGCAACGGCAGTCGCAGTCACAGCCTCAGCCTCAGCCTGCCTCCTCCTCCTCCTCCTCTTTCTCCTGCTCCTCCTCCTCCTCCTCCTCCTCCTCCTCTTCCTCCTGCTCGTCCTGGTTCTCGTCCTCCTCGTCTTGCTCGTCCTCCTCCTCCTGGTGCTCTCTCCTCCTCCTCCTCCTCCTCCTCCTCCTCCTCCTCCTGGTGGTCCTCGTTCTCCTCCTCCTGGTGCTCTCCCCCCCCCTCCTCCTCCTCGTCCTCCTCCTCCTCCTCCTCGTCCTCCTCCTCCTCTTCCTCCTCCTCCTCCTCCTCCTCCTCCTCCTCCTGGTAGTCCTCCCCCTCCCCTCCTCCTCCTCCTCCTCCTCTTCCTGGTCGTCCTCGTTCTCGTCCTCCTCGTCTTGCTCGTCCTCCTCCTCCTGGTGTTCTCTCCTCCTCCTCCTCCTCCTCCTCCTCCTCCTCCTCCTCCTGGTGGTCCTCGTTCTCCTCCTCCTGGTACTCTCCCCCCCCCTCCTCCTCCTCCTCCTCGTCCTCGTCCTCCTCCTCCTCCTCCTCCTCTTCCTTCTGCTTCTTCTATTCTCTGTGAGCAAGCTCCTGCTGTCTCCGCAGCTTCTCTGCCCAAGTGCCCCCCCGTCGGCCGCGCGTGCGGACGCCTTATGCAGGCGCTCGCACAAGCGGCTCTCGGAGGCGCTGGGGAGATCTTCTTCAGGGGGCTGCGGGCCGCGCTCTACGAGCGGCTCGTGTCCGCCCCCCTCTCTGTGCTTCAGGACCCAGGGCCTCCTGCGCCGGCCTGGTCCATCCAGCAGGCGGACTCGTCCGAGGGTGAGGGGGCTTACTGTCCCCTCCCTTCGGCGGGTTCCGCCTGCCCCACCGTCTGCCTCGGGCTGGCGGTGGATCTGAGCGGCGGGGTCTCTCCCTGGCTGCTCAGCACGGTCGTCGCCCTCCTTTGGGTGACGGCCGCGTGCAGCGCCTGCGCAGGCTGCTGCTTCGGGCTGCTGGGCCCGCACGTGTGGCGGAGACTCAGGGCCTCCGTCTGGCCGCGCGGAGCGGTGCCTGCCTCCCTTGGGCAGGACCGCCGTGCGGCGCGAGCGCTGGCTTACGGGGTTCCGCCTCGGCCTCGAGCGCTCGAGCGGGCAGACGCCCAGCATTCGGGGAGCAGCTCCCACGGCAGCACCCATTGATGGCCGAGCTGCCACCAGTCGGCGGAGGGCCTCTATGGCCCGAGCTCTACCCATTCGCGGCTCCCACGGCTCGCGGCTACGCACGATGGCGTTTAGACGACGGCGACACCAGCTGGGCAGCTATCCCCCTCGCGTCTCGAGAAGGGGGCATCCTTCTGGCCCTGCCTGGCGCCTTTCGCCCTACGGCGGAGCTCGAGGCTGCCGAGGCGGGGGGTTTTGCTGGGATGATAGGCCCTTTCCAGCTAGTGGACGTCCAGCTCCAGGGGGCCGCTTCGCGGCCGCTCGCCACTACTGCATCCGTCCTCGTCGTGGATATCGAGGTTGCAGAGCTCGAGCTCGAGTCGCTTTACCCTCTAGAGGTCGGCGAGGACGCAGCCATCGTTCCCTTCGCCGAGGTGCGGGGCCGCGTCTATTGGCCTCATCCTTCAGGGGTTCGGGTGCTTCGCGAGGGTTACGCACGCTTGCACGGCGCCCCGCCTACCGCAGGGGAAGAGCCGCTCCCAGGGGCCGATCGGGCTACTCCCTATCACTCTGCCGACGAGATGGAGGAGCCCGAAGGGTTCGCGGCCGACGAGGAAGCCGAACGCACGGCCCCAAGTGCGCGATCTCCCGTGGACGCTGGAGCGCCGCGCGGCCCGCCCGCGAAGCGCGCGGCCACAGCCGCGCCGCCACGGGTCGCGGGTCCCGCTCCGATCGCTCCTGGTGCCCGTGCGGCGGCTCTGGACGACGGGGCTCCTATGACTCGTGCCGAAGTAGCTGCCGAAATGCGCGCTTTGCTTGCAGCCCTCGCGGCCTCCACGATGGTCGGCCGACCCGAGCCGCTGGGCTCCGCTCCGGCTGCTCGGAGCGATCGGCCCGAGGTGCCTCAGCTTTTCAGCGACGAAGCGGTGCGCCTCGGGCTGGATCCTGCGGGGATCGAGGCCGCCCTGTCCCACGCGCCCGTAGCTCCACAGCGGGTCTCCGCGCGTCCCAAGGGTCCGACCTCCGCGCTGGTCTCGGCGTGGGAAAAGGCGCGCTCTCTTGCTGTCCCTCGGGCCCCTTCGTCCGGTTTCGGAACGATGGGTCCCCCGCCGCCACCTGGGCTAGCCCATCCCGCTGCGGCCGACGGCTTTGCCGAGGTGGGCGGCGCCGACGGGTCAGAGCCGCCCCATGCGGCCAATCCGACGGACCTCAGCCTCATGCTACAGTGCCTGCACCAGTCCCTCCTTCTGCAGCAGGGGCGGGGCCATCGCCCAACCGTCCATCCGCTGCTGGGGACCCTGAGCGACTCAGCTCAATCTCCGCCCGCGAGTTCGGGCGACCCCGCGCCCGCATCGGCTCAGATGGGGGGCATTGCTCGGAGGCGCGAGTGGCAGCAAGCGCTGATACAGCACGGCCCCGACGTGCGGGGGCTGATGAAGGAGAATTTGGCCCGCGTTCTGGGCGTGGAAGTCAGCGCCGTGACCCCCATGGCCATGCATCAGTACTTTCGGGAGCACAGTCCTTTGGGGGCTCAGCCGACGACGCACGAGTTGTTGACGCATTTCGCCTTCCTCAGCGCCGAGCTGTGGCGGGCCTGCGAGGAGGGAAACCCCGAGAGAGTCCAGACTCTTCTGACGTGTCAGTGCATGTTCATCGACCAGCTGGCGGGGGACCGCGGCTATCTCGAAGCCGCCTGGTTCCTCACGGGACTGGAGCCTCCCCCGTGTCGCGTGACCAGTCGTCACACGGAGCGCGAGGCCCAGACCCCGTTTTCACCCCTGGTGGATCCTCGCTGGCTGTCGGCGCAGGGCGAATACGTGAAGGAGCTGCAAGCATTTCGGGCGCGTCTCGACGCCGAGCGCGCCGACGCGCTCCCCAAGCATCCACCTCACCAGCCCAAGCAGCCCAAGGTTTCGAAGCAGCCCTTCAAGTCCCAGGGTGCTTCCAAGGCACCGAAGGCGGTGCCCAAGAAGGACTGAAGGCGCCTTTGGCGCCCGCCTCCTGGAAGGGTGGGCCTTCGCGGGGCCGGGGTACGCCGCCGCACACAGACTGCACCGACGCTGTTGCGATTGCTAGGCGCGTTTGGGCACAGCGCGGGCGTGAGGGTAGGAATGCGCTCTTCCAGCGATGCTGTTGCGGCCCCGCAGGGAGGAGTACGTTCCGCCACCACGCCCTTCGCTCTGCTCCGAACCGCTTCTCGGATCCCTTCGGCCATTTTGGCCGACGCTTGCCTCAGTCGAGCGCGCCCTCCAGGGGGCCTGCAACCCCTGAGGTTGGTGTCCCTGCTGGTGCCTGTTCTCCTTCAAGCACCCCTGCTGCTCTTGCCAAAGTCGCGCCATTCGTCGCTGACTTGTCTGCCTTGCTGCGCCTGTTCCCAGGCGCGAACATTGATATCACCCACTGGGCAGCAGCGCTGTCCCAGGTTGGGATGGGTGCTCGATGTTCTCTTGGATCTTTCTCCCGCTCATCTATGCGTGCAATGGACAGGGACGGCCCGTGCCTTTCGGGGCCGCCTCCCCGCGATCCTTGGCCGTGCCCGCCTGCTCCACCTCTTGGTCCCCCGCCTGACGGCTTGTCGGCGAGGCGCAGGGAGCGCTGGAGACTGCGGCGCGCGGCGCGGACGCTCGCGCAGTATTCGGTTATTGCGTTGAACTGGCTCACCTTGGGTCACCCCAGCCTCGCTCCCGCCGAGGCTCGCGTCCGCGCCACGGTCTCGCCCTGCCAGGAGGGCGTCCGCACCCGTATCGAACGGTTGTGTCGGATCGCAGTTCGCCTCGCCCGTGGTGGCAAGAGCGACTTAGGTCGAGCCTTCGCCAAGATCGACTCTACTGAGGTCTCGCTCCATGGCCTGGCCACCCATGTTGCAGCTTTGGAGGCCTCCTTCACCTCCTCTTCTTCCGTGCCCGCCCCAATGCGGCACTGCCCGACCAGCGCTCCTTCCGTGCCTGGTTCGCTGGCGTCTGCGGCGGCTTGGGACTCCACCCAGGTCGAGCCCTTCGATTTGAAAGTCAGGGCGTCTCGCATCAAGTGGGATTATTCGCCAGAGTTTGATCCCGTTCCATTCCTCTCTGACGCTCGAGTCCGCGAAGCGTTCATCGATCCGGAGGTGATGCGGCTCCCGGCGTCAGAGTGGCCTGCTGGCCAAAAGGGGGCGCGCGTCCATATGGACCGCGCCGAGCTGTGGGCCCTACTCCAGAAGTGGGATGCCTGCGGCGCCCTGTACCTGACTCCTGCTTCGGACCTCGCCTGGGATGAAGCCTGTGGAGCTTTCAGGGTACCGAAGGACAGCGATTACGACAGGCTGATCCTGAACCCCACGGTCGTGAACAGCCGCTGTGCTTCAATTTCGTCCAGCACCCAGCGCCTTGGCCAAGGTTTCCTGCTGTGCCGTTTGGGGCTGGCACCTGGGGAATGGCTGGCAGTTTCTTGTGACGACCTACGGGAGTTTTACTACACATTCCGCGTCCCTCCCGCGCGCGCCAGACGTAACGCCCTGCGCGTTCGTCTGCCATCATCTCGCTTCAAGGCCTTTCGAGCCTGGCGCCCCGAGCTTGAAGGTGTGGATGTCGCGCCCTGCCTCAATGCTCTGGCGATGGGCGACAACATGGCTGTGGAGATTGCCAACTCTGCGCATGAAGGCGTCTTGCACAGCTTCGGGGCTTTGCGGCCTCTCGAGCAGGTTGTCCACCGCTCGCCCTTCCCGCGGGGCCCGTTTGTCGAGATGCTGAATATTGATGACCATACAGGTTTTCAGAAGCTCTCGTGGCGTGGCTCCGCTCCTCGCCCCGACGACCCGTGTCGCCGTGATCGTGGGGTCTTTGCCGCCTGTGATGCGGGTTACCCGCGCGTGGGCCTGATACAGCATCCAGGCAAGCGCGCGCGCGGCGAAACGCACAAGGTGGTGGTGGGCGCCGAGGTGGAGGGGCGCATAGGCATCGTCTGCGCTCCTCTTGTGCGGACGGTGGCCTTGTGCAGGCTGACCCTGATCCAAATCTACCTCGGGATCACCACCCGCTCCCTGCTAGCCTCTCTTGTGGGCTGCTGGGTCCAGGTATTCCTCTATCGCCGCCCGATGCTCGCCATCTTTACGCACGTCTACAACTTCTTGTCGCGCCTGGCGACCGAGGACGGCATCGAATACGACCTGCCCCCTTATGTTCGCGACGAGCTTCTGGCCTGCACCTTTTTAGCCTTTACGGCTATAACCGACCTTCGGGCGCAGCCTTGCCCCGAGGTGTTCGGTACGGACGCGTCTCTCGGCTGGGGGGGCGTTGTCCGCGCTCCTATCAGCCCGCAGCTCTCCGCCGAGCTGTGGCGCAGTTCGGAGCACGGGGGGTGGCACACGATTCTGCACAATCGGAGCCTCCTCGCCGTACTCAGCCGCGGCGTGCCCTTGGGCCCTGAGCTCACCCAACTGCATCACGACCTGGGGCTCCCTTCTATTGAGCCCCCCGTCGCGCCGCGTTGGGTCACCGAGCTATCAGAGGCGCTGCGCTTTCGGCTCGCGTACAAATGGGAGTTCCGCATGCCTCGTCACATCAACATCCTTGAGACAACAGTGTATAAGAGTCTGTGCAAATACTGCTGTGTTCGCCTCCCTGACTCTCGGATCCCCGTTCTCCTGGATTCAAAAGTTGCTTTGGGCGCGACCGCGCACGGGCGCAGCAGCTCTCCTGGTCTATCTCATGTTCTCTCGACCACTTTGCCCTATGTGATAGGAGGAGGTTTATATATGGGAGGCATGTACGTGCCTACGGACGTGCATAGGGCCGACGATCCCACGCGCAACCGCGCGGTGAGGCCCCCGTCCCGTGACCCTCCCGCCTGGTTAGTGGAAGCCGAGAGAGGAGAATTTACTCGCTTTGATTGCATCGCGTACGCCGACTCTCGCTCGCCATTCCCTACCTGTCTCTGGGGCCGATTTGTTGCGCAGCTTGTGGCTCGAGGCCCCGAGGGGTTGCTCAGCCACCGTTGGGCGGCCGCCCCCCCCCCTCCCGGTGGGTGCGGGCATGGCCGCCGACGCCGCCGGCGACGGCGCCCAGGGCGAAGCCCTCGACCCCTCGGGCGCCGCCGAGAGCATCAGCGAAGCTGCTCTCGCCAGCGGAGAGCGTCGCGGGCCTCGCAACGCGCTCTTCGCTGACTGCGATCGGCGTCTCACATCCACAGCAGACGCCACGCCCAAAGCGTCTGCGTCCTCGGCTGGCGGCTCGCACGGCCCCGACCCTGTCGCCGCCAGCGCTGGTTCGGCTCCCCCCGCCGCCAAGCGTGCGCCGCCCCTGGCCCTCCGCTCCAAGGCCGCGGCGGCCCCTCCGCCTGCGATCGGGGGGGGCTCGTCGCGCGTCGGCTCGCGGGAAGCGCCAAAGGGGGCCACGGCTGCTACCCCCCGCGTCTTCCAGCGAGCGGCCAGGGTGAGCGCCTCTCGCCAGCTGCTTGGCGTCGTGGAGGGGGCCTCGCGCAGCACCATTGAGGCCGCCTTCAGGCGCCAGTCCCTGGTCTACCATCCAGACAGGACTCCTGCACACTTGGGGGCCGACGAGCGAGCAGCCCGCGCGCTCAAGTGGAAGCAGCTCTGCGACGCCAAGTCAGTGCTGCTCCAGGCCCTCTCGCAGGCCGCCGCGCCGCCCGCCGCTCCCAGCACGGGCGGTGACGGTCCTGCCGCTCGCGCCTTCGCCCAGGCAAAAGCGGCAGGGAAGGGCGCCCGCAAGGGCAAGCTGGCTCCTGGGTCGGCGATGGCCCTTCAGGCGCTCGAGGAAGCGGTCTCTTCGCGGGTCGCCCTGGCGAGTGCCGAGCTGGCCCCTCGGGCTGCCCTCCCCGCCTCGGGTGCGCCTCTCCCAAGCAGGGTTTCGTCTGCCCTCGCGACGCGGGCGGCTGAGTCTGATGCCATCCTCGCCTCCGCCGTGTCGCGCGGCCGCGTGGAGCTCGACGCACTCCGCACCGCGCGTGCCGACGCCACCAGGCGCACGGTGCAGGCTCCTGCACGCGGCGAAGGCAAGCGTGCCGTCGCTCGTGCCGAGCTCGCGGAAGGGATGGCCGATCGCGCCTACTTCCGACGCTTGCGCGAGGCCGCCAGTCGTGAGGCCGCGGGCTTGCCGCGTACGGCTCCCGTCCAGCTGGGTCGGGATTGGCGCAAAACTCTGCGCGCCGACCTGCACAACGCTGAGGTCTCGACGGGCCTCGCCAACGCGGATCGCGCCGCTCGTGCTGGGGACGCCCCCGCGTCGTCTACTGGGCGCTCTCTGGCCGAGGTGGAAGCTGAGGACCCGCGCACCTTGGCGAGGCCTGCCGACGACCCAGCGTCCAGCTTCAGCCGTCGCGAGGGGCGCGCGGTCCGCGCCCGCCTGGGCCCGCGGGACGAGGCTGTCGAGGACCAGCCCAATCGCGGTGATCACGCGCCACACTCCGCCTCGCGCACGGGCGCCGCGCGCAACAAGCGCGCCAAGAAGCAGCGGCGAGCTTCGACGGCGGCGCTACCCGCCCCTGAAGAGGGAGCCGCCACGACGCCGGGCCGCAGGGCGCGTCGCACTGCTATTGCGCGTCGCTGGGCAGGCGCGGCACGCCCCAGCTCCGCCGCGGGAGTGGGCCCTCCACCGCGGAGCCGCAGCCCTGCCCGCAGCCGTACGCGGTCTCCGAACCCGTACGGGGCTGATCACACTTCCCCCTCGGGAGGCTGCTCCTCGCCTCCCATCGACGTCTCGAGCGCGCCTGAGGAGCCGTCGGGGCCGCCGGCGGGGGAGGCATCGGAAGACCCGCACACTCCTGAGGGGTCTCCTCCAGCGAGCGCCCGCAGCCGCTCGAGAGCGGAGCCCGCGTGCGAGGAGGACTCACCGACGGAGCTCGAGGACGTCGTTTTGAGTGCCCTCACTGACTCCTCGGTGGACCTCGAGCGCGTCGTGGCGGGCCTTAACCCTGAGGCCCTCCGCCGCTTGCAGGCGGCCTTCCCTCGCCGCGCGGAGGCCTCTCCGCCCGCCGCTCACGCTGCGGCTCGCAGCCGCTCTCGGGGCCGCGGCACGCGTGCTGGCTCCGAGACGCCGCGGCCCGTCCCCCCGCCGCCATCGCCACCCCGTCACCACTCTGGTGGGCGTGCGGCGTCGCGTTCCCGTGCGTCGCCTGGGCGTCGCGTGGCGCGCTCCCCTCGAGTCGCTCCGAAGCGTCGCCCGAGCCCCGCCACTTCGCAGCGGGCAGCCAGCTCCCGCGCGGACTCCGCTGCTCAGGCCCCTCCGACTTCGGTAGGCATGCGCTCTTCCAGCGATGCTGTTGCGGCCCCGCAGGGAGGAGGGCGTGCCGCCGACAAAGGGGGGTCTTCGAGCGGCTTCGCGCTTGGTCGAGCTTCTGAGCCCGAGCTGCCTCTCAGCGGCTCTCACAGCGGTGACGCTGGAAGCGCCGCGGCTGCAGCCTTCGCAGCGCGGCGCACGGCCTCGGCGGCCACTGAGCAGCCCTTGCCTCCAGGGGCCGCCAGCGCCCTAGCGTGGCGCCTCAACCTAGGCGGTGAGAAGATCACAGTGGTGAGGTGGGGACCCGCCTGGCAAGGTGCTTTCCAGAGCGCGGCGTCGTGGCTGAGGACTTTTGCACCCGCAGGGGCCGCCGAGCCCGAGGGCAAGGATGACCTGCACTGCCTCCTGCGGGCCTTGCACGCCTACAAGCGCCTGTTTCAGACAGGCGGCGCCGAGCCGATTGACGAGGCCTCGTGGCTGCATCCGTACGTGGCCATCGTCGAGCCCGAGGCGATCCCCGCGGATGCTGACCTCCAGGCCATGGGGGCGGGCGCCATCCGTGGCATCGGGCTCGGCTCAAAGATCGAGCAGCGGCGGCGCGCGGGCAAACTGGCCTGCCTTTTCGACCTTCTGTACCACGTGCAGGACAGTCACGGCGCCATCCCAGCAGCGCTGTGGGGATCCCATTCCCCTCCGTCCGAGATCCTCGACGCCTTCGCGGAGATGGTGCCCGTGCCACATCATTCGGGCCTCACGTCCTCGGCAGCTCGTTCCGAGCTTGCCGAAGCAGCCGCAGCTGCGCGTGCCGAGCCGCGCCCGCCTTTTGACTGGCCGACCCTCGAGAGAGGGGACGCTCTGCCAGCCGAGAGCGAAGCAGGGGCTCGCCGTGCCTACCGTAACATGGGCGGGTCCTTCAGCTCGGCGCGGGGTGCTATTTTTTTTTTGTTGAGTTTTTTTTTTTGACTGTTGGGTTTTTTTTTATTTCGTGTTTTTTTTTTTTTTTTTTTTTTTGTTTTTGTGTTTTTTTATTATATTTGATGTTTTTTGGCTTCTTTTGGGTTTTATGGATATACTTTTTGGCGGAGGCGTCGGGGTTCGAGACCGACGGGCGGGACGCCCTCGCTCCGCCCTTCTACGCGTCCAGGCGCAGGAGGGCCGCCACGGTGATCAGCTCTCCAAGCCCTGGCCGCCCTGCGCTCATCCTGTGGTGCGTCTGCGGCCTCTGCATCTCTCTGGGAGCCGCGGCGCCGACCGCAGGCCAAGGGCTTAGTCGGGCTGCGCCGTCCGCGCCCGCTCGCCCTCCGCGCACTCCCGTCGTGCGCGATTCTCACCTCACCTCCGCGTATCTCGACCGTCGCTCGAGATCGATTGATGCCTTCGAGCTGTGGTTAGCAGAACACACTGGCGTGCCACCCGCCACACTTTACCGAAGCGGGATACTTCTCGCCCGTTTCCTCGCGACCTTCGGCGTGTGGCTTCATGATGCAGGTTTCCCTCATTATATTTTGGTCCATGCCATCTAGGGAATCCAAAGCGCCCATCCGCATTGGAAGGCCTTTCTGACAGAAGCTTGGGACGTAGCGAAACAATGGAAGCTTGCGGAGCCGCCAAAGCTCCGTCCCCCCTTGCCACGCGCGCTGCTGCGCGCCATGGTCGGGCTCTGTCTCACCTGGGACTGGCCTGTGATGGCGGCGCTGCTGCTCATGGGCTTCACGATGTTCCTCAGGCCTGGCGAACTGCTGGCGTCACGCCGCTGTGACCTGTCGCTTCCATGCGACCGTCTCGAAGTTGAAGGGGATGCTTTTCTTTCGTTTCTTGTTCCAAAGACCAGAAGAACGTACCCGACGCAACATGCTCGCTGCTCCGATCGGGGCACGGTGAAGATATTGAGTCAAGTGTTTGGAAGGTTGGCTTCCACCGATCCTCTCGCCCCCTTCGGTGCGAGCGGCTTCCGTACTCGGTGGAATCATCTGCTTTTGGCTCTGGGCGTCCCTCTTGCCGAAGCAGGTCAGGGGCTCAACCTGACGCCCGCTTGTCTGCGGGGCTCTGGCGCAACAGACTTCTATATCGCTACGGAAGACGTCCCTCGCGTCTTCTGGCGTGGGCGTTGGCGTCAGGCTTCCAGTGCCGAGCGCTACCTGCAAGCCGCCGCCGCCTCTACAGTTCTTGCTGCGCTGCCCGAGCACGCGCGGGCTCGTATCTTGTTTTTCGCCACCGCCAGCGACCGCCTCGTCGCTTCTTTCCTCCAAGTCGGCCCCGCCGCTTGGCCTGCCCTGCTTGCGGCCGCCCGCCAAAACCTTGTCACTTCGCAAGGTCCTTGAGCACGGGTATGGCTGCCTCGCCGACATCGGCGACCAGACGGACTCCACCGTCTGACGCGCGGCGCCCCGGCTAGAGCGCGCGGGACGGGCCTGCCCATTTTGGGCCGCCCCGCGCGCGCACGCCGCGGCCGCGCACGGAGACAGCTCGCTAGCGCGCGAGCGGGAGAATGCTTCTTCTATTCTCTGTGAGCAAGCTCCTGCTGTCTCCGCAGCTTCTCTGCCCCCCTCCCTCCTCTCCCCTTCTAAGGCTGACGGGCGCTGCCTCGCCGACATCGGCGGGCCCCAGACGCGACTTCACCGTCGGACGCGCGCGCCCGGCTTGCGAGCGCGCGGGCGGGCCTGCACATTTTGGGCCGCCCGCGCGCGCACGGCCTACGCCCGCACGGAGACAGTGCTCGCCCAGGTCGCGAGCGGGAGAATTTCCTCCTCTCCTCCTTTCACTCCTCCTCTTCCTACATCCTCCCTCATTCTGGGTACTCCTCCCCACTCCCCCCTCCTCATATCTCCTCCTCGTCCTGCTCCTGCTCGTCCTCGTCCTCCTGGTCTTGCTCGTCCTCCTCCTCGTCGTGCTCTTGCCCCTGCTGAAAATGTGGTCCAGGAATGGGAGTTCTGGGAAGTCGAAGAGCACGAAGTTGCCTACAGTTGGCTACGGGCATTCAAAATGTGGCCCGGGAATGGAGTTCTGGGAACTCGAAGAGCACGAAAAGGCCTACAGTTGGCTCCGGGCATTCAAAATGTGGCCCGGGAATGGAGTTCTGGGAACTCGAAGAGCACGAAGTGGCCTACAGTTGGCTCCGGGCATCCAAAATGTGGCCCGGGAATGGAGTTCTGGGACTCGAAGAGCACGAAGTGTGTGACTGTTGCATCCGGCCCTCCAGAATGTGGCCCGGGAATGGAGTTCTGGGAACTCGAAGAGCACGAAGTGTGTGACTGTTGCATCCGGTTATTCTAAATGTGGCCCGGGAATGGCGTTCTGGGATCTCGAAGAGCACTTTGTGTGTGACTGTTGCATCCGGGTATTCAGAATGTGGCCTGGGAATGGAGTTCTGGGAAGTCGAAGAGCACGAAGTGTGTGACTGTTGATGAAAAACGAGCCCGGCACCCTGCCGCCCGGCAACTCCCCAACACCTGCCCGGACCCCCCTGTGGAGTGATCTGTGAGCTCTTTTGAGTCAACTAGAAACCTATCAGTCTTCGCTGTTAGGTAAAAAGCGCCAAATGCCCGGAAACGGCTCCGAGACGCTCCGGAGGCCGCCCCGACGGCCCAAAGACGGCTCCGAGCCGCTCAAAGACGGCTCCGACCCTCTCAAGATGCCCCGAAGGCGGCCCAAGAGGGCCCCGAGACGCGCAATGATCCGGCCAAGACGCCCGAGATTGGCCCAGACGGCCCAAGAGCTCCCCAAGACGGCCCAACCGGCCCCCCAAGAGCCCTCCCAAGAGAGCCCCGAGATGCCAAAATCGCTGATTTTCATTGTTTTTTTTCTGAGGTTTTTTGCTTCCTCGCTTACTCGGCTTCCCGACGCTCCGAAACCCCCCCAGAGACAACCAAGACCGCTCCAAGACGGTCCGCGAGGTCCCCAAGAGGACCCCAAGACGGCCCCCTTAAGGAGATAAGAAAATTCAGATTAAATCACAGATTATTAAAAGGAGAAGGATGAAAAAAAAACACATATAAATATTACAATAAGCATATTAAAAACGAAAATATAAATTAAAGTTTAACAATTAGAATTATCAACTACTTCAAACTATATCAACAAAGAGAGGGCCCCAAAAGGCGGTCCAAGGCGGCCCCAGGATGGCCCCAGAGGCGCCCAAGACAGGCCAACGGGACCCCAAGATGGCCCGAAGAGCGGCCCAAGATGGCTCCAAGACGGCCCGAGGACTGCCCAAGAAGGCCCTCGGGGGCCCCGCGACAGCCCAAGGGGCGCGATAGACGAGCCCAGAGAGGCCCAAGAGGCCCCCAGGAGCCCAAAAGAAGTCCCCAAGAGGTGCCACGGGGGCGGACGAGGAGACCGCCTCAGGAGGTTTTGGACGGTTTTGGGCTTCAGAAGCATCCGCTTTACGACGGTTCTGGACGGATTTTGACCTTCTCGTTTTTCCCGCTTTCCGACGCTCGAAGACGGCCCAAGAGGCCTCCAAGAGCGCCCCAGAACGGCCCAAGAGGTTTCCAAGGGCGCCCCAAGACAGCCCAAGAGGGCCCCAAGACGACCCAAGAGACGCTCAAGACGGCCCACGAGGGCCCGAAGACAGGCCCAAGAGGGGGCCAAGAGGGGGACCACGGACCGAACATCCGAGCATTCCGCCCCAAGAGGGCGCCAGGAGGCCCAAACAGGCCCCCAAGAGGCCCCAAGGGGCCGCCAAGAATCCCCCAAAGAGGCCCCAGGAGGCTCCCAAGGAGCCCAAACGAGGCCCCAACAGAGGCCCCAACAGCTTCCAGAATGGCCCCAAAGAGGCCCCGAGCCCGCCTCCGAGCTTCATCGCCGCGAGGGTGCCAACACGGCCCCAGACGGGCCCAGGACGGCCCAAGGCGCGCTCAAGACGGCCCAAGACGATTCCAAGACGGTCCCAGGAGGGTGCGCCCAGGACGGCCCAAGGACGCGCCCGGTCGGGGCCTCAAGACGGGCCAAGATGGCAAGAGAGCCCCAGCTGGCACAAATCATTCATTTTCCATTGTTTACTGTTACACCCTTTGCGTTTCCCGCCGTTTCGGCGGTCCGATGCACCAAGAGGCCCCAGAAAGTCCCAGGAGGGTCCGAGGAAACGCCCAGGAAGGCTGCAAGACGGGCCAAGACGGACCCAGCACAACCCAAGGCGCGCTGCGACGGCTCAAGACGGCCCCAAGACAGCCCCAAGAGGGTGCCAACAGGGTGCCACCACGGCCCCTGCTGGGCCCAGGACGGCCCAAGGAGGCGCACAGGAGGGGCCCAAGACGACTCCAAGGCGGCCCCCTCACGGTCCCAGACGGCTCCAAGACAGCCCCACGAGGACCCCGATGTGCCCAGGACGGCCTACGGACGGCCCATGAGGGGCCCACGACGAACCAAGACGGCCCCATCACGGCACACGGTGCCCTCAAGACGGGCCTGGACGGCTCCAAGACGGCCCTTTGAGGGAGCCAACGCGGCCCCACACCCTTCGGGCGCACACTTGGGGGGGCTGGGAGCTTGCGACAAGTCTCCCACATTCATTGTCCTGCCCCATTCTGCTCGCCCCGAGGCCTCCTCCAACCCTGTGGGCGAACAAGAGGAAACCCAGCGGGCCGCCAACCCTGGGGCCCGCTGGGCCCCCTTGCCGCTTGGGCAGAAGACGAACGCCAGCTACCGCCCCCCTTTGCCCGATATGCTGTGCCATTCTGTTCCCCCAGGGGCCTTGGCGAACTCTTCGGGCCAAGCAGACCGGACCCCTGGGACAGCAGCCAATCGATATGACCCTGGGACCTCTCCGCATTTTTCGGGCGAGCATTTGGGGGGCGCAGGAGATTCGGACAAGTCTTCCCCATTCCTTGCCCTGTCCCGTTCTGTTCGCCCGAAGGCCTCCACAGATCCTCTGGGCGAACTGAATGGGACATGGCGAACAAACCCTCCCGTTGGCGGTGATGCGACTGGATCGCACCATCAAGGCGCGCCCGGAGGTGATGGCCGACCCAACAGCGTTTTCTCTAAAGATTTTACAGAATTTCAAATTTTCTTGAAGCTCTCTTGTGCCCTCCCTGTAGATCCTTGCGAGCCTCCCCGGCGCTTTCGGTGGCTTTCCGCGATGGCCTCCCGAGCCCTTCTCCGAGCGCTCCTGAGACGCCTCAGATGGGCTTCGACTTCGACGCACATCCCCGAGAGACTTCGAAACTGTCCTCAATAGGAGGGGGGTGAACGAGCAGTGCGCTGGGCCAACCTGCTGGAGCGCTGCAAGAGCTCGGACCCGAAGGCGCGCTCTCGCTGCCGCCGCCCAAGCCGCCGCCGTGTTTGTAGATTTTCGGTACAATCTGCGCCGTTCCTCCGAGAACCATTCCAGAAAGATGTCGTGGACGGAGTCCACGGGTCAGCCCTAGTCAGCTACAGCGCTGGGGTCAGCGCGTGCGGGAAGGGCGAACAGTGGCAGCGGGCGCTGGCGCTGCTGAGCGAGATGCGGGAGGCGAAGCTGGAGCCCAGCGTCATCCATACTCTAAAGCCGGGGCAGCCGCGTGCCAAAATGGCGGGGGACCAGGTGGGGCAAAACCGCCCTCGGGCTGGCCCCGGGCCGCCCCAGGCCGCCCAGGGAAGCCTCAAGACGGGCCAAGAGGGCCACAAGACGCCCCCAAGACGGCCAAAGAGTGCCCCGAGACGCCCAATGATCGGGCCCAAGGACGGCCCAAGATGGCCCAAGGACGGCCCAAGGGGTCTCCAAGGCGGCCCAAGAGGCCTTTCAAGAGGGTTCCGAGAGGCAAACATCGTTAAATTTCATGTTTTTATTGTTTTGTTTTGCGGTCTCTCTTTATCGGTTTCCCAACGCTCGAAGACCGCCCAAGAGGCCTCCAAGACCGCTCCAAGATGGCCGAAGAGGCCACCCAGAGAGCTCGAAGATTGCCCAAGAGGGCCCCATGACGGCCCAAGAGGCGCGCAGGAGAGCCCCAAATGCCATCAAGAAGGCATCAAAAGAGGCCCAAGATAGAGATCACAGACTGAAATATCCAGCTATCCGCCCCCAGACTTAGGAGACCCCAAGAGGCCTCCAGGAGGCCCCACGGGGGCCCCCGACGGGCCCCGCAAGACCCCCAGGAGGCTCCCAAGAGACTCCCAGAGGCTCCCAAACGGCTCCCAGGAGGCCTACGCGCCTTCTGAATTGCTACCACGAGAGAGGTGCTCACGAGATCGCAGGCCTAGAGATTGACACCAACACCAATATCGGCGGTGTGCATCCACCGAGGGAGGAAGATCCCGATCTTAGTGATGGTGGTAATATTCTGGCTTCCAAGGTGGCCGAAATATTGCCACCAACACCGAAATCGTGTGTAGGCAACCCCCTGTGGAGGCAACCCCCTGTGTTGGTGTTGGTGCCCATTTCTAGGCCTCCAACGAGAGGCGAGAGGCATCCCTCAGACCCAAAGGAGCCGTCTTGGACGACACTGCGAGGGCCTTGGAGGTTCGTCTTCCCGGGAACTTCGCACGGCACAAGCAATCGTCAAGCAATCCAGCATCCAGCAACGCACCCACACTGTCCACGCTGGAAAACGTGGACGAAGTCCACGGGTCAGCCCTAGTCTCTCCAACATGGCCAGTGGAAGCGCGTGCGAGAATGTCTCAGGGCCTCGTGTGCACAAAGTCGCCCCTTTACGGCGCCACCACGGGGCCGAATCGCTCAGGCCGGTCCCAGAGGCGCTCCAGGGGGATTCCCAGACCATCCAAGAGCGCTCCAAGACGGCCTCAGTGGGTCCCGAGACGGTCCACGAGGTTCCGAAGCCTTCCGGGGGGGCTCCACGACGATCCAAGCGGCCGCAAAGACGCCCCAAGAGGGCCCAGAGCGCACGCCAAAGAGGCACAAATCGTCAAATTCCGATAGGAAAACATATATTTTCAGCATGCCCGCCTTGTGTGCTCCTCAGCGGCCCAGGACACGCCAAGAGGCCTCCCAAATCGCCCCAAGAAGACGCCAGCGGTCCCTGAGAGGGCTCCAAGACGGCCCACAACAGCCCGAAGACGACGCCAGAGAGCCCTGAAACGGCCCCACAGAGCCCCGAGACGGCCCCAAGAGAGCTCCGAGGGGGGCCCCAAGAGGCTCCCAAGACAGCCTCAGGCAGCCTCAAGAGGGCTCCAAGACGGTCCAAGGCCTCCCGGACGCCCCGTGACGGCCCAAAAAGACCCTAAAACGCTCCCAAACGCTCCCAGAGCAGCCAAAAAGGCTTCAGAATGGCCCGAAAAAGACCCCCACAATGACCACCAAGCAGGCCCAGAGACGCCCACTAAAAGAGCGATCGGTGAAGTACAAAGCTCTTCTCACCAAGGCTCCCAAGAGCGAGCCGCAGCGTCATCTATCTCTCCTACATCATCCCGACGTCATCTCTCCTACATGGCCGGGGGATCCGCGCGCGCGGGCAGGGAAACTGATCAAGTATCCTCAAGCAGTGGCGAAGCGTCCTGGCGTGCCTATAGGCCTACCAAATAATGTTCTGAGGACTTTTTGTGGTTTCCACGAAATGTTCTTAGAGCATTTCTGGCTGGGACTGTCTTGTATTAACACATCGGGCTCATGTTCTAAGAACATTGCTTTTGTTACTAGAGCACTGATGGCTTCTAAGAACATGTCGTGGTAGGCCTGTAGGAATGCCGCGACGGCCGGTCCCTGCTCGGGATCCCACATAGGCCTCGGCGCGGCCTCGAGTGGCCCCCCGACGCCCTCGGCGCGGCCCGGCGTGCCTCTGGGCGGCTCGATCGGGCCAAGGGCCCCAGCACGGCCCCAGGACGGCCCCCGAGGCCGTCCAGACGGCTCGCGGCGGCCAGAGAGGAATGATTGTAATGGCCTCCGGCCAGTGCCGTCGATCCGGGGCGCTCCCGATGCGTGTGGGAACGGACGATGGCGACGACGCCGACCGACGACCGGGTCAACGACGGACGATGATGACGACGACGACCGACGACGACGATGACGACGACGACGACGACGACGTCGACGACGACGACGACGACGACGACGACGACGTCGACGACGACGACGACGACGACGACTTTGGCCCGATTTCCAGGTTCTCGCGATTCTCACCCAAAGAGCGGCCCGAGGCGGCTCTCCGTGGGGCGCCCCCGAGTTTTCCGAGGCCGCCCAGAGGGGCGCCAGCAGGGGCCCCGAGGCGGCCCGGGAGGGCACGGCTCCCGGAAGGGCCCAGGACGCGGCCCGAGCGAGCCCGAAGGCGGCCCGTGAAAGGCCCATATCCTTGATTTCCGGTAGTTTTTTCCTTATGTTTTTCGCTTTCTCGCGCTGTCGAGCTTCCAACGCTTGAAGACGGCAGAAGACGCCCCGAAGATCGCCCCCAAGACCGCCGAAGAGGCCCCAAAAAGAGCCCCAAGACGGCCCAAGAGTCGCCCGAGAGGACTCACGGAGAGCTCCGAGACGGCCCGAGCCCGAAGGTCACCACCCACCAAACCACCCGAACCCAACCCGAAGGCTCAGATTTACCCTCGATTTCCAGTGGAGGGGGGTCGGGCAACATCGAAAGAACACATGTGGAACCCTTACCTCCCCCAACCCGAAATTCGAGTCTTCGGGTTGGGTTGGGGTGGTCTGGTAGGTAGTCAGAAGGCGGCCTGTGAGAGCACCCGGGGAGCCCCCAAAACGGGCCCCACGAGCCGCCCGAGAGGACTCCCGGAGAGTTCCGAGACGGCCCAGGACCCCCAACAGGGACCCAAGACGACCCAAGAGGCCGTCCCGACGCCTCGCAGCGGCCAAAAACCGTACGGACATGTCGATTGTTGTTGCTTAATGTTCGGCTTCTCGCGATTTCGAGCTAAGAGCGGCCCACGGCGGCTCCTGGGCCCCGCACGCATGCTCCAAGGCTCAAGAGGCTCTGGCAGGGGCCCCAAAAGACGACTCGGGAGTGCTACAAGACGGCTCCCGGAGGAGCCCGCAACGGCTCAAGAGAGACCGAAGACTCACCAGCCTCGAACGTATCCCTATCCTTATGGTTGACACGCTAAAAGGAGATGACAATTTGAGGAATACACCCTCAGAAACTGAGGAAATCCCTAAGATCGCCATCGTGATGAGGCGATGCCCAACATGGGGATAGGGATATGTTCCAGGCTGGTAAAAGACGGTGCGAGAGAGCCCCCAGGAGCCCCCAGACGGGCCCCAAGAGCCGCACGGGAGGGCTCACAGACGAGACGGCCAAACACCTTCGATATGGCCCCCACACGGCCCCAGAGGCCGTCCAGACGGGCCGCGGCAAACGAAATCATTGATTGTCTTATGGTTTGCGAAAGATGTCCACCACCTCGCCATTTCGAGCCAAGACCGGTCCAAGACGGCTGCTGGGGTTCCCCCGAACGCTCCAGCCGTCCAAGAGGATCCGGAAAAGGCTCCACAACCACCCAGGAGGGCTCCAAGATGGCCTTGGAGGCGCGAGGCCCGAGGATACCTCCAAGCGGCCCCCACGAGAGCCCAAGAGGCTTCCAGACCGCTCCCAGAGAAGTGATGTGGACGACTGTTTTCAACGCTCTGGAGGCCTTGCATGCTTCTGTTCGGGGGGGGGGCGCTAGATGACGTGGAAGAAGTCCACGGGTTCGCCCTAGTCAGCTACAACGGTGGGATCAGCGCGTGCGAGAAGGGCGAACAGTGGCAGCGGGCCCTGGCGCTATTGAGCGAGATGGGGGAACTGAAGCTGGTGCTCAACGTCATCAGCTACAGCGCTGGGATCAGCGCGTGCGGGAAGGGCCAAGAGTGGCAGCGGGCGCTGGCGCTGCTGAGCGAGATGCGGGAGGCGAAGCTGGAGCCCAGCCTCATCAGCTTCAATGCTGGGATCAGCGCGTGCGAGAAGGGCGAACAGTGGCAGCGGGCCCTGGCGCTGTCGAGCGAGATACGGGACGCAGATCTCGAGCCCGATGCCATCTCTCCTACATGGCCGGCAGAAGCGCGTGCCAGAAGGAAAAACATACAAATGTCAGTAGAGCCCTCCGTCGTGGCCCCGCGCGCTCCTGGGCGGCCCCTTGCGCTCCACGACGGCCTCGGAGGGCCTCCCCACAGAGGCTCGAGGGCCCAGGACGGCCCCGAGACGGTCCAAGAGGGCCTGCGAGACGGTCCACGAACGTTCGAAGACGTTCAAGATAGCCTCCAGACGGCCCAAGAGGCCCCCCAAAAAGATTTAAATTGGCTCCCATATGACGCCCGAAAGAGCTCGCACAAGCAAGAATCGTGCCAAAGCCCAGCGAACACGTACATTTTCGCAATTCTCGCGCTTTTCGTTGTCAAAGCGTCCCAGAGATCAATTCACGCCCTCAAGATCGCCCGAGGACGCCTCAGGAGCGCCCCATGAGGGCCCCAAGACGCGCCCAAGACGGCCCCAGGACGGCCCACGACGGCCCAAGGACCGCCCCTGAGGCGCCCACGACGGCCCAAGAGTCACCCAAGGCAGCCCCGAGAAGGGCCCAAGACGGCCCCAAGACGGCCTCAAGCTGGTCCCAGAGGCGTCCAAGACGGCTGCAGACGGCCCCAAGACGGCCCAAGGGACGCCCAAGACGGTCAAGAGGTCCCCAGGCGGCCGCAAAATGGTCCAAGGAGGTTCCCCAAAGGGCCCCAGGAGGCCGACACGAATTTCCGAGGGGCCCCCAAACGGTTCCCAAGGCGAAAGAAGCGCCCGCCATCAGTGGCCGCATAGGGAGTGTTGCCCTCCTCCGTGGGTGCGGGCGCGAGCGAGAGAGTGCCGAAGAATGCACAGCAACATGGGCGCTGTTTTCCTTTGCTACTGCCTCCCAGCTCCAGGGCGCCCAAGTGAGGCGAGATACACAAGAGGCCTCCAGGGAGCGCAGTCCCCAACACAGTCTGATTCCAGGAGGGGCGCGGAGACGGCGCCCAAAAGGACGTGCCTCTCTGCGCGTCCAAAGTGAGCCCACATGCACAGTCCACCGTGCGACATTTCGAGTGCCCTGGGGCAGTATCGATCTCTCCCGTAGGCACGAAGCAGACGGCAGCAGCGGCGGCACAGCAGCGGCAAGCAGCGGCAGGCAGCGGGCAGAAGCACCCACCAATCGGAATTGGCCATCAGCAACAACCTGCAGCCACAAGCAGCAGGAACACGCAGCAGCGGCCTCAAGCACTACCAAGAGTACACACAAGCCGCAGCACGCAGCAGCACGCGGTAGCATGCGCGGACTGCGAGGTCGGGCCCCGCAATCAGATGCCAGCTCGTGTAGATTTCGTGGACGGGGTCCACGAGCCAGTTCTACCGAAGTCGCCAGCCTCTTTCCGGTGCCCACAACCCACGACAACGACCATAACCACTACCACCACGACAACGACGTCGTTTACGACGGGTGCGACGGCGGCCTCGCGGCGGCGACGATAACGACGCCGACGATGACAGCGACGAGCGGCCCCGCGACGGCCAAAGTTCTGGAGCGCTGCTAGAGCGGACACAAAGGCGCGGTCTTGCTGCCGCCGCCCTGGCCGCCGCCGTGCTTGAAGGTTTTCGGCTAAATCTCCGCCGTTCCTCCGAGAACCATTCCAGAAAAACGTAGTGGACGGAGTCCACGGGTCAGCCCTATCTATCCTACAATGCAGCAATCACAGCTCCCAGGATGCAGTGACAGCGAACCGGCCCACTCCAGGCCGCTCGCAGCTGGCCCTGGGGCGCTTCGGACCGCCCCGGGCGGTCCTCGGGGCCTCCGCCGAGCCTTCCGAGCGGCCCCGAGCGCGAAGCGGACGTTCCAAGACTGCCCCAGATCGACGCGGCACCCTCGCGGAAGGCGCCGCCAAGACGGCCCGAGTCACCTTGCCGATTACGGGGAGTTCGATGGCCGTCCTCTTCCGCCGCTCGCCGCCGCCGTCGCCAAAGGGATCCCCTCGAGGTCACGTGGTTGTCCCGATAGCCCCTAAAGTGTCCCCCAGAGTCTCCCGAGGCCTCCAGCAAGTTCCAACGACAACTGGCACGAGCTCCGAGAACCACCCAAGAGGTCCCCAAAAGCTTCCCGAGGGGCCCGCAAAAACGTCGCCTTCCGCCGCCCGCAGCCGCCGTCGCCAAGGGGTTCCCCTCGTGTTCACGAGGCTTTCCCGATAGTCCCTGGAGTGTCCCCCAGAGTCTCCCGAGGCCTCCAGCAAGCTCCTGCGAAAACCGACACAAGCCCAGAGAACCACCCAAGACGTCCAGCCAGAAGGAAATGCGAAGAGGCCACGACAACCGCTGAAGGTTCTTAATCCGAGGTCTTCGTCGTCGTCGTCGTCGTCGCTCGAGAACCACCCAAGAGGTCCCGATAGCTTCTAAAGTGTTCCCCAGAGTCTCCCGAGGCCTCCAGCAAACTCCCGCGAAAACCGGCACGAGCCCCGGAAACAAAAATCGAAAAGGCCACGACAACGGCTGAAGGGTCTTAATCCGAGGTCGTCGTCGTCGTCGCCGTCGGCGGCCGACAACCACCCAAGAGGTCCCCAAAAGCTTCGCTAGGGGCCCGCACACAATCATAATCGTAACAGGCGTTTGAAGGCCAGACGTCCGGCCGGCAGGAAATTCGAAGAGGCCACGACATTCGCTGAAGGGTCTGAATCCGACGTTGTCGTCGTCGTCGTCGCCAGAGAACCACCCAAGAGGTCCCGATAGCCCCGGGGGTGTCCCCCAGAGTCTCCCGAGGCCCCCAGCAAGCTCCCACGAGAACCGACACGCCGCCCCATTCCTTTTGGAGAACGGGCATTTTTGGCAGGCTCGTTTTTTTGGGGTCGGCGAAACGTCCAAAACGGCTGGATGGGCCTCCGCGGCCATCCCAGCTATGCCCCAGAGGCACCCCAAGAGAGCCCCAGGGCGGCCAAAGAGGGCCCTAAATCAGAGCGTGAATTACCTCCCCCGCTTTCGCTTCCAGGCAAAACCAAGCCATACCACGCGCCTCCTCGTCAAGCGTCCTGACCAGTACAGGCCGCACTTTGGCAGCGTTTGGTATCTCTTGGAAGCGAGGGTGGTCAAAAGCGAGGTAGGTTTGTTTTCCCCCTACTAAAACGGCCCCAGGGAGCCCCAGGACGCCCCAAAGCGGACCCCCGAGGGCACGATTGGGCCACCGGAGGCCCCGAGTGGGCCACAGGAGGCCCCCGAGAGAGCCCAAGACGAATTCGACGGCCCCACGAGGGCCCCCAAACGGCCCGAGCTTTCCAACGCGGCCTGCCCCAGGACGGCCCCAGTAATTGCGCCTTGCGACGGCCCAAAAGAGCCCCACAACGGGCCCCTCAAGAAAGCCCCCCAGAAAGACCCACGTGGGCCACCCTGCCGATTACGGGAAGTTCGACGGCCGTCGCCGTGCGTCGCCCGCCGCCGCCGTCGCCAAAGGGATCCCCTCGAGGTCACGTGGATTTTCCGATAGCCCCTCGAGTGTCCCCCGGAGCTTCCCGAGGCCTCCAGCAAGCTCCCACGAAAACCGACACAAGCCCCGAGAACCACCCAAGAGGTCCCCAAAAGTTGTCCTAGGGGCGCGCGCACAATCAGAAGCGCAACAGGCGTTTGACGGCCAGATGTCCGGCAGGAACAAAATTCGAAGAGGCCACGACAACCGCTGATGGGTCTTAATCCGAGGTCGTCGTCGTCGTCGTCGTCGTCGTCGTCGTTTTCGTCGCCGTCGTCGGCCGAGAACCACCCAAGATGTCCCGATCGCCCCTAAAGTGTCCCCCAGAGTCTCCCGAGGCTTCCAGCAAGGTCCCACGAGAACCTGCACGAGCTCCGAGAACCACCCAAGAGGTCCCTGAAAGCTTTCCTAGGGGCCCGCGCGCGATCATAATCGCAACAAGCGATTGACGGACAGACGTCCGGCCGGAAGGGAATTCGAAGAGGCCACGGCAATCGCAGAAGGGTCTGAGTCCGAGGTTGTCGTCTTCGTCGTCGCCACAGAACCACCCAAGAGGTCCCGATAGCCCCGTCGTCGTCGTCGCCGCAGAACCCCCCAAGCGGGCCCAACAGGCGATTGACGGACAGACGTCCGGCCGGAAGACAATTCGAAGAGGCCACGACACAAGCTAAAGGGTCTTAATCCGAGGTCTTAGCCACCCACGAAGTCCCGATTCCCCTTAGAGTGTTCCCAAAGAGTCTCCCGAGGCCTCCAGCAAACTCCCACGAAAATCGACACGAGCCCAGAGAACCACCCAAGAGGTCCCCAAATGTAGTTGTAGGGGCCCGCACACAATCATAATCGTAACTGGCGTTGGAAGGCCAGACGTCAAGCCGGAAACAAAATTCGAAAAGGCCACGACAACGGCTGAAGGGTCTTCATCCGAGGTCGTCGTCGCCGTCGTCGTCGTCGGCCGAGAACCACCCAAGAGGCCCCACAAACTTTCTTAGGGGCCCGCACAGGATCATAATCGGAACTGGCATTCAAAGGCCAGACGTGCGGCCCGAAGGAAATTCGAAGAGACCACGACAAACGTTGAAGTTTCTTGATACGAGGTCGTCGTCGTTGTCGTCGTCGTCGCCGAGACCCACCCAAGAGGTCAGACGTCCGTCCGGAAACCCATTCGAAGAGGCCACGACAACCGCTGAAGGGTCTTCATCCGAGGTCGTCGTCGTCGTTGTCGTCGTCGTCGTCATCGTCGTCGTCGCCCGGGAACCACCCAAGAGGTCCCCAAAAATTTGCTCAAGTGCCCGCGCACGATCATAATCCTAACAGGCGTAAGGCCAGACGTTCGGCCGGAAGGAAGTTCGAAGAGACCACGACAACCGGTGACGCCAGTACAGCCCCAGGGGCTCCCAGCACGGCCCCAGCGTTGCCCGAGGCGGCACAAGGAGGTCCCAGGCGACCCCGAAGACACCCCATCGAGATCCCCCCACAGCCGCAGTGGCTCCCCAGAAGCTTCCAAAGACTTCCGCACAGCAGTCCGTGCACTTTCCACGGGGTTCACACTAGCCATCAGCTACAACGCTGGGATCAGCGCGTGCGAAAAGGGCGAGCAGTGGCAGCGGGCGTTGGCGCTGCTGAGCGAAATGCGGGAAGTAAAGCTGGAGCCCGACGCCATCCCTTCTGCAATGCCGCGATCCTTGCGTGCGAGAAGGTCCCCTGTCCCGTAAGGCCGCGTGGGTCCTCCTGGGCACCGTGCGAGTTCCCTGGGCGCTCCAGAACGGCCCAGGGAGTCCCATGATGCTCCAAGACGGCCCCAAAACGCATTCAAAGGGGCGTTTTGACGCCGCAAGAGGACCCAGAGCGAACCCCAGGATGTCCCCAGCGGCCTCCAAGGCAGGCCAGGAGGCTCCCGAGACGGCTCAGGAGGACCCCCAGGAGGACCCTCAGGAGAGCCCCACGAGGCAAACATCGTTTCATAGCCTTTGCTAAACGTATAATTTCACAATGCCCGTTTTTACCGTCTGCGCGATCTCCAAGACGGTTGTGCACGCCCCCAAGATCGCCCCCAGACGCCCCCAGGAGGGCCCACAACCTGCCCGGGACGGTTCCAGAGGCACCCGGGAAGGTCCAAGAAACACCCAAGGCAGCCCCAAGAGCGCTTAATAGCGGCCCAAGGTGGCCCCAAGACGGCGCCGAGATGGCCCGAGGGGCGCCCAGGACCATCCCAGAGCTCCCCAAGACGGCCCCCAAGAGGCTTTGGATGGTTGTCTCCTGGGGAGCGTCGGCTGCTGACGATCGAAGGTCGACTGGATGAAGGGTCGAGGGGAGGAGGAGGAGGAGGAGGAGGAGGAGGAGGACGAGGAGGAGGAGGAGGAGGAGGAGGAGGAGAAGGAGAAGGAGGAGAAGGACGCACGGAATAGCCCCAAAATTTGCTAGAAGCCACCGAGATGTCCTGAGTATGACCCGTAGGAGGCCCCAAGAGGGTCCGGACACACCGAGACGGCTCTTAACGAGGATCGACGGGGTGAAGATCCCAGGGAGGACGACGAGGGCGCCCCAAATGGCCCAAAAGCCGAAAGGAGCCACAGGGATGTCCCGAGCATGTCCTGAAGACGGCCCCAAGACTGTCCAGACACCCCGAGAAGGGTCCTAACGCTCAGCCCACATAAACCAAATCGACAGTTACTCCAGCCTCCGATCGGTGATCCTCCCGTGCGCCTTGCGCCTGAGCGGCCCCAGTGCGGCGTCCAAACCATGGCGGGCAGATCCCGCGGCCAGAAGGCCGCGGTCAGCCTTAGTCTCTACTACATTGCAGGGCCCAGTGCGTGCCAGAAGGGCGCAGGCTCCAATGGGTCAAAACCGCCCCGGGCTGGCCCCAGGCCGCCCCGGGCCGCCCAGGCAGGCTCCACGACATGTCGAGAGGGCCCCCAGAAGCCCCCAAGACGGCCCCGGAGAGCCCCGACGCCCGAGATTTGCCCCAGGCGGCCCAAGAGGCGTCCAAGACGCCCGAAGAGGCCTCCCAAGAGGCCTCCCAAGAGGGCCCCGAGCGACAGAAATCGTCGATTTCTATTGTGTTTTTCTATGTTTTCGGCCTCCTCGCCTCTTCGGCTTCCCGACGCTCCAAGACGGCCCAAGAACTCCCCCCGACCGCTCCAAGACGGCCGAAGAGGACCCCAAGAGAGCCCCAAGACGGGCCAAGAGGCCCCCAAGACGGTCCCAAGACGCACCAGGACGGCCACGGGACGGCCCAGGAGGCGCCCAAGACGGCCCAAGAGGCACCCAAGACGGCCCCAGGAGCGGCCCAAGACGGCCCAAGACAGCCCAAGAGGCGCCGAGGCGGGCCTCAGACGGCCCCAAGACGGCCCAAGAGGCACCCAAGACGGCCCGAGAGGGCCCTAAGAGCCCCCCCGGGAGGCCCAAAAGAAGGCCGAAGAGGCTCCGAAACGGCCCCCACGAAGCCTTCAGTGGCTTCAGAATTCCCTCCAGGAGCGGGGGAGCGGACGAGAGGCGACAGGCATATCGCAGGCAAAAACGCCCCAAGAGATCCCCAAACGGCCCCCACGAAGCCCTAAGTGGCCTCAGAATTGCTTCCAGGAGGGGGGGAGCGGACGAGAGGCGACCGGCATATCGAAGGCACAAAAGAACAATGTTGGACGCTCCGAGGGCCTTCGATGTTTTTCTGTTGGGGAGAGTCGTCGTAGGATCGACGATTGCCGACCGAGGGCATGGAGAATCCAGCCAAAGAGGAGAAGAAGGTGGAAGAGGAGGAGGAGGAGAAGGAGGAGGAGGAGGCCGAGGAGGAGGAGGAGGAGGAGGAGGGGGAGGAAGCAGCATGACCTCCGAGCAGCAGCAGCAGCTGAGGAACACAGGAGAGCAGGAGGTCCTGGAGGGTGTGGAGAGCGCCTTCAACTGGCCATCGTGGTCAGAGACCCCTCGCCACGTCGAGCTGATGTCGTGGACGGAGTCCACAGGTCTGCCCTAGTCAGCTACAGTGCTGGGATCAGCGCGTGCGAGAAGGGCGAGCAGTGGCAGCGGGCTTTGGTGCTGCTGCGGGACATGTGGGGGGCAAGAGTGGAGCGCAACGTCATCTGCACTACAGGAGGCACGTCTGAGCAGAAATCAGCCTGCCAGCAGGTGCCCCAGGGAAAGATCTTCTCCCCCGGGGGCATGTCAACGCCCTCAAACAGTTGACGAAGATATTGCTGTATAGCACGATTTCAGAAAAAAAAAAACAAAAGAGTCTGCTGTATAGCACGATTTCTGATAGCATCTGGGGCTACCGTGCACTGCAGGCATTACTAGCGCGCCCGAGGAAGTCGCCCAGTGCCAGCGGCTTCGCCACCCGCGGGCGGCCTCCCGCCTGTCCCCGGCGGCCCCTGTGCAGTGCCCGCAGCTCTCGAGGTCGCCCCGCAGGGCCTCCAGGACCAGGGCTGGACCTGGACGTTGCTTATCTGGACTTCGGCCGTGTTTTGTGTTTCTTGTTTTTGGCGGGGAGGCAAACGAACACAACACGAGCCACACCGTTTAGGTCCGGCACTGTCTCCTCCTCCTCCTCCTCCTCCTCCTCCTCCTTGTCCAGGACTGCCCGGGTCCACCGCGGGGGCGCGAAGAGACTCCTCGCTCCTCTTCGCCGCGGTCCGGGCCAGCGCACGGCTGCCCCTCCTCCCACGGGGGCGGCTGAGCGAGATGCGGGAAGTATAGCTGTTGCACGACGTCGTCTACAACGGTGTCGCCAGCGCGTGCGCGAAAGGCGAGCAGTGGCAGCGGGCGCTGGCGCTGCTGAGCGAGATGTTGGACGCGGAGATCGAGCCCGATGTCATCAGCTGCAACGCTGGGATCAGCGCGTGCGAGAAGGGCGAGCAGTGGCAGCGGGCGCTGGCGCTGCTGAGTGAGATGCGGGAAGTAAAGCTGGAGCCCGACGTCATCCCTTCCACAATGCCGCGATCCTTGCGAGCGAGAAGGTCCCTGTCCCGAAAGGCCACGCAGGCCCTCCGGGGCACCCTGCGAGTCCCCTGGGCGTTCCGCCCCAAGACGGCTCAGAGACGCGCTCAAGAGGGCGCTTGGACGCCCCAAGAGGACCCCAAGCGAGCCCCAGGATGGCCACAGAGGCCTCCAAGGCAGGCCAGGAGGCTCCCGAGACAGCCCAGGAGGACCTCCAAGAGAGCCCCAAGATGCAAACATCGTCCCAGTGCCCTTGCGAAACGCATGATTATCCTATGTCCGTTCTTTGCGTTTGCGCGATCTCAAGACGGGCCCATACCCCCCCCCCAAAACGGCCCAATTGTTACCCAAGACGACCCAAGACGGTCCCGAGAGACCAGGAGGACGTAAAGAGGCCCCCAAACTGCTTCCAAGAGGCCTTGGATGCTTGTCTCTTGGGGAGCGTCGACAACTGATGATCGAAGACCGACGGGCTTAAGGATCGAGGGGAGGAGGAGGAGTATGAGGAGGAGGAGGACGCCCATAATAGCCCCAAAAGCTGATAGAAGCCAACGAGATGTCTTAAGCATGACCCGAAGGAGGCCCCAAGAGGGTCCAGACACACCGAGAATGCTCTTAACGAAGATCGACGGGATGAATGATGTAGGAGGACGAGGACAGCGCCCCAAATGGCCCAAAAGCCGATCGGAACCACAGGGATGTCCCGAGCATGCCCCGAAGATGGCCCCAAGACTGTCCAGACACCCCGAGAAGGCTCCTAACGCTCAGCCCAAGTAAACCAAATAGACAGTTACTCCAGCGTCCTATCGGTGATCCTCCCGTGCGCCGTGCGCCTGAGCGGCCCCAGTGCGGAGTCCACACCATGGCGGGCAGATCCCGCGGCCAGAAGGCCGCGGGTCAGCCCTAGTCTTACCCACATTGCAGGCATACGTGCGTGCGAAAATTGCCTGCGTATCAAAACTCGGGAAAACGCCCCCGGGCGTCTCCCGCGGGCTCGAGGACGAAATTCAACGCGCCCTCTTCGCCCGGTGTGATTTGGAATAAGGGATGGGGATGGAAAAGATTGTCCCTCGTGCGTGGGTGTCACTGTAGCAGTCGCTATCCCTCGTGCGGGCAGAGGAGGGATGATAACAAAAACTGCCCCTCGTGCGTGAGCGGGAACTGTAGCAAAAACGGTCCCCGTTGCACGGGGGGGCGTAACAGAAACCGTCTTTCGTGCACGACGGGGGATTTTCAACTGAACGGTTCTTCGCACACGAGGGAGGATTCGAGCAAAAGCGGTCTCTCGTGCATGATGGGGGGAGGTTGTAACAAAAATTATCCGCCGCGCATCATGGAGGATTGTGGCAAACATTGTCTCTTGGCCGTGAGGGGCCTGCAGCTAAAATTGCTTCTGGTTCGCGCTGGGGGAATTATATGACAAGTAAACCCTCGTTCGCACATGGGTGTGTGTGTGTGGTGAGCTCGCCCTATCTGTCACGAGGGGGATTGTATCAAACCTGCCCTTTGTACACGGGTTGGATTGTAGGGGAGACGTCTCCTCGTGCACGGGGTTCTAGATTGAAGCAAACACCGCCACTGGTTCATGAGGAGGATAGCAACAGCAGCTATTCGTACGTTGGGTGGGATTACAGCAACAACGCTTCCTTCGTGCATGAATGGGAGTTTTAGCACCATTGTCTTGTGTGTACGGGGGGGAGTGTCGCAATGACGTTCCCTCGTGCGTGACAGGGCGCTGAAGCGAAAGCACCGCCCTCGTGCATTGGGGGGGATTGTAGAAAACGCTCAAGAGGCGGACGTGTAGCAACAGCGGTCCCCTCGTGTATGAGGGGGGATTGTAGCAAAGCGGCCCGTAGTGCATGAACGAAGCAGGGTACCCTAATAATCGGGGGGGGAATTCATGGAACCCTCTCGGAGCCTTCTCGCGTATTTCAGAGGGCCTGGGGCCGTCTTAGGGGCCCCAAGAGAAGAGGCTTCCCAGAGGACACTCAAAGTGATCGCTTCGAGCTCCACGCTGTGGAGTTGGACCAGAGGCTCACCCGGACCCCTCTTGGAACCCGCTTCTGGCTCTCTTGGGGCCCTCCTGGGGCTCTCCAGGGCCGTCTTGGAAGCTTCGAGCGGCCCCCAAAGGGGCGCTTGAAGTTATCGTTTCGAATTCCACGCTGTGGAGTTGGACCAGGGGCTTATTGGGACCCCTTTTGGAACCACCTTGTGGCTCTTGGGGCCCTCCTGGGGGCCGCTGGGGCTTTCTTGGGGCCCCCAAGAAGCCCGTGGAAGTTTCCGCGTCGAACGCTTCCGCGGCCGTTTCTTCGGTGGGGTAGGCTCTATAGGGGCGCCAGGATGGCCGCGCGCATGCGCCGATGTCGCGCGTCGGCCAAAAGAGGACACAGAGCTTATGTGGTGACGCGTGCGGAGGGCGCCCACAGGATCTTGGTCCGACGGTTTTCTGGCAAACGGTGTCCGTGTATGCTTGTTGGCTTCCCAGACGACGCCAGCAAGGAGCCCCAGAATGGGGGGGATAGCCAGAGGGTGTCTGGGGCGATCCTTGAGGATACCCTGAAGGATAGCGCCGTGTTCAAAACGTCCGTGTTCAAAACGTACGTGTTCAGTCTACGTGTTGAGCTCCGTACCGATACGCTACGTGTTGCGTGTTGCGTATCGGGGCAGTTAAGCCCAGGAGCCTTCCGACGCCGCCTACGACGGCTCCTACACTGGCCCATGGAGGCCCTCCAAGGCCGCAACAGTGCGTGGCATGACCGCCCGAGGGCGAAATCTGACGCCAGGTCTGTCGTGTTGACCCAAAAGGGAGTCCAGCGACAAGGGGGTGGTGCAATAGATTTGGTCAATAGATTTGTGGGATTGCAATACATCTGGGGCGCGCAATGCACTCCAGGGCGCAAATGTAATGCTGGATTTTCACGTGCAATACATTCGCCGCAATACAATGCAATCCAATCATCCGGCGCAATACACTTACATCACAATTGCCCCGAAGATATTGCGCTACCCCCTTTCACCTGGGCCGCCTTGTGGGTCGACCAAAGTCAGGGCCCGAGGACGAGACTTAACGTGAGGGTCCCGCGCCCCCCAAGCTTGAGGACAACATTGAACGCGACGGCGGCGTGTTCATTTTTGCCCTCGGCCAGACTTAACAGAGAAGTGGGAAGCCAACGCTGCGCCTAACGTAAAATTCTCATGGCGGCGCTCCCCTTCCCCCCGCGAGTGGACGTAGTTCACGGGGCAGCCCTAGTTTCTATTACATAGCAGGGGCAGGTGCGTTTGAGACTACCCGGGGTCCGAAAGGCTTTTTCCGGGCCCCGGTGGACCCTGCGAGACCCAGCAGGCCTTGGTGCGCTTTGAGGATGGCCAAAGAGCGCTCCGAGACGCCCCCGGAGGCCCCCAAGAAGGCTCCAAGGGGGCCCAAGACCGTCCAAGAGAGACTCCAAATCGAAGAAATATTCCTTCTACACGGCTTCAGACGCCTCCAGAACGTCTCGACGGGGCACCGAGAATGTCCCCGAGTGGGCCCGAACAAGAGCAAATCGTCACAATCCCAATGGAAATTTGGCATGTTTGTAATTCCCGTGCTTTTTTTTTCGTGTTTCCCACGACGGCCATACAGGCTCCCAAGAG
This sequence comes from Prorocentrum cordatum, assembly GCA_963575745.1. Classification (NCBI taxonomy): domain Eukaryota; class Dinophyceae; order Prorocentrales; family Prorocentraceae; genus Prorocentrum; species Prorocentrum cordatum. The sequence goes on from CAUYUJ010015870.1 coordinate 66,796, forward strand.
TGCCTCAAGACCCCTCAGGACAGCCGCATGAGGGCTCCAAGACAGCACATCCGGACGGTTCCTGAGGCGCTCATGACAGCCTGAGAGGCATCCAAGACAGCCTCAAGAGCTGCCCAAGACTGCCCAAGACGGCGCCAAGACGATCTTTAGACGGCCGCAGAGGCGCCCAAGATGGTCCCAAGACGGCCCCAGCGGCACCCAAGACGGCCCAAGAGAGCCCCGAGAGGCCCCCTCGGGCCGAAGGACCCAGGGGCGCTGCAGGAGGCGTCCAGGAGGCCCGAAAGAAGCCCCGAGAAGCTCCCAAACTATCCCTCGGAGAAGGCAGCGCCCGCCTTCAGGTTTCTGCAAGACAAAACAAAGCAAAATCCAGAGCCTGCGAGCCGTACCCCGGACACGCTTTGTGGCCGCATCTGGACCGCTGCCTTTCTCCGTGGGTGCGGGCGCCCATTGTCACGCTTCACCCAAGCAGCTGGGAAGAACTCGCTACAGTTTTCCAGGCGTATCCCGCCCACGGATCATCGCCGTACTCAGAGCGCTGTTCTTCTCCGTGGGTGCGGGCGCGGGGGCGCGAAGGTATACACGTATGGCACGGAGCCGCGCCGTGTAGGCGCACCAGGGGTACCTGAAGGTCGCGGGCGAAGTCCACGGGTTCGCCCTAGTCAGCTACAACGTTGGGATCAGCGCGTGCGAGACGGGCGAGCAGTGGCAGCGGGCTTTAGTGTTGCTGTGGGACATGTGGGAGGCGAAAGTGGAGCGCAACGTAACTTGCATTACAGTAGGCACGTCCAATCAGAAGTCGGCCTGCCAGCGCGTGCCCCACGGAAAGCTCTTATCCCCCAGGGGCATGGCAACGCCCTCGAACAATCGACGAAGGATGTGCCCCAAGATCTGCTGTACAGCACGACTTCTGACGCCATGCGGCTGCCGTGCATTGCAGGGACCCGCGCGCCCGAGGAAGCCGCCCCATGCCAGCGGGCCCGCCGCCCGTGGGCGGGCCCCCCGGCGGTCCCCGACGGCACCTGTGCAGTTCCCACGGTCCTCGAGGTCGCCTCCTCCTCCTCCTCCTCCTCCTCCTCCTCCTCCTCCTCCTCCTCTTCATTATCCTCCCCCCTCTCCTCCCCTTCCTCCTCCTCCTCCTCCTCCTCCTCCTCCTCCTCCTCCTCCTCGGCCCTGACTAGCAGGTCGACCTTGCCAAGACAAGGGTACCCTTTGTGTCCTGTGCCTCGCGACCCATGCCCCCTGCATTATCATGGCAACGTGGCCCTCGGAAGGATCTTGTGTCCTCTCACGTGTCCTGTCCGATGAAGTTCGACTCTGTCGAGGCCAACCTAGGTCAACCGCGGGGACTCGAAGATGCATCGCTCTTCGCGTCGTGGTCTGGGCCAGAGCGGCTGCCCTTCGCCAAGGGGGCGGCGCGGGGGCGAGCGCAAAGATCGTCGCGCACTGCGGGGCGCGCTCGACGTTGGGTGACCTAGGATTAAGTCGGGCCCGCCCCTTACAGGCGGAATATCCAAAAATAGTCAAAACATTGTGGGGGAACGAGGTTTTGACTGTGTTTGCTTAATTGGGGTGGCATTGTTTCTAATATGGCCGCTTTAAACAAGCAGAAGTGATGTGCAAGCAGCTTCAGGATCGCCGCATCGACGTTTCGTCGACGTACTGCTCAAGTCATGAAGGGCACAGCTGCCCCCATCCCATGCTCGCCCGTGGGCTTGGGCTCTCGATCCTCGCTCACTTCAGTGCCATCAGTTTCGCGCGCTGGTGGCTCACGCCCGTGGGGCCTGCCGCTGTGCCATTGGTGCCGCCCTCGGCCCCTGGAGGCGCCGCGCCCCTGGAGGTCAACGAGCCCTCTGGTCGCCGGGTGCCGCTGGCGGAGTGCATCTCAGCTGCGGTGGAGTCCTGTGAAGGGCATAGCTGCCCATCACCCTGTACCCCTTGCCCGGCCTGCCCGTCGGCAGGCGAGTCTTCGCCCTCCTTGACGCTACAGCTCGGCTTTGGGTTGTTGGGATTGCTCGTGGTGGAGGCAGGCAAGCTGGTGATCAGAGTTGTCGTGCAGCTGGTTCGAGGCTTGCGGCGAGGCGCCAGCGCTTGTATCGCACGGGAGCGGCTCAGGCTGGACGGTGGGCCTCAGGCAGTCTCGGCTGCTTCCGTCGTCGAGGTCGACTTGGGCGAGCTCGCGGCGGCGCAGGCTCGTGCTAGCAGACTTCGGCATCAGCATATTCACTGATGGCGGGCTCGTTCTATTTGGTGAGGTATCCAGTCGAGGGGCCCCTTTTGTGGCACGAGCGCCTGACGCTCGGTGAGAGGGGCGCCCTGTCGTACATCGTGACCCCCGACGGGGACGACTACGTGGAAGCGAACGCCCCTGGGCCCGACGTTGCAGAAGTGATTAGATTGACAGGGCAAGGCGGGACGCCTGCTGGTCTGGCTGGGGGACATGTTCACAGATTTCGGCAGCTCCCTTTGGCAGCAGACGCCTGGAGTGCGATTGACCGAGCTGTGGCAGCTGGGTCCCCAAGGCCCCCGACAGCGGTGCTGAATCTGGAGCTGGCCGCTGGGAACGTGCTGGGCGTCCCCCCTGGAGTGCACGGACTTCCTGATCCTGGTGCCGCCGGAGGCCCCCCCGCCGCAGGCTTGGTCGCTGGAGGCGTCGGAGGCGCTGGTGGCGTGGCTCCCGCTGCTGGGCTTGCGGGAGGCGCGGGCGCGCTGGTTGCCGCGCTGGGTGGCCCACCTGGAGTTGGGGCGGCGCCCGCGGCGGCTGGGGGACCAGCGGCAGCTGGATTCGGTCCTGTGGCGGCACCTCCCGTTCCAGGAGCACTCGCAGTTCCGCTGCCCGGGGCTCTTGCGCCACCCGTCGCCCCTGGGGATGGAGGGGTTGCTGCTGAGGCTGCCGCGGCTGTGGCCGCGCCGGCGGCTGTCCCTGGAGCTGGCGCGGTCCCTGCCCTCCCGATGGCGCCCGCAGGCGGAGCTGTTGGAGTGCCTCCCGCCTCGCCTGACCCAAGGGTGCTGGCCGTCACTTATGACATGCTGGGCCAGCGCCACATCGACTTCAGAGAAGGGGGCTCTGCGTCTTGTGGAGTATCCCTGGCCAGACTGGAGACTGTCAGGGCCGAGGACATGCCTTTGGGTCTGCCGCTTCATCTGCGAGCATGGTGGCACCCCGCTCGGAAGACACACCCTGTTCAAGACCACCCTCAGGTTGACCGACGCGGAACCTGGAGTGGCGGAGCACGAGGAGTGCTGTCGCATCGTGCATGAGGGAGTCTGCTACGACCAGCTCAACGTGGCCTCGCTCACCTCGTTCGAAGTGGCGTGCCGCTCGTTGCAAGTGCAGGAGGAGAGGTACAGGCACATGCTCAACGACGACCAGGACGACGAGTCCTACGACAGGCATTTCTTCCTCGGGAACCAGCTCTCGAGGGGAAATCTCTGCGTGTGCCCGCTGTTGCAGGCGCATGTGGCTGCGGAGCTCGCGCGGGAGGCCGCGTTGGCGAAGGAGCGCCGCAAAGCCCGTGAGGAGAGAGCCCTCCCCAAGCCCACTGCCAAGAAGCAAGGCAAGAAGGGCCAGCGAGGGCAGGGGGCAGAGGCTTGAGTGCCTCGCGGCGCAGGTGTGGGCTGCCTGCGTCGCGCTAGCCCGTCACGCCCGTGGGGCCGCGTCTTCTTTTGGTCATGGAGGAGGCTCGCCAGCGCGACCTGTTCCCCTTGCCCTCTCTGGAGACGCTGAACCAGCCATTTTGTGATCGACCTGCTTCCCGAAGTGTGGTCCGTCGTCGCCTTCGTGCCGCTCATGCCGACAAGTGGGCTGCCGAGGGCATCGACGTGCTGAATGACTTGTATGGCAGTTTTGGCTCACGCTCCGACGTCAGCCCCAACGCGGGTCAGCGCTTGGCCCTGGAGCATCTTCGTCATCGCTATCACCGAGGACAACCCTTTGGAGCCACCACGGCCCCCCAAATAGCCGCCGAATTCCGAAGGAGTTGCGCGACAATTTTTCTGGTTTGAAAGCATGCAGCGCTGGGCGCGTAGGCCAGCCTGTACTGCCCCCTGACGAGCATCCATGTTGAACCAAACATTACCGCGGCCGTCGCCATCATCACCGCCAAAACCACAAGATAACAAATGTTACAATCATCGTCGGGCTGAGGTCAGGTCAGTCTGCGTCGCCGCACATCGACTCTTTACCGAAGCTGAGCGCCGCGAGCTCCCAGCAGCATTCGTCGACAGCTGTCAAAAGCAAAACCGCCGAAATGGTCCTTGAAAGGGCCACCAGGAGGGCCGCCGAAAGGGCCGCCGAAATCGTCGCCGAAATCGCCGCCGAAATTGCCGCCGAAATTGCCGCCGAAATCGCCGCCGAAATTGCCGCCGAAATTGCCGCCGAACTTGCCGCCGAACTTGCCGCCGAAATTGCCGCCGAAATTGCTGCCGAAATAATTGCGAACTCCGCCAAAATAGCCGCCGGAATTCAGCCGCCGAAATCGCCGCCGAAATTCAGCCGCCGAAATTTCCATTGCCCCGTCGCAAGCGAAATCGCTGTTCCAGTAAGCGCGATGACGCCGCAGACACAGGCATAGAGTCACAGCCAAGGTCAAATTCGGTCTTTTCTCGGCAGAACCATTTGGAATTTCGGCGGCACTTTCGGCGGCAATTTCGGCGGCAATTTCGGCTGCGATTTCGGCGGCAATTTCGGCGGCAATTTCGGCGGCAATTTCGGCGGCAATTCTGGCGACCCTTCCGACGGCTCTTTCGGCGGCTCCTTCGGCGGCAATCTCGGCGGCCCTTTCGACGGCTCTTTCGGCGACCATTTCGGCGACGTTGCTTTGGCCAACTGTCGACAATGGCCGCCGGAAGCTCGCGGCACTCGGCGACCCCGGCGGGCCCTGAGAGGGCCCTCGAAGGGCCTCGCCAGAAAGCGTCTGCGAAGTAGCTCAAGCCATGCGTGATTTGCACGCGATAGCATGCGCAACGTGCAGTGTGAATGCCTCGCATTATACGTCAGCACGCTCTAAGGTGCGTCTGGGAACCACCGCGCGGCAGGGCGCGCCTGCACACTGAAACTCTAAGAAAAACCTCAATTTCGTCTGGAATGGATTTCGGCGCGCGCCCCTTTTCGTCTCCAAAGAAAGAGCCACTATGATCGCTATCGGCACGTTGGACCTCCTCCTGCAGATCTCCTTTCAGGACAGGGAGCCCTCTGCGCGCTCCTGTCTGGCGCGCCCGGCTACACTAGTGGTGGCGTGCCCGTCGCTCCCTTTGACGGCGACAAGATCGCCTGGCCGTCCCTCTCCAGCAAGCCCGTGTACCTGACGGACCTGCTCGGGGATAAGGACGCCTCGTGGCTCAGGGATTGGCAGGGGCACATGCTACGACCCTCCCAGGCCGCTCGGAGCCTCCGCGCTGAGGCGTGTCCGCGGGGCGCATACGTCGACCCGCTGTTGAAGCACAACGCTCGTGATTATGCTGCCTTTCTCAGAGAGGCCTGGCGCCGTGGAATGCTTATTTGGAAGCATGGGCATGGCGGCGACCTCGGGCTGTTCTTCGTGCGACGCAAGGACGAGCGCTTCAGGATCATCTTCGACACACGGGTGATCAACTGCGACTTCTTGCCCGCTCCGTCCACTCGTCTTCCGACTCCTTCGGCTTTCGGTGCGCTGGAGACCTACCATCAGGTCTACGTATCCTCTGGTGACTTGGATGCCGCCTTCTACCACATGCTTGTGCCGCCCGACATGGTGCACCATTTCTCACTGCCCAGCCTGGACGCGGGGTTCCTGCTGAACTGCGGGGTGACTGACCTGCCAGCGGGGCCGGGGGAACCCATCACCCCGTGCCTCCGCGTGCTGCCCATGGGCTTCTCTTGGGCGCTTCACTTCTGCCAGGGCGTTCTTCGGCGTGGCCTAAGTCTGGGTGGCTTCGAGCCCAGCTGCCTCGTGGAGGACGGCCAGCCTGGCCGACAGGTGAAGCGCGGCGGCCCATCAGCAGCGGCGGGCTACGTCGACAAGGACTTCGTGATTGACACGAGCGCGGAGGTGGCCAACCGCAGGGCGATGGCTGTCAAGGAGCAGTTGGTGCAGCTCGGACTGGTGGTTCACGACCAGGAGACCGCCTCCCGCGACGCAGAGTTCTTGGGGCTGAGCTTGTCCGAGGGCCGCTTCCTGGCTACCCGCCCTAAATGCTTGTGGCGACTGCGACTCGCTATCGAGAAGTTGCGTCGCATTGGCAGGTGCAGTGGGAGTCTCATGAAGGTGCTCCTTGGCCACGTCACCTGGGCTGCGCTGTTGAGACGTGAGTCACTGCGTCTGGTGCAGGCCGCCTACGCATTCGCCGCAAAGGCGGGGAGCGAGCCCATCAGGCTGTGCAGAGCGTGAGGCGCGAGCTCTGGCAGGTCCGCTGCCTCCTACCGTTGCTGCAGGCGGACCTCATGTCGCCCTGGCACTCGCAAGTCATCGCTTCTGACGCGTCGGAGTTCGGCTTGGGGCTTGTTCGGCGCAGAGTGGCGCCGGCTGTTGTTGCACAGATTGGGCGTCAGTCCGAAAGATGGCGGTGCCGTGTTGAGGGGGGAGCTCGAGCGCGTGAAAGAGCGCTTGGCCCCGTCATCATCTCATCATCGTCTCTTCCGTCCGCTCTGCTGCCTTTGGAGTTCCTCAGCGTGCCCGAGTCGAGCTTCGATGAGGTCCCCAGGGATGTCTTGGAGGAGTCGTCTTGGGCGGGAGTCGCGGCGGTGAAGATCTCGGAGGACATGAATATCTTGGGCCTCGAAGGTGAAGCTCTCGCTCTTGGTGTTCGGCATCTTCTGCGCAGCTCGGAGGCTTTTGGGAAGCGTCTGTTGGCTCTGGTGGACAACCTGCCTTTGGCTCTAGCGGCCACAAAGGGACGAGCCCGTTCAGCACACCTAGGAGGTCCTCTTCGTAAGGTTGCCGCTCTCAGTCTGGCCTCAGGGTCTCGAGTGTATGTGAGGTGGATCCCTTCAGAGCTCAACCCGTCCGATCCGTGCTCCCGTGGGCTCCGAGGATGGTTCTCTGGCGGCCGCTCGTCAAGGGATCGCGCCATTCACGTCGCGGCCGAGACGGGCGCTGCTGCCTTGGATGCCGCGCCGAGCAGGCCGCAGGCCCAAGGGAGGCCCGCATGCGGGTACGCGAGCCAGCCTTGCTCGCGACTTTCTGGCGAGCCGTTTGCCGATAGCGGGACTGACGGCGCTGGAGCAGCTTGCAGTCAAGGAGTCGACCGAGACCCTGTATCGCGGTCTGTGCAACATGTTCACGGACTACTGCCGCTCCCACCAGGTCTCGTGGTCCACGATCCTGGAGCTGGACCTCGCCGTGCTGAGGTACCTCAACGACCAGTTTCAGGCGGGCGCAGCCGCCGCGGAGGGGAGCCAGCTGCTGGCGGCGCTGTCGCACTTCATGCCCGAGGTGAGGCGCTCCGGCAAAGGGGGCCTGGCTCAGAGCTGGAGAGCTGCCACGGCTTGGGGGCGCCGCGTGCCCAGTTTCACGCGCTGCCCGCTGCCGAGGTCCGCGACTTCTGCCATCGCGGGGGTCGCTCTGGCGCTGGGCCATATGCGGATGGCGCTCTGGATTGTGATATCTTTCGTGTGCTATCTTCGCCCCTTCGAGTGCGTCAAGCTAAGGGGCAGGCACCTGATAAGCCCCGCGGCGACAGCTGGTGCCGCTTACCAGGCCTGGGGGCTCGCACTGCACGACATCGCCGAGGCTCAGCCTGGCAAGACGGGCCTGTTCGAGGAGTCAGTCCTGATAGACCTGGATGTGTTTCTCAATCCCCCCTTACGGGCCCTCAAGCTAGCCACGCCTCCCGAGGAGACGCTCTGGCCCTTCGCTGCAGTGGAGCTTCGCGCAGTCTTCTCAAAAGCGGTGTCGATGCTGAACCCGGACAGTCTCAGGCCACATCTTTATTCTCTTCGGCACGGAGGGGCATCAGACGACCTCCTCAGCAGTCGGCGCTCGGTCGAACAGGTGCGTCGGAGGGGGCGGTGGAAGGCAGCTTCGCCCATGGCCAGGTACGCCAAGGAGTCGAAGCTCCTGCGGGAGATCAGCCTCGCCCCGCTGGCCAGCTTCAAGTTCGGAGAGATCGTGGAGCAGAACTTCCAGCGTCTGGTGGGGAGTGGCTTCCTGCGCTCGGGCGTGATCGACACCGTGCCCGACCCGCTCAGGCTGCTCGTCAGGCGCCTGGCCGAGAGCGGCTCCGCTGGGCTGCCGAGCTTCGACACCCTGAGCTGCAGGGCAGCTCGCAAGCGGCCCGCTGGCGCGGCGGCCAGCCGCAAGCGGGTGGGCCGCCGCCGCTCTGCCGTCCCTCTGCTGGCATAGCGCGGCGGCTGCGCCGTGAGTTCAGGCAAGCGCTGCGGACTGCCCGCCGGCGCAAGCATTGCGTTTTCTTAGACTTGTTTGCGGGTTCGCAAGGAGTAGGCTACCAACTGAGACAAGCGGGATACGCTGCCGTCCCGCTTGACATTCAGATGGGTGTGCTTGGCAATCTTCTGATTCGAACCGTCGAGAAAATGCTAAGAGGCTGGATCGCGTCGGGGGCGGTGCTGGGGGTGTGGCTTGCCACTCCATGCACCACCTGGTCGCAGGCTTTAAGGCAACCGCTCCGTTCTTCGTCGAGCCCCATGGGCCGTGCAGATCTTCCTCAGTCTCAGCGTGCGCGTCTAGAGGTTGGTAACAGCACTTTTCATGTAACCTGCCGTCTTATAGACGCCTGTCGCAAGGTGGGTGTGCCAGTTTTCCTTGAGAATCCCGACAGGTCGCTTCTGTGGGAAGCCCCCCGCATGCTCGCGCTGAGACGCTCTCGCGACTGTGTCGAAGCCCGCCTTGACCAATGCCTGTTTAAGGCCCCTTGGAAAAAAGGCCACGCGAGTCATTGCGTGGCGGAGCGGCTGCCTGTCTCGTCTTTGCCATCGTTGTAATGCCAGTGGTAGGATCTGCAGTAAATCGAAAGTGCCGCATCAGGAGCTTGCCGGGCGGGCTCCTGGGGGTAGACACTGGACTTCGATCGCCGCCGCTCATCCGAAGCCTCTCTGCCTTGCAATTGCTCGCACCATGATTGACGCAGCCGAATCTTTAAGAACTTCTTTGTTGTGGAGCAGGTTCAAACCTTGAGTTTCCTTGTTTCATTGCTTGAGTTTGTTTTCGGCCTGCCGGCCAGGTTTACCATTCGGGTTCGGGAATCTCCGAGCGCGTCTGGTGGCCTACGCCTTCGCCCTACCGATCGAAGGTTATCGCCTTGCTTCCAGACACGATAAAACAGTGTGCTGGCGATCTTGGGATTCTGCGGGCTAAATCTCTGGCCGCTTTTAACACGCAGAAGTGATGTGCAAGCAGCTTCAGGATCGCCTCATCGACGTTTCGTCGACGTACTGCTCAAGTCTCCCTCCCACCCTTTTCTGCCCTCTTTCGCCTTTCTGTTTTTCCATGAGTATTCCCTCGCACGACGGCCTGCCTGCTGTCTGCCGAGTCCTCTTTGAATATGCATTCACGAGCCTCTGCTTCGGGAATCTCCGAGCGCGTCTGGTGGCCTACGCCTTCGCCATACCGATCGAAGGTTATCGCCTTGGCTCCAGACACGATAAAACAGTGTGCTGGCGATCTTGGGATTCTGCGGGCTAGATATCTTTTTTTCATGTTTCGCCCCAAATCCCCGTGTAGGGGGACACGCCCGAATCAAGCCTAGGATCGCCCGTCACGACCCGAACACCGAGGTCTCAGGCCCCCAGGCGCACCACCCGGACTTGGCACAGGGCCTCCGAGAAGCGTTATTGTCCGTTTTGGCTCGTCATGCATGTTCGTGCCCCCCCATTTTCGGCCCAGAAGGGTTTGGAGAAGCCGCCCCCCCCAGGCTTCAAGGATGATCCAAGGTACCCACGAGAGCTCCCAGCATGAGCCTGAGATGCCCCCAAGATAGCTGAAGATGACTTGCTGGCCTCGAAGATTGCCCCAATTGGCCCAAAGATGGCCCCAGGCCAGCCCGAGATGGTTATCAGCAATTTTCCCAGCTGACACCAGATCCCCACGAAGGCCCAGCGAACCCCAAGGATCCCCACAGTGGCCCAAGGAGGCCCAGAATAGGGCTTCAAAAGGAGGCGCCGAGAGAGCGCAACAATGCCTGAGATAGCCGATCTCATCACGCAAACAGTAGAGACAGCAACCTCCAGCAAGAAGCAGCAGAAAGCCTAAGAGAGGTTCAAGAGAGCACCAGGACCTGGCCACTTCTCAAGACCGGACATGCCAGCGACCACAGCAGGGAAGCAGCATTGCCAGCAGCAGCATTGAAGTTAGCAGCAGCAGCGAGGAGAGGCAAACAGCAGCAGCATCAGCAGCAGCAGCATCAGGCAGATCCCGCAACCACCAGCAGCAACAGCAGCAACGGGGAACAGCAGCAGCGAGAGGTGTAACCAGACACGGCGGGGATCCGCTCTGCGCGGCCAATCGAATCCACATGTGTCGCCGTCTTGGCAGCCCATTGTTCGGTAAGGGAACTGGCTCTGAGAGAGAGCCTCGAGGTCGAATTTAAGATTTGGGTTTCGACGATCGAGTGTTCGGAAGAGCGCGTTCTGTGGACGCTCGGAGGTGGGGGAGTGGAACCGGACCTCCCCCCCCTGGATTGAAGAGGGGGGGGGCTCGAATCGAAACGTGGACGAACGACAACCAACTGGGACGGATTCCGACCATTTCGGTCCCAATCCCAACCAATTGGGACATATTACAACCGCTTTTTTATGTTTTGAAGCTTTCGAAGCTCTTAAACTTTCTTGGAGGTTCCTTATGGAGACTCCTTGGAGGCTCCTTGGCCCAGCACCGCTGCCGCCGAATCTTTCGGTCACCGCCTCATTTCTTGTGGGCGCGGAATCTCCCAAACACCTGGGGGCGATTCTTCCGATTGTAGCGTTTCGTAATTCCCCCCGGGGGCACGGGGGCACTGAACCCATGGGGAAGGAGAGGGTGGCCGAGCGAGTCGCCTTGTCCCCCGCCGCCGCCGAGTGGTTCGGCCCCCGCGGCCTTTCCCGCGAGCGCGGGGCCCTCTGGGCTCCCGAGGGCGACTCTTCCAATTCAAGCCCCGGACCCAAGGGGGGAAAAGCGTGGCCGACCTGTTCACTTTGCCCTATGCCGCCGCCTCCGAGTCGTTCGGCCCCCGCCACCTTTGCGGGGGTTTCCCTGGTTCCGAGGGCGACGCTTCCAATGACAGCGCCCCGTGCCCTCGGGGTTTCGGGAGACTTCCGAATCCGCGGGGAGGGAGAGCGCGGCCGAACGAGTCGCCCTGCCCCCCGCCGCCTCCACAGAGCCGTTTTTCAACCCTGCTCGGCCCTGCTCGGTTGAAGGCTGTCGGGAGGTATTTTCGGCCATGCTGAGCTACCTGGATCGATTTCGAAGCTGCGCCGAGCCGCGCTAGGCCTCCTGAGACCAGCTCGGGGGCAGGAAGAAGAGGGGGGGGGGGCCCGCAAGGCGCTCAGCTGCGCGCGGCAGCGCCAGGTGGCGCGCCAGCTCAGGCGCGCCAGCCAGGCTGAGCTGAACTCTGGGCTCGGGGTCGTCGCCGCGCAGTTCGCGCAGAGCTGGATGCACTGGGGGCGCGGGGCTGAGCACAGCGCAGCACGAGGCGCTGGACGGCCCGCGATCCGCGCCCTGGGCGCCACTGACTCGACGCGGCGGCCGCGGGCGGCCCTGGGCAGCGGCGGCCAGGGCTCGCCGCCGAGGCGCCGGGCGGCGGCGGGGCGGCCGCACGGGCGGGCGCCAGCGCGCTGCTGTTGGCTAGGCGCCGCGGCGCGGCGGGGCGACGAGATGCCACCGGCGGGGCAGGCGGGCGGGCGGGCACCGGAGGCTGGAGGGGCGGGCTGGTGCTCGCAGCGCACCGCGCCATGGCCGCGTGCGCCCTGGCGGTCCTGCGCAGCAGAGATTATGGGCCCCGGCGGGCGCCCTCCCACGGCTCCATGACAAGTCGCCGCTGGGCGGTGTGCTGGTTCCGGGGTTGGGTGTTTGCGTCCGCTCCCGATCAAGTGCTCGGGCGCGGGGACAGGCGCGCCCGCTGCTCGGAGGAAGAGGAGGAGGAGGCGGCGGCGGAGGAGAAGGAGGAGGAGGAGCAGGAGGATGAGGAGGAGGATGGGGGGAGGGAAGAGGAAGAGGCGGACAAGGAGGAAAAAGGCGAGGAGGAGAACGAGAGAAGCAGGAGGAAAAGGAGGAGGAGGCGGAGGAGGAGGAAGAGGAGGAGGAGGAGGAGGAGGAATACGAGGAATACGAGGAATGCGGCACGACGGAGATGAGGATGAGGAAGAGGAGCAAGAACAAGAAGAGGAGCAGGAGGAGGAAGGGAGAGACAGGAAAGGAAGGGGATGAAACGTTTGGTCTTCATTATGCGTTGTCGTGGGGATGTTTGTGTGTGTGTGTGGGTGTGTGCGTTGTGGCTGCATGTTGTTGTGTTGGATGTATGTTGTTTTTTCAATGTGATATGTGCAGTTGCAAATTCTTGCTGCAACGCAGCAGCACAGCTCCCATCCCAACTCACAACGGGAAAGTGGTACCACTCCCAAGCTGGGCACCCGTGTTGACCCCCTAACGAATGTGTACCCTTGAGAAGTTCATGTGATGTTTGGATCGTTTAAAATTGCTATGCACAAGGCATCCGATTGAAGGCCCGAAGTGTTTGGTTGTAATTGGTGTCTTGTTTTTTGTTGGGCCGTTTGAGAAGTGTCCCAGTCGGTTAAAGCTTGTCCCAAGTTCCACATGCGTTTCAAACCCCTCCCCGTTCTCCTGTGACGGAGGGGGGGGTCGACCCCCCCCCCCCCTTCTCTTCTTGCTTCCCCTACTTTTCCTCTTTCCTTCTCTTTGGGCAAGCGCTGGTGTCGGCGGCGGCTGGGTGCGGCGGCGGAGAGCGTCGATGATTCTTGTTGTGGTGATGATGGTGGTGGGGGTGGTGGTGGTGGTGGTGGTGATGGTGGTGATGGCGTGATGGTTTGTCGTGGTGGGTTGATGTGGTGGTGGCGTGTGGTGGTGGTGGCGGTGATGGTTGTTGTGGTGTGGTGTTAAGTTGTGGTGGCGGTGGTGGCGGTGGTGGTGGTGGTGGCAGGTTGTGGTGGTGGAGGTGGTGGTTGTGGCGGTGGTTGTGGTTCGGTGGTTTGTGGTGGTGGTGGTGGTGGTAGGATGGTTGTGTGGGGTTTTGTGAAGGTGGTGGTGGTGAGGTGGTTTGTGGTGGTGGTGGTGGTTGTGGGTTGTGGTGGTCATAGTGGTGGTGGTGGTTGTGGCGGTGGTGGTAGTGTGGTGGGTTGTCGTGGTGGTGGTGGTAGTGGTCGTGGGTGGTGGTGGTTGGTTGTTGTGGGGACTGGTGGTGGTGGTTGTGTACTGGTTTGTGGTGGTGGTGGGTTGTTGTGGTGGTGATCGTGGTAGTGGTGGTGGTGGTGGTGACGTGGTGACTTGTGGTGGTGCTGGTGCTGGTGCTGGTCTTGGTGGTGGGTGGTGGGTGGCGGTGGTGCTGGTGTTGGTGGTGAATGTGGTGGTGGTGGTGGGTGGTGGTTGTGGTGGTTGTGGTGGGTTGTGGTGGGTTGTGGTGGTAGTGGTGGTGGCCGCGGTTGTGATGGTGGTGGTGCTGTGGTGGTTTGTGATGGTGGTGGTGGTTGTGGTGGTGGTGCATGGTGGTTTGTTGCGGTGGTGGTGGCGGTGGTGGTGATGGTGGTGGTGGTGGTGTTGTGGTGATGGTGGTGGTGGTGTGGCGTTCGGGTTTTCCCGCCATCGTGGCCTGGCTTTGGGTCACAGTTCTAATGGACTCTTCTTGGGTCTCGTGAAAAAAGGGTCCGGGGGACGTCTGAGCAGCATGTGCGAGGGCTCCCGGTGGCTGTTTGGGAGCGAGGGCTCGAGGTATGGCGATTTGTATTTTCCCTCTGCGGCCTTCGAGCTCTCTCTGGTCATCGTCGCTGCGTTCCCGCCGTTCGCGGCCGCTGGCCGCGGCCGCCGCCAGCGCAAGGGCCAGCAACGGCACCGAAGGGGGGGGGGTCGAGCCTCCTGCTCCTTTCCCTGGGGTGGGGGAGTTTGGACCTCCCCGCCCCCCTTCGGGGAGGGGGAGGTGTGGGGGCGTGGGGGGTTAGGGGGGGGGATCCCCCCCTTAGTTCTGATCGACGGCGCCGGATGTTGGGGGGGGGGGGGCCTTGTTCGAAACGCGCCGCTGGATGCTCCCAAGGCAAGCGCCCGTGAAACGCGCGCTTTCTCTCTCTTTCCCTCTCTCTCTATATATATAATGTTCAATTCGTTCAGGCATTCCCAAAAATGACCATGCTTCAAACGAAGATGCCCTAACCCACCTTTTTTAATTCGGCTAGGCATGCTCAAACGCAATGGTGCATATTTCGCGTAGTCTTTCTACGCATGCCCAGCGATCCCACGCGTCCGTCTGACATGCGCAGGTTTCATTTGGCCAGCTTAATCAGCAGGAGCCCAAGACATTCCAAAACGCGACGCGATATCCCACGAAGCGGCAAGTCTCTGCGCAGGGCCCATCAGAGGGAAGATCGTAGAATTCTTATTTGATTTGGTGGATGTTCAGGTCTGTCGACATTTCAACCCCAGATGGTGCAAGATGCACCCGAGAGACCCTAAGAGATGCCCCCCATTCGCCCCAAAGACGGCGCCGAGACGGCATCACGATGGCCAAGGAACGCCCCAGCGCGGCCCCGCAGATGCCACCGGACGGCCCAAGACTCCCACCAAGAGAGCCATGCAAGGTTCAGGGTGGACCCCAAGATGAGCCCCCCGAGACCCCATACCCCCAACTAGAGTCTTGCGATGGTTCCCAACCAGACCTGGGAGCCCCAACGAGAGCCTTTAGAGAGACTACAGATCCAAGCTCAGAGACGTTGGTAGTATCAGCTGGCCAGGAGAGGCTGTCCCGCAAACAGCGGCAAGCAGCAGCAGCAGCAGCAGCAGCAGCAGCAACAACACTCAACAGCAGCACGGACCCTCAGCAGCGAGAACAGCCAGAGGCAGCACGAAGCATCGGCTGGAAACATAATCAAGCGACAGGAGCAAGCAGTAGCATGTAGCACGCAGCAGCACGCAGCGGTCAAAACCGGCGACTCGGACAAGCAATACGAGCAATGGTTTGCCCACCGCGGAATGATTCCACGGGTGCGCACCAGTCAGCTACAGCGCTGGGATCAGCGCGTGCGAGAAGGGCGAACAGTGGCAGCGGGCGCTGGCGCTGCTGAGCGAGATGCAGGAGGTGAAGCTTGAGCCCAGCGTCACCCTTTCTACAATGCAGCGACCTTTGCGTGCGAGAAGGGTCTCCGTCTTGACTGGCGGTTCCGACCCCAAGACCACTCAAGGGCGGGTCCAGATGCGCTAAAAGAACTGACTGCCTCAGACGGCCTCGGGACGGCTTCGAGTGGCTCGAGGGGGTGCCAAGACGGCCTCAGAGCACCCCTGGGAGCCCCAAGACAGCCCCAGAGGCTCCCAAGGCAGGCCGGGATTCTCCCAAGACGGCCCAGGAGGGCCTCCAGGAGAGCAGCCCCACGAGGCCAAAATCGTCCCACTTCCTTCGGGAAACGTACATGTTCATTGTATTCTTTTTTGTTCGTTCTCGCAGCCTCCAAGACGGCTATACAGGCCCCCCAGCTCGCCACAAAACGCGCCCAGAGGCCCCCAGGAGGGCCTTAAATCGGGCCTACACGGCCCCGGGACAGCTCCAGAGGCGCCCGAGATGGCCCAATACGCACCCAAGACAGCCCCTAGGGCAGCCAATTATTCACTGCGTGGAGCTCCCCATATGTGCATCTATTCGCATGGACCTGTCCGTCGTGTGTGTCTAGGCGCAAGAGTTTTCGAATATCAGCGGGCTTGAGTTGTGACGGTCTGGTCATGAATCTAACGGCGAATGAGTTGGAGTGTGAATGAGTCAGTATTACGAGCAGGCTCGGCGCAGCGAAAAAAAGGAACAGACCAGACGTACATGAAACATTGCGGATTGAAGCCACAGGGGAAGAGCAAGCTATAGGAACACACGTAAAACACCAAGGGCTCGTGCCCCAGGGGAGGTCCAATTTATTGGACAAAACGCAAAACATTTGGGATCGTATACACCTGAGAAGGACAATACATAGAAGCATACGTAAAACATCAAGGATTAGTGCTCCAGGTGAGGCCCAATCTATAGGAGCACACGTAAAACACATGGGATTGGAGCCACTCTTGTTGCCTTCTGAGGCCTCCTGCTCCTGGGGCCTCTCGGGGCATCCTGTTTCCTTCAAGGGCCTCCTGGCGCTTGCTGTGGCCGCCTGTGGCATCCTGTGGCTTCCTGAGGTCTCCTGGAGCTTCCTGGGGCCTCCTGGAGCGTCTTGGGACATCCTGTGGCCTCTTGAATCTTCCAGTGGCCTCCTGGGGCCTCCTGGAGCCTGCTCAAGCCTCCCGTGGCATCCTCGGGAGAGTATGTGCCCACGAGCCTGGCCACCAAAACAAAACAGGAACATCGATCGAGACATCCTCGGAATCTGGGCCCCAGGGGTGGCGATGACCAGCGCCTCGCACGAGACATCCTCGGAATCCGCTCGACGAAGGATGTTCGCGACCAAAGCAGGCAAGCCGCCTGAAATATCCCCGCAATCTGGGCGCGAGCGGAGGCCGTGAGATACCCCTGGAGCCCCCCCCCTTTAGGAGGCGCCTCGCACGAAACATCCTTAACATCTGCTCCGACAACGGAGGATGTTCGCGAGCAATACAGGCAACCCGCTCGAGAGATCTCCGCAATTTGGGCGCGAACGGAGGCCGTGAGATTCCCCCTGGCGCCCCCCGTTAGGAGTGGTAAAACCAGCAAGCCGTTCGCGACATCCTCATCATTTGCTCATCGTCATCATCATTATCATCATCATTATCATCATCAGCATCATCATCATCATCGTCATCATCATCATCGTCATCATCATCATTATCATCATCATCATCATCATCATCATCATCATCATCATCATCATCATCATCATCATCATCACGGGGGATAATGGCCCAATACGGCCCCAGGACGGCACCACCGCCCCGACTCCAAGCCTTTAATTTCTGCACAGTCTCCAAGACGGCTGTACAAGCCCCCAGATCGCCATATGACGCCCCCAGGAGGGCCCCAACACGGCCCGAGACGGCCCCGGGACAGCTCCAGAGTCATCCGAGGCGGCCCAAGAAACATCCAAGACAGCCCCACGAGCGCCCAATGTCGGCCCAAGACAGTCCCAAGACGGCCCCAAGGTGGCCCGAGGCGGCCCCAAGACGGCCCAAGAGGCGCCCAAAGACGGCCCAAGAGGCATCCAAGACGGCCCAGGAGCGCCACGAGAGACCCCCAGGGAGACGGAAAGAGGCCCCCAAACGGCCCCCAAGAAGCCTTGGATGCTTCTCTCTTGGGAAGCGTCGAACTTCCAGCGTCGTCTTGGGGGCATCTTGGGCCCTCTGGGAGCCATCTCTGGGCCTTTTGGGGACGCCGTGGGGCGGTGCGCTCGAAAAGTCGATTCGTGTCCTCGCACTGGGCCCGTCTTAGGGAGATCGTGGGGCCCTATTGGGCCGTCTGGGAAGCCTCTTGGCCCGTCCTGGAGACTTTTTGGACCGTCTCGTCTCGGCGCCCTCTTTGCGGGCCTTTTAGGCGGCGCCCACTGGCCCCATTCTCACCACACTGCCAGATGAGATTAGCATTCGGACCCGGCGAAGACCAGATAGAATTATCACGGCAAATTGCTCCGCACAAGCTATGGTGAACACACTCTGCAGCGTCAGAAACAGCTTCTGCCCACACCATGTCGTGCCTATATGGGTGCGCTGCCATTGACACCTCCTCCATCACCGCGTTCCTGCCTTCAGGCCTGCTTGCCTGCATCCCTCGCCCACCTCCCCATCCAGCGGCCACCTCAGCCATCCACGCCGTCCCCTCTGACCTCCCCTCACCCGCGAGGCCCTGGAGACGCTCCACTCCCACGTCCACGCCACGGCGGGAAGATTCCGCGGCCGGAAGGCCGCGGGTCAGCCCTAGTCGTCTCTCCTACATGGCGGGGAGAAGCGCGTGCCAGAAGGGCAGGGCGCCAAGTGGCTAAAATCGCCCCTTTACGGCGCCACCACGTGGTCGAATCGCCCGCGAGGGCCCAAGAGGCGCCCCAGAGGGGTTGCACGACGGTCCAAGAGCGCTCCAAGACAGCTACAGTTGTTCCCGAGACGGGCCTCGAGGTCCCAAAGACTTCAGAAGGTCGCTCCAAGACGGTCCAAGAGAGAGACGCTCCGAGAGGGCCCCGAGTGGACGACAAAGATGCGCAAATCGTCACATCCCGATGGGGAAACATACATGCTTCGCATATCCGCATTTTGCGTTGTTACGTGGTTCAGGACAGGCCAAGAGGCCCCCCAAACTCCCCAAGACGTCCCAAGCGGCCCCCTAAGCGGGCTCCAAGACGGTCCAAGAGGGCCCGCAGACTGCCCAAGGGGGCCCTTAAACAGCTTGAGAGGGCCCCAAGACGGCTCCAAGAGGGCCCTAAGAGGGCCCCAAGAGGCTCCCAAGAGAGCCCCAGGAAGCCCCCCAGAGAGCCCCAAGACGGTCCAAGGCCTCCAAGACGCCCCGCGACTGCCCAAACGGGCCCCAAGACGTCCCAAAACGTACCAAGAACGGCCCAAAAACGGCACCTGAAGGGCCCCCCAAAGTCCCCGACAAGGACCACAGAGAAGGCGCAGAGACGCCAAATAAAAGAGCGATCGGTACAGTAAAATGCTCTTCAATCCAAGGCTCCCAAGGGCGAACGGTGACACAACAACCTCCTCAACCCGAGGCTCCTGAGGCTCCTGAGAGCGAGTCGCAACGTCAAAAACCTTGAAAGCAATCAGCTACGGCGCTGGGATCAGCGCGTGCGAGAAGGGCGGGCAGTGGCAGCCTGCGCTGGCGCTGCTGAGCGAGATGTGGAAAGCAAAGCTGGCGCCCAACGTCATCAGCTACAGCGCTGGGATCAGCGCGTGCGAAAAGTGCGAGCAGTGGCAGCGGGCGCTTGCAGTGCTGAGCGAGATGTGTGCAGTACAGCTGGAGCCCGACGTCATCTGTAGTTCATTTCCGGCCAGAGCGCGTGCGAGTAGTGGAGGCTGTGGCAGCGCCCCGGGCCCCCCAAGAGAGCCCGCGGGCCGCCCGGAGAGCTTCCGGGGCGCTCCTCGACGGCCCAAGGAGGCCCGTGGAGCGCTCGCCGACGGCTCCAGGACCCCCAAGACGGCCTCACTGACGCCCAAGAGGGCCGAAGCCGACCCGACCGGAGCCCCACAACGATACAAAAAAGGCTTCAGAGATGGCCCCCGAGGACCGCGTGGACGGCGCCGAGACGCAATACTTGCACATTTTCGGAAGGTTTCGAGGATTGTCCTGTTCCCGCCACTTCGGGCCTACAACGGCCCAGGATGGCCCTGGGGGCCTCCCACGGTCCAGAAGGGCCCCAGGAGGGCCCCCAGACGGCCCAAGAAGGCCCGTAGACGGCCCAAGACGCGCCCCAGACGCCGCTCAAAAGGGCCGAAAGCG
Organism: Prorocentrum cordatum; assembly: GCA_963575745.1. Lineage (NCBI taxonomy): Eukaryota > Dinophyceae > Prorocentrales > Prorocentraceae > Prorocentrum > Prorocentrum cordatum. The sequence continues at coordinate 86,299 of CAUYUJ010015870.1, forward strand.
ACCTCCGAGACGGCCAGAGATCCCCAAGATGGCACCAAGACCTCCCTGCGCGGCCTCCCACAGGGGGCCGCAAACGTGGCCCCCTTATTCTGACTGCCTGAAAACCCTTGTGTTTCTGCTAATCGCGCCTGGGTCCGGTCCGATTGGCAAAAACCCATTCCTTTTCACGCTTCCAGGTCAGTGTCCCCGGAGCTCCCCGACTGCTTTCCGGGGTGGCCTCCAGACGTGTCCACTTATAAGCGTCGGCTGTACACGTGGCCCCCAAACGGGACCCCCAAAGGTGGCCCCCGCAGAGGGGCTCCGAAGGTCACCCCGGCCGCCCAAGGGACGCCCGAGCTGCTCAACTTCGACGAGCTGGTCACCTACGGTGTGCGAGTCCCAGGCTCAGCACGCTGTGGATTCAATCCATGGGTTTACACTAGTCTATACTTACGGCCTGAGGAACCGCGTGCTGGAAGGAGATCTACCCAAATGGCTAGAAACGGCCCCAGAGGACCCCCAGCGAGGTCCAGGTCCGCCGAAGAGCGGCCCAAGAGGTCCCCAGGAGAGTCTCAGAGGGCTCCGAGACGCTGCATGATCGGCCGCAGAGCCGAAGACGGGCTCACAGAGGTCTCCAAGACGGCACATGCGGCCTGCAAGCGCATTCCCGAGGGCCCCGAGCGGCCAAAATCATCCACTTTACACGGTTTTGGAAGGATTTTGGCCTTCTCGCCTTTTCCGTTGTCCGACGCTCGAAGACGGCCCAAGAGGCCTCCAAGAGCGCCCCAGAACGGCCCAAGAGGCCTCCAAGAGCGCCCCAAGACAGCCCAAGAGGGCCCCAAAACGACCCAAGAGACGCTCAAGACGGCCCACGAGGGCCCGAAGACATGCCCAAGAGGGGGCCAAGAGGGGTACCACGGACCGAAAATCCGAGCCTTCCGCCCCATGAGGGCGCCAAGAGGCCCAAACAGGCCCCCAAGAGGCCCCAAGGGGCCGCCAAGAATCCCCCGAAGAGGCCCCAGGAGGCTCCCTAGGAGCCCAAACGAGGCCCCAGCAGAGGCCCAAACAGCTTCCAAAATGGCCCCAAAGAGGCCTCGAGCCCGCCTCCGAGCTTCCTCGCCGCGAGGGTGCCAACACGGCCCCAGACGGGCCCAGGACGGCCCAAGGCGCGCTCAAGACGGCCCAAGACGACTCCAAGACGGTCCCAGGAGGGTGGGCCCAGGACGGCCCAAGGACGCGCTCGGTCGGGGCCTCAAGACGGGCCAAGATGGCAAGAGAGCCCCAGCTGGCAAAAATCGTTAATTCTCCATTGCTTCCTGTTACACCCTTTGCGTTTCCCACCATTTCGGCGGTCCGATGCACCAAGAGGCCCCAGAAAGTCCCAGGATGGTCCGAGGAAACGCCCAGGAAGGCCCCAAGACGGGCCAAGACGGACCCAGCACAACCCAAGGCGCGCTGCGACGGCTCAAGACGGCTCCAAGACAGCCCCAAGAAGGTGCCAACACGGCCCCTGCTGGGCCCAGGACGGCCCAAGGGGGCGCACAGGAGGGGCCCAAGACGACTCCAAGGCGGCCCCCTCACGGTCCCAGACGGCTCCAAGACAGCCCCACGACAGTGCCAACAAGGACCCTGATGGGCCCAGGACAGCCTACGGACGCGCCCATGAGAGGCCCACGACGAACCAAGACGGCCCCATAACGGCAAACGGCGCCCTCAAGACGGGCCTAGACGATTCCAAGACGGCCCTTCGAGGGAGCCAACGCGGCCCCACACCCTTCGGGCGAACACTTGGGGGGGTTGGGAGCTTGCGACAAGTCTCCCACATTCATTGTCTTGCCCCATTCTGTTCGCCTGGAGGCCTCCTCCAACCCTGTGGGCGAGCAAAAGGAAACCCAGCGGGCCGCCAACCCTGGGGCCTGTGGGCCCCGCGCCGCTTGGGCAGAAGACGAACGCCGGGTCTGACAGGCCAGCTACCGCCCCCCTTTGCCCGGTATGCTGTGCCATTCTGTTCCCCCAGGGGCCTTGGCAAACTCTTCGGGCCAAGCAGACCGGACCCCTGGGACAGCAGCCAATTGATATGACCCTGGGACCTCTCCGCATTCTTCGGACGAGCATCTGGGGGGCCCAGGAGATTCGGACATGTCTTCCCCATTCCTTGCCCTGTCCCGTTCTGTTCGCCCGAAGGCCTCCACAGACCCTCTGGGCGAACAGAATGGGACATGGCGAACAAACCCTCCCGTTGGCGGTGATGCGACTGGATTGCACCATCAAGGCGTGCCCGGAGGTGATGGCCGACCCAGCAGCGGTTTCTCTAAAGATTTTACAGAATTTCAATTTTTTCTTGAAGCTCTCTTGGGCCCTCCCTGTAGATCCTTGCGAGCCTCCCCGGCGCTTTCGGTGACTTTCCCTTATGGCCTCCCGAGCCCTTCCCGGGTGCTCCTGACATCCCCGAGAGACTTCGAAACTGCCATCAATAGGAGGGGGGTGAACGAGCAGTGCGCTGGGCCAAGCTGCTGGAGCGCTGCAAGAGCTCGGACACGAAGGCGTGGTCTCGCTGCCGCCGCCCGAGCCGCCGCCGTGTTTTTAGATTTTCGGTACAATCTGCGCCGTTCCTCCGAGAACCATTCCAGAAAGCTGTCGTGGACGGAGTCCACGGGTCAGCCCTAGTCAGCTACAGCGCTGGGATCAGCGCGTGCGAGAAGGGCGAGCAGTGGCAGCGGGCGCTGGCGTTGCTCAGCGATCTGCGGGAGGCGAAGCTGGAACCCGCCGTCATCTTCTCTCCTACATGGCGGCCAGGAGCGCGTGCCGCAAAGAGACAACTTACATGTCAGTAGAGCCCTCTGGCGGGGCTCCGCGCGCTCCCGGGCGGCCCCGAGGCGCTCCACGACGGCTTCGGAGGGCCTCCCCATTGAGGCTAGAGGGCCCCGGACGGCCCCAAGACGATTCAGAGCTGCTCAAGAGGAACCCTTTCCTCGGTCCCATAGGCCCCCAAGGCAGGCCAGGAGGCTCCCAAGACGGCCCTGGAGGACTCCCCAGGAGAGCCCCAAGAGTCAAACATCGCCACATTCCTTACTGAAGGCATACATGTTGGGGACTACTGTGCTTCTCGTCTCCGACGTTTCCACGACGGCCAGACCAGCCCCGTGAAGGCCCCAAGACGATCCAAGGCGGCCCCAGGACGGTCCAAGCGGCGCCCAAGACGACCCAAGAGGCACCCAAGACAGCCCCAGGAGCCGCCCACGACGGCCCAAGACAGCCCCAAGACGGCCCAAGAAGAGCCCAAGAGGCGCCCAAGACGGCCCAAGACGGCCCCAAGACGACCCAAAAGGCTCACAAGACGGCCCAAGAGGGACCCAAGAGGCTCCCAGGAAACCGAAACACAAAAAAACAAGAGTTCCTCAAACGGCCCCCTGGAGGCCCCAGGGGGGCAGACGAGAACACGAAGCAGATCGCAGGCCCGACAGAGCTGGCAGAGCGCGTGTCGCAACGAAGGGGGGAAGGAAACGCCACATGCGGGAACTCGGCATCCACGAATCAAACACAATTGAGGCCACCTGTTTGTGGCGATCGTGCGGCGGCGAAGCGCGAGAGGGCACAGGAGATGCGCAGGTGGGAGACCGCAGGTCACGAGTCGCAACGAAGCGTAGCCGCGTGTCTGCCGGAGGGCCGCAGAGCAGCCGCCCGAGCGCTGGTCGTGGCCGGAGGCCACGGGTCAGCCCTAGTCTCTCCAGCACGGCGGGCAGACGCGCGTGCCGGAAGGACAAAACTCAGATGTCAGCAGAGCCCTCTGGCGGGGCCCCGCGCGCTCCCGGGCGGCCCCGGGGCGCGCCACGACGGCCTCGGAGGGCCTCCCCACGGAGGCTACAGAGGGCCCCGGACGGCCCCAAGATTGCCCAGAGCCGCCCACGAGAGCGCCCCGACGGCCCGAGCGGACCCCCAGGAGAGCCCCAGGGCGGCCCCAGGGCGGCCCCAGGTCCCACGACGGCCCAGGACGGCCCCGCGACGGCCCAGCAGGCGCCCAAGACGGCCCCCAGAGGTTTCCAAGACGGGCCCAGGAGCGGCCGACGACGGCCAAAGACGGTTCAAGAGGCGCCCGCGGTAGCCTCCGACGGCCCCAACACGGCCCCAGAGGCACCCAAGACGCCCGAACACAATCGAACACAATCCCTTTGGGCCCCCAAAGACGCCCCGAGAGACTGCCGAACGGCCCCCTCCAGGCTCTCAGTAGCTTCAGAATTGTCCAGGAGAGGGGAGGGCAGAAGAGTCCATTGCTTCTTGAAGGATTTCCAGGCTCTTCCCATCTGAGCCACAGAACGGCCCAACACGGCTCCAGGACCCTAAGAGGTCGTCCCAACATGGCCCACGAGGCCTCCAAGAGTGCCCGAGACGGTCCCACGACGGCCCAGGACGGCCCCGCGACGACCCAGGAGGCGCCCAAGACGGCCCAAAGGGCACCCAAGACGGCCTCAGGCCCAGGACGGCCCAGGACGGCCCAAGAGGCGCCTACGCCGGTCTCCAAAGGCCCCATGCCCGTTCGTGCAGATGTCGTCCACGGGTCAGCCCTAGTCTCTCGACAATGGTCGGACCGGCGCTCGCGGAGCTGCCAATCGGTGGCAGCGGACTGGCCCCCTCCGGCGGCCCCTGCGATCCCCAGCAGGCCTCGGCGAGCCCCCAAGATGGCCCAAGAGCGTTCCGAGACGTACGAGGAGGCCCCCAAGAGGGCCCCCAGACGGCCGAAGACGGTCCAGGAGGCTTCCCAAACACTCGAAGTTGGCTCCCCGACGAGCCCCTAGAAAGCCCGAATACCGAAAAATCGTCCCACTTCCTAGGGAAAACGAGCATTTGGGCAGTTCCCGGGCTTGCCCGTTTCATAGCGTCCAAGATGGCCCCAGGATGGTTCCTGCGGTTCCTGAGGCGCCCCGGCGACCCACGGGGCACCCAAGACAGTCTAAAGAGCGGCCCTGGACGGCCCAAGACGACCCCCAGACAGTGCCCAGACTGATCCAGAGACGCCCAAGGCAGCCCCAGACAACCCCCAGACGGCCTCGGACCGCCTCCAGACACGGCCCAAAGGGCACCCGAGACAGCCCCAGAGGGCCATAGGACGCTTCCAGGAGGCCGACAAGAAGCGCTAAGAGGCTCTTAAACAACCCCCGACCCCCAGAGTCCCCAAGATCACGGCCCAAGAAACGCCGAAGACGGCACCGACAGCAGCCCAAGACGGCCGAAGACGGCCACAGACGGGCCCCAAAACGGCTCCCAGTGCACCCTGGGGCTCTGATGCTTGTTCGGCGCTCCCCGCCGGATTTGGCCCACAATCCCTTGCCATGTTTGTCGATTTGGAGCCCCCTCCGCGGCCTCTTGAGGCCATGCCGTGTTTCGCTCTTCTGGTGGCCCAGAATCTCCTCGCCTCGGGGGGGCCCACAACTTCTGGAGGTTTTTGAAACAGGCTCCAGAGGTCTATTGGCGGGTCTCGGCCCTGCCCTTTTCATGATGGGGCAGGTCTTCGACGCCATTTGGGTTCACTTTAGGCCACCTCCGGCTCCTAGCGGCGATCAGTTCGGGCCATCTTTGGGGTTTCATGTGGTATTTTGTTGGGTCTCGGCGCTGCTGCCCTATCATGCTAGGGCAGGTTTTCGACGCCATTTGGGCCCGCCTTGGGCCATCTCCGCCAGCGGCAGAAAGCACGGGCAAACACTATTCTCTCCTACATGGCGGGGAGAAGCGCGTGCCAGAAGGGCAGGGCGCCAAGTGGCTAAAATCGCCCCTTTACGGCCCCACCACGTGGTCGAATCGCCCGCGAGGGCCCAAGAGGCGCCCCAGAGGGGTTGCACGACGGTCCAAGAGCGCTCCAAGACAGCTTCAGTTGTTCCCGAGACGGGCCTCGAGATCTCAAAGACTTCAGAAGGTCGCTCCAAGACGGTCCAAGAGGCCCCAAAGACGCTCCGAGAGGGCCCCGAGTGGACGACAAAGATGCGCAAATCGTCACATTCCGATGGGAAACATACATGCTTAGCACATCCGCCTTTAGCGTTGTTACGCGGTTCAGGACAGGCCAAGAGGCCCCCCAAACTCCCCAAAACGTCCCAAGCGGCCCCCAAGAGGGCTCCAAGACGGTCCAATAGGGCGCGACGACGGTCTGAGGGGGCCCTCAAACGGCTTGAGTGGGCCCCAAGACGGCTCCACGAGGGACCCAAGAGGGCCCGAAGAGGCTCCCAAAAGAGGGCCCCAGGAAGCCCCCCAGAGAGCCCCAAGACGGTCCAAGGCCTCCAAGACGCCCCGTGACGGCCTAAACGGGCCCCAAGACGTCCCAAAACGTACCCAGAACGGCCCAAAAGGGCTCCTAAAGGGCCCCCGGAAGTCCCCTACAAGGACCACTGAGAAGGTGCACAGACGCCAAATAAAAGAGCGATCGGTACAGTAAAAAGCTCTTCATGCCAAGGCTCCCAAGAGCGAACGGTGACACAATAAGCTCTTCAACCCGAGGCTCCCTAGAGCGAGCCGCAACCTCAAACACTCTGAAAGCCACAGCTTCCAATAACGAGCGGTGACGTAACCAATCCTTTACACCAAGGCTCCCAAGAGCGAAGCGCGCCATGAGCCATCTCGGGCAAGTTCCTGAAGCAGTCTTTCCGTTGCCGTACCGGTGCGGGTCTTCCCGCTTGCCATGGACCCCTCGCCCATTCACGGCCCCAAGAGGAACACAGGGCCCTTCCATGGCTACAAGACCGCTCCAGACCGACCCTGGACGGCCGAACAGGCCTCAAAGACAGTCCATGATGAGGAGCCCAAGAGGGCTCTATGATCGGACCAATACGGCCCAAGACGGCCCCAAGGCAGCCCGAGAGTCGCCCAACGTCGTCGGCCTTACGGCCGGGAGACAAAGGTCTTGCGACAGGAGGGTACGGCCAGGGCGTACCTTCCTTTTGGTGTGTATTTTGTTCCGGCCATAAGTCTTCTTACGGCGGGGAAACATATCCCGCCTTCGAAGGTTTCTGGGGCGTTCCCTTTTCCAAGAGTTTTTTTCCGGCCAGAAGAGCTCTCGCGCCCGCCGCCCACCGCGCAGGCGGCGACCGAATGCTGCAAGAAGCGCTGGACATGCAAGGCCCTCTCCAGCAGGATGGCGTGGACGGAGTCCGCGGGTCAGCTTTACTCAGCTACAGCGCTGGGATCAGCGCGTGCGAGAAGGGCGAGCAGTGGCAGCGGGCGCTGGCGCTGCTGAGCGAAATGCGGGAGGTGAAGCTGGAGCCCGACGTCATCAGCTACAGCGCTGGCGTCAGCGCGTGCGAGAAGGGCAAGCAGTGGCATCGGGCGCTGGCGCTGTTGAGCAAGATGCGGGAGGTGAAGCTGGAGCCCACCGTCATCTCTACTACATTGCAGGGCCCAGTGCGTGCGGGAAGGGCGCAGGCCCCAATGCACCGAAACCGCCCCGGGCTGGCCCCGGGCCGCCCAGGCAGGCCCCAGGACATGTCGAGAGGGCACCCAGAAGCCCCCAAGACGGCCCCGGAGAGCCCCTGCACGCTTAAAGATGGGCCCAAGACGCCCGAGATTCGCCCCAGGCGGCCCAAGAGGCGTCCAAGACGCCCGAAGAGGCCTCCCAAGAGGGCCCCGAGCGACAGAAATCGTTGATTTCTAGTGTGTTTTTCTATATTTTCGGCCTCCTCGCCTCGTCGGCTTCCCGACGCTCCAAGACGGCCCAAGAAGCCCCCCCGACCGCTCCAAGACGGCCGAAGAGGACCCCAAGAGAGCCCCAAGACGGGCCAGGAGGGCCCCAGACGGTCCCAAGACGCCCCAGGACGGCCCCAGGACGGCCCAGGAGGCGCCCAAGACGGCCCAAGAGGCACCCAAGACGGCCCCAGGAGCGGCCCAAGACGGCCCACGACAGCCCAAGAGGCGCCGAGGCGGGTCTCAGACGGCCCCAAGACGGCCCAAGAGGCACCCAAGACGGCCCGAGAGGGCCCTACTACAATGCAGGGCCCCGCGCGTGCGAGAAGGGCGATTCTGGTCAAATGGCGTAGCAGGCCCAAGACACGCCAAGAGGGCCCCAAGAGGCCCCCAAGACGGCCCCAGAGGGCCCTGGGACGCCCCAAGATGGGCCCAAGACGCGCCAAGAGGGCCTCAAGAGGCCCCCAAGAAGGCCCCAGAAGGCTCCGGGACGCCCCAAGATGGGCCCAAGACGCCGAAGATTGGGCCAAGACGGCCCCAGAGGCGGCCAAAATGCCCCAAGAGGCTTCCCAAGAGGCTTCCCAGCAGGGCCCCGAGCGGGAGAAATCGTCGATTTCCATTGTGTTTTTCGATGTTTTCCGCATTCTCCCCTTTTCGCCGTCCCTGCGCTCCAAGACGGCCCAAGAGGTCCCCAAGACCGCTCCAAGACCACCGACGAGGCCCGCAAGAGGGCCTCAAGACGGGCCGGCAGTGGCAGCGGGCTTTGGCGCTGATGAGCGAGATGTGGGAGGCGCAGCTGGAACCCAAGGTCACCCTTCTACAGTTCAGCGCCTCCTGCGTGTCATTTTTCCAGCCTCCTCTGGGCACCAAGAGCCAGAATAAATGACCTGACCGCTCCAAGACGTCCCAGGAGGGTCTCAAGACGGTCCAAGATGGCCCTGGACGCCTCCAGGCGGTCCACGGGGTCGCTAACATGGTTTTCCGACGGCTCAACAGGGTCCCAGATATCTCCAAGAGGCCCCGCAGCCGAGAAGGCCCCGAGAGGCCAAAATCGTCAATTCTTGACGCATCTCAGTTGTGGAAGGTTCTCCTGTCACGCTCCACACCTTGGATGCGCGTTCTGGCGTCGCGACTTCGTGTCTCCGCCAGAATGTTCCGCTGGACTTATGTCCCCAGTCTGTCTGTGGTACCCGTCAGACTCCCTGGAGCGATGTCCTCGGGAACGTTCCTTTCTGTTCGCATCTGGACTTCTGGGAACGCCTCACGCGCCATTTTGGCTGCTCTGGGTCTCCTCGGTGCCTGTCCTCAGGCTCGTTGGATGCACCGTTGCATGCCCGTCCTGGGGCTGTCTCAGTCTTCCTGGATTGCACGTCGGCTGCCGCCCTGGGTGCTGCCTCCCTCGCCGCCTGATCCGCGGCCCCCGCGCGCGCTTGGCAATTTAGTCGCGGCCGTAGCCCGCCCGCGACCTCCCGCCGCTGGCGCTTCCGCCTGCGAAAAAGTAACCCCACCAGCCCATCCAGAAACGATGCCCAGAGGAATTGCCTCGATCAGGGAAGTGGGCAGCACACAGAGGAAGGGTTCCCCAGTGGAGGCCTCTTGGAGCGTCTTGGGTGCCTCGGAGAGCGTCTCTTGGGAGCATCTTGGAGGCCTCTTGGGCGCCTGTTGGGGCCTCCTGGGCGCCTCATGGGGCCCTCTTGAAGCGCTCTTGGGAGCCTTGGGAGCGCTCTTGGGGCCATCTTGGAGGACATCGACCAAACACGCAGCGAGCATTAGGTAGCGTTGCCCCTCGGGAGCCCAAGCAATCGCCTCTTGGGGTGCTTTTGGGGCGCTCTTGGAGCGCTCTTAGGCGCTCTTGGGGCCGTCTTGGGGCTCTCTTGAGCCTCTCTTGGAGCCTTCTTGGGCCATCTTGGAGCCATCTTGAGGCTTCGGATGGCCATCGGAAGCGAAAAGGCTAGAAAACCAAACACATAGACTTTCCTAAGGTTTTGGCCTCTTCGGGGCCTCCCGGGGGAGCTTTGGGGCATCTTGGAGCATCGTGGGAGCCATTATGAGACATCTTGGGATATCTTGAGCCATCTTGGAGGTCATCTTGGGCTCTCCCAGGCGCTCTTGGAGTCATCTTAATCAGTGCCCCCCAAGAGGCCAACATGTTGCCAAAACCTTAGTGGAATCAATGATTTGGCATTCTCGCCGAAGCCTCTTGGAGCATCTTGGGTGCCTCTGGGGGGTCTCTCGGGGCCTCTTGGAGGTCTCTTGGGAACCTCTTGGGGGCATCCTGGGGGCCTCTTGGGGCTTCCTGGCCACCTCTAGGGGCCCTCTTGGGGCACCCTTGGGAACCTTGGGGGCCATCTGTGGGCCATCTTGGGTGAGATCGATTACAGGAGGGGGGGTCCCTAATTAGGGCCCCCCTTCAGGAGGCCAAAATGGGGCCAACACTTATGTAAAACAAATGATTTTGGCTTCCTCGCCGAGGCCGTCTTAGACGCTCCGACGACTCGCGCAACCCCTTGTCCAGCTCCATGGGGAGGGGGTAGGGGGAGGGGTCAAGACGCCCTCCCCGCCCGCAAGCCGTCCCGCTCACTCCCGCCCGCCCTCCCAACACATACGTAGCACCCGAGCCTGGCCCGAGCCGCAGCATCTGCAGCAGTCGTCTTTGGATGGGCAGCTACTGGGGGCCAGTCCGCCGCCGCCGCCGCCTCCACCGCCGCAGCTGCCGCCCGCCGCCGCCGCCGCCGCGCCGCCGCCGCCGCCGCCGCCGCTGTCCGCCGCCGCTCTGCCACCGCGCCGCCCGCCGCCGCCGCCGCGGCCGCCCCCGCTGCCGAATTGCCGCCGCCGCCGCAGCCGAATTGCAGCCGCCGCAGCCGCTGCCGCTGCAGCCGCTGCCGCTGCAACCGCTGCCGCCGCCGCCGCCGCCACCGCCGCCGCCGCCACCGCCGCCGCCACCGCCGCAGCCGCCGCAGCCGCTGCCCCCGCTGCAGCCGCCGCCGCCGCCGCCGCCGCCAAATGTACTCTGTATTGGTTTTTGATAGGGATGGTGGGGGGAGGCCGCATCGGGTTCGCTGCGCATGCTCCGAATTTGCAGTCAGAGTGTGCTTTGTATTGTTTTTTGCCAGGGATGGTGGGGGGGTGCCCTCATTGACTCGGGTTGGCTCCCTGTCGCCTGGGGGAGGGGGTGTATATGAATAGGGAATAGTGATAAACCCTTCCCCGAAAGGGAAGGAGGGGTGGAAGAGGAAACGCCTTAAACCACCGACGCCCAGAGGGCTGGTGGGATTGCTTTATTGTTCTTGAAGGACTTCGGCGTCCTCGCTTCGGACACTCCAAGACGGCCCAAGAGGCCCCAAATATTGCTTCAAGACGGCCCAGCAGGCCCCCAAGACGTCTCATGACGGCCCCAGGAGGGGGAGCTCGGCCTGACATTTCGCGCCCTCCACCCCCAGCTGACCCCCGAAACCGCCGGCATACCGCCAGCATTGGCATGCCCTCGAGCGGCCCCCGAGAGGCGTTCCACGCCCCAGAAGCCGCGGGAGACCCCCAAGAGGCCCCAGAGGGGCTTTAAAGAGGCCCGACGCAGACTGCAGACGCCCCCAAGAGGCCCCCGAGAAGCCCCAAGACACCCCCCAAGCCGCCTCCAAGAGGCGTCCGAGGGAAGACCTCTTAGAGAGCTCTGGATCCACGCCAGGCACCCAAGAGAGCCCAGAGAGCGACCCAAGAGGAGACCAGATGTTCGACCGCACGCGCACCGAGGCCATTGAGACGTTTGTGTGCTGGCCTCTTCTCATGCTTCCCTTCTCGTTCCCTGCTCCTCGCTTTTCGCCCTCTGCCGCTCTCTCCGCGCTCCTCGACTCTCTCTCTTCGCTCCTGGCTCCTTTCTTCTCACTCCTCCTCGCTCCGCTCACCGCTCCCATGGCCCCTCGCTTCTCCCTCTTGGCTACTGGCGTCTGCCGCCCCCTCGTGACTGGCTCTCCCTCATCCCTCCATCCCTCCTCGCTCTCTCTCTCTCTCTCTTTCTCTACCTTTCTCCTCGGCGTCGGAACAAAACGGGAAACCTTGCACCTCGCGCCCGCCACGCAGCACCGAACCCTACAGCCAAGCAGCCCCGCGGCAGCGCTCAACACGCACGAGAGACCGACGCACGGAATCGCCAGCTGCACAAGCCACGTTGCACCGCAAGCCAGCGCACCCACACCTCCGCTTTACTCTGCCGAGAGCCGAGCGCACACACACACACGCACCAACCGTGACCGCACCACATGCCCAGCATGCTCGCACCCGCGTGCTCAGCATGCTCGGCATGCCCACCCTCAAGCTTCCCGCACCCCGCACCCGACGCCCCCCCCGCCGACCACGCGCCGAAGCGGCGGCCTGAAGTATTCGGGCCTCGTGGCTGCCCCGCCCGCGCACTGCCCTTCCGCGGCGGTGGCCAACATTACCCTTTGATCTCGGCTGCCAGCGAGCAGGCGAGCAAGCGACGACGCAACCCAAGCACGTTCGCAGGCACGCCGCCAGGAATGGTGTTAGGCACGCTGGCCAGCATGGAAACAGGAACGCATGGCAGGAAGTTGCTTGGCCAGCAGGCTAGCAGCCATGCGCGCAGGGCAGCGCGCAAGCATAACAGCAGGCCAGCGATTTTCACCCCTGCGTGCGAGTCAGCTGTCGTGGACGTAAGTCCACGGATCCCCCGTAGTCAGCTACAACGCTGCGATCTGCGCGAGTGAGAGATGCAGCCAGTGGCGGCATGCATTTTCGCTGCTCAGAGTGATGCGGGAACGCCATGTGGAGACGAACGATATCAGTTACAATTTATGCATCACGGCGTATGAGAGGTCGTCTCGCAACTTGGCAGGCTTGTCCTGCTATCGTTGTATCGGCCTTTCCCGTTTTCGAGCGTCTTGCGGGGCACTGTCCGTGTGGGAACCTGCTGGGGAACCATTGTGATCACGTGGGCGAACATCCGTATTTTGAATTTGGCAGCAGTGTTCCGTCGCGCAGGAAGCCGCTTCGGATACCATGACGTGGATCCGCCCTGGTTGGCTACAGCACTGAGATCAGCACTTCTGATAGAGGCGTCCAGTGAAAGCGGGTCCTGCCGATGATCAGCGATCTTTTGATTGTGAAGCTGGAGCCCAATGGCGACAGTTGCTCAGCGAGGTGCGGGATGCGATGCCGGAGGCCAAGGCCATCCGTGCTACCATCTTGGGCGAACCGCGCGCCGAACATCGACGCCGTGGGCCAGCTCCAGGGCCCCCGACGTCAGCCCAGGACGCTCTAAGCACGAGGGACCTGGGTGAGCCCACGACACTCCGAAGACGCCCAGAATAGGGGAACAAAAAGTGACATAAACATAAAAACTCTGAGCTCCGCGCGGATTTCTCGGACCGGCGCTGGACCCCCCTCCCTGGCGCGCGGAGCGCGCGAGGGGCGGCGCCGGAGGCGCCGCTGGGGAGCCCCGGTGCCGATCCGAGAAGTCCGCGCGGACCTCCGAGTTTTTATGTTTATGTCACTTTTTGTTCCCCTACACGACACTCCGAAGACGCCCAGCAGGTTCCACGATGGCCCCAAGGTGCCTTCGAGAGGCCTCATAAAGGCCGCTTCTCGAGCCCCCCCCCCGCGCGAGAAGGCCACGGGCCCGCACGCCTCTCTGCTGCCTGGCAGCCCTGCGCCCGCGGCGTGCCGGGCAGGGCCACTGCCCGTGCCCGCGCGGAGGCTCCCGGGGCCCCGCCAGGCCGAGGGGGCGCTCCAGGACGTCGGGGGCGGCAAAGAGGGGGGTGATGACTAGGGGGGGGGTGGATATCATGGCGGGGGCCATGACATCTCCCAAGATCTCATGGCGCCTCTTCTTATGTCATGACGTCCCCGGCCCCCCCGCTGGGCCGCGCACATGCCGCCGGCCAGGATTTGCACCCCCTCTCCCCCTCTTGGACACCCCCCTCGTGGCCGCTCCTGAAAGACGGCCCAAGAGTCTGGGCTTGTGGAAGTCGAGTCATGGAGAGGAAGCATGCTGCCAAATCATTTCCAGATATCTGAACCATGCCTCAAGCATGTTTTTAGACATGTGAAGCACATGTGTGAGACATGTTCCCTACCTAGGCTCTGCCTAGGAGGGTTCTTACTTTATAAGTTTAAAGGGCCGGGCAGTGTTCCTCGCCCCGGGCGGTTCCCCGGCATCCGCCCCGCGGTTCCCCCAGTTGCGCCCCCTGGGTTCACCCAGCTTAGCTTAGCTTAGCTTAGCTTAGCTCATCTCATCTTAGCTTAGCTTAGCTTAGCTTTGACTAGCCTAGCTTAGCTTAGCTTAGCTTAGCTTAGCTCAACTTAGCATAGCTTAGCTCAGCTTAGCTTAGCTTAGCCTGGCTAGCTTAGCCTAGCCTAGCCTATCTTAGCTTAGCTTAGCTCAACTTAGCATAGCTTAGCTTACCGTTGCTTAGCTTAGCGCAGCGCAGCATAACGCAGCGCAGCATTAGCACTGCATATCATAGCATAGCATAGCCAATCATAGCCAAACATAACATAGCATAGCTCAGCATATCATAGCATAAACGAACATAGCCAAGCATACCATATTATGGCATATCATAGCATCACAAGCATTGCTTTTCATAGCACAGCGCAGCATAGCATACCATAGCACATAATAGCACACCATAACATAACATATCATAGCGCAGCATAGCATATCATATCATATCATATCATAGCACAACGCAGCAGATCATATAATAGCATCGCCTAGCATATCATAGCATTTAGATGTCTGCAGATATCATAATATGACATCATAGCATAGCATATCATAGTCTAATATAACATAGCATAGTATCTTACCATATCATAGCATCGCATTGATATGTAGGTGTAGGTGTAGATGCGGATGTAGGTGTATATGTAGATGTAGATGTAGATGTAGATATAGGTGTAGATGTAGGTGTAGATGTATATGTAGATGTGAGTCTCGCTGTTGATGTTGGTGTAGATGTAGATGCAGGTGTAGATGTAAATGTAACTGTCGGTGTAGATGTAGATGCTGCTTTCTAAATGCTCCAACTCCTAGGTCGCACTGGGATAATCTAGAACATGTTTTATGCATGTTGAACACAGCTTTAGTTCAATGATCGGATTGTTAGAGTGTCCATTGTCGTGGCATCCACAAGTCTAGGCCCCGCGGAGTGGAGCGACACGCCACCCACCCGCAGTGGCATGAAGCGTGCCGCCCGGGCCGGCGCGGCGAGGCGCCTCTGCAGGGGCTCCCGACCGTGGGGCCCCCCTCCTGCGGCCCTCGACCACCTTGCCCTTTGTTGACCCCCCTCTGAACGTCTAGGCCTCCTAATTGGTTCTGCTGGGCCGCCCGGATGGGGTCCGGGTAGGTGGGGTCGGAGGATCGCGCCGCATCGCCGATGCATCGGCGATGCGGCTCGATGAGGGGTCCGATTTCCTCCGCGCCGACGTCGCCGAGGCATCTCCGATGCGTCGCCAATGCATTACCGATGCATCGCCGATGCCTCGGCGATGTATTGGCGATACGGTGCGATGCTTCGACCCCATCTGCTCCGACCCCATCTAGGAGGCCTCTAAAGAGGGCCCCAACACCGTCCAGGATGGCCCGAGACGCCTCCAGATTGTCCAAGTGTTTGCCGCTATCGCTTTCGGACGGCCCAGGAAGCCCAGGACGGCCCAGGAGGATTCCAAGAGGTCTCCCAAGAGGGCCCCAGGAGGCCCACGATATATACAAACAAACAAAAAAGAACTTAGGCATACTCGCCTCGTCGGGCTCCCGACGCTCCCAGACGGCCCGAGAGGCCGCCAAACTCGCTCCAGAGCGCGCTCCCCACCCTTTCGGCCACCGGGGGCGCGCTCCCGCAGTGCCTTCTGCCTTCTGCCTCCTCTCGGGACGGCGCAGCCCGCGCGACTCCTCCGACGGCCTCGGACGGCCAGATCCACGACGGGGCATCGTCAGAGCACGGGGCGCACATGCGCCTCTTGGAGGAGGAGGAGGAGGAGGAGGAGGAGGAGGATGAGGAGGAGGAGGAGGAGGAGGAGGAGGAGGAGAGGAGGAGGAGGAGGAGGGAGGAGGAGGAGGAGGAGAGGAGGAGGAGGAGGAGGCGGAGGCGGAGGCGGAGGTGGAGGAGGAGGAGGAGGAGGAGGAGGCGGAGGCGGAGGCGGAGGAGGAGCAGGAGGAGGAGGAGGAGGAGGCGGATGATGATGATGATGAGGAGGAGGAGGAGGAAGAGGAGGCGGAGGTGGAGGAGGAGGGGGAGGAGGAGGAGGAGGAGGAGGAGGAGGAGGAGGAGGAGGAGGAGGAGGAGACTTTCAGTCTTGGCCCTGATGCCGCCTCCAGGCGGCCCAAGATCGCCCCAGGCCGGCCCGAGACGCGCCCTCCGCCAGCCCCCCCCCCTGCGCTCCCCAGAAGCCTGGCTCCGAGGTGGCCCCCAAGGAGCCTCGGAAGATGCCGAGGTCCAGGCCAGGAGAGCCCAAGCAGGCACAGCAAGCAGACACGGCAAGCAGGCACAGCGAGTAGCAGCAGCAAGCAGCAGCCAGCCAGCCAGCCAGAAGGCGAGCGGCAAGCAAGCGTGCCGGCAAGCAGGCCAGCAAGCCAGCAAGTCGGCAAGCGAGCAATCGGCAAGCACGCAACAAGCCAGTACAAGCAGGCAAACTGTTAGCATGCAGCACTCGCGGCAAGCCGCCGTTTTTCTATTTCTTGTTTCGCCGATAGGGGCGGGCCCCCGCCCCCCCGCTCCCCCCCATAGACCAGATCTTGGCTGCTTTGGGCGGCTGCTTTTGGCGGCTTGTCAGGACCCCTCCCCCCAGTCTGCATGCGCGACTGGCAGAAGCAGATCGACTAAGCACCGGCCCAGACCCAGAATCCCCCCCTCCCCCACCCTTCGGCCAAATGTCGAAATCTAGAATAAAACAACGCCTACCTGGCAGCCTACAGACGCAAGCAGCAACACACACGCTGGAAACGCTGCTTGACGTGGACGGAGTTGACGGGCCAGCCCTGGTCTATACTACAATGCAGGCGGCCGTGCGTGCCAGAATGGCGAGCAGGGTCACGCGACTCCAAGAACTCAGAATCATGCCAGGCGGACCCCGGGGCCTCAAGGATGCTTGCGGACAGGCCCCAGATGGCTCAGCGGCGGATCCAAGGGCCCCGAGAAGGCCCACGAGGACCCCGACACAGGCCCAGGACGGCCCGCAGGCAGCCCAGGAGGTTCCGAAGACGGCCCCGAAGGCGGCCCACGAGGTCGTCCAGGCGGCCCGAGGTGGCCAAAATCGTTCTTATGTCAACGGTTTTCGACTGATTTTCAGATTCTCGACAAGTCGAGCCAAGAGCGGCCCAAGACTGTTCCCTGCGCCTCCCCAACTGCTCCCAGGCAGCCCACGAGGCGCGGGCAGTCAATCGTGAAACAAGCGCAAGCAGGCAAAGTCGTCGCAAGCGGCAGCCAGCAACTATCACCAACCGATCCGAAGCGACAGGCAGCAACATGCCCACACTGAACACGCTGGTGGACGTGGACGGAGTCCACGGGTCAGCCCTAGTCAGTTACAGCGCTGGGATCAGCGCGTGCGAGAAGGGCGAGGAGTGGCAGCGGGCGCTGACGCTGTTGAGCGAGATGCGGAAGGTGAAGCTGGAGCCCAGCGTCATCAGCTACAACGCTGGGGTCAACGCGTGCGAGAAGGGTGGGCAGTGGCAACTGGCACTGAGCATGCTCAGAACCATGCGTTTGAGAAAGTTGAACGTTGACTTCAATGTCTACGGGATTACAGCCAGCATGTGCGAGCAAGGCGGGAAATGCAGCCAAGCGCTGTCCCTATTCAGGGAAGTGTATGTCCTACTTACCGGAGGCTGATTCAATACATGCCATGTTCGATACATGTGTTGTGCAGTTGCATCGCTGGGACCAGCGCGTGCGAGAAGAGCGAGCAATGGCCGATGGTTTCGGCGCTGCTGAGCGAGGTGCGGGAGGCAAATATGGAGCCGAAGCCCAACGTCGTCTCTTCTTTATGGCAGACGGAAGCGGGTGCGAAAAGGTCGTGCACTTTGCCCTCCCTGGAGGGCTATTTTTCGACACGCCTCACGCAGATCCTGGCCCCCGAGCGTCACAAATCGAGCCCTCCCCCCAAAGACGCGCCGAAGTGGCAATCAGAGGCTCCAAGGAGCGTCCAAGAGGCCCCCTAGAGGCCCCCAACAAGGCCCACGAGGCCCCCTAGAGGACCCCACCAAGGCTCTACAGGCCTCCAAAAGACTCCAATAGGCCCCCAACAAGGCCAACGAGGCCCCCTAGAGGACCCCACCAAGGCTCTAAAGACTCCAATAGTCCTCCGAAGCCCCCAGAGGCCCCAATCCTTAATTTTTCAATGGTTTTTGAAGGAATTATGCCTGCTCGCCTTCTCGGCAAGCCGACGCTCCACGACGGCCGGAGAGACCCACAATACCGCCCCAGGACGGCCCAGGAGGCCTCCAAGCGCGTCCCGGGACGACCCAGGGAGCCCCAAGATTGCCCAAGAGGCGCCCAAAGGGCCCCAGAGGACCCCAAGCCAGGCCAAGGGGGGCCCAAGAGGGGGCCGCCAGGTCTCCAAGGTGCTCCGTGAAACCTCTCGGGACGCTCCCTTAGAAGGCATCGAGCAGGAAACCCCATTGATTGTTTTTTTTTATGTTTTTTGCACGGTGGTTACCGTTAAGGTTCCCCAGAGGGCCCCGAGCATGAAAGAGCATGTTCTTTTTCTGTTCAGGGTTTTTTGCCGTGCTCGCGTGTCTCTCCGGCTTCCACACGATCCACGACGGCCCAAGACGTTCCCAAGACGCCTCGAAGACGGCCGAAGACGCCCCCAAGAGAGCCCGAAAACGGGCCCAGAGGGCCTCCAAGTCGGCTCAACAGGCCCCCAGGGGCTAGCCCCGGGCCGCCCCGGGCCGCCCAGAGAGGCTCGCAGATACACCAAGAAAGCCCAAAGAGGCCCAAGCCGCACGCCGGCCCGGCAGGTCTCCAAGGTGCTCCGCGAGACCTCCCGGGAAGCTTCCCCAGAGGGCCCCGAGCAGGAAAAACATTGATTGTCATTGTTTGCTCACGATCCACGACGGCCCAAGACGTTCCCAAGACGCCTCCAAGACGGCCGAGGAAGGCCCCCAAGAGAGCCCCAAGACGGGCCCGGAGGGCCTCCGAGTCGGCTCAACAGGTCCCCAGATGGGGCCCCAGACGCGCAAGATTGACCCAAGACTGGCCCAAGCCGGCCCGAGAGGAGGTCTGGAAGGTGCTCCGAGAGACCTCCCGGGAGGCTTCCCCAGAGGGCTCCGAGAAGGACATTGATTTTCATTCCTTCTGACAGGGTTTTTGCGGTGCTCGCCTTCTCCGCTTCCAGGCGATCCACTAGCGCCCAAGACGTTCCCAAGACGGCTCCCAGACGAGAGCCCCAAGACAGGCCCAGAGGGCCCCAAGTCGGATCAACAGGCCTCCAGATTTGCCACAGACGCTCGAGATTGGCCCAACATTGGCCCAAGCAGGCCCGACAGATCTCCAAGGTGCTCCATGAGACCTCCCCAGAAGCTTCCCCACAGGGCCCTGAGCAAGACAAATCCTAGATGTTCATTGCTTTTTGCATGGTTTTTGCCGTGCTCGCCTTGTCCTTTCACACGATCCACCGCCGCCCAAGGCGTTCCAAGACGGCCGAAGAGGCCCCCCCAAGAAGCCCCAAGACGAGCCCAAAGGGCCCCGTGACGGCCCCACAGGCGGCCAGGACGGCCCCAGAGGCGGCCAGGAGAGCGCCTCCAGCCCCGATGGACGCAGAGAGGAGGCCAGCCTCTGCCCAGGCTCGGGCCAGACGAAATCGGCGGAGGCCGAGTTCACGCACAGACAGTTCGCCTTCAGGAGGGCTCCTCGCGGCCTCGGCTGGACGCAGCAGACAACACTGGTGCGCTTCGACAGTGTGGGAGGGCCCAGGGACCGATTCTGACAGTTCTGCCCCCCCTTCCTCGGCCGACAGGCTGTGCAGGCCCGCGGGACGCCCTGCCAGTGCGACGGAGTGTGGGCCCCAACCACCAGCCAGGCGCCGGCGGCGCGCCGCCATGAGCATAGCCTTTCGGCAGCGTTTCCGCCGCTCCCCCTAGAACCATTTCGGCAAGATGTCGTGGACGGAGTCCACGGGTCAGCCCTAGTCTCTACTAGGGCCCCCATTGCACCCAAGCGGAAGGGCAATGAACCAAACCCGCCCCGGGCTGGCTCCGGGCCGCCCAGGGAGGCCCCAAGACACGTCCAGAGGGTCCCAAAAATCCCCCAAGACGGCCCCGGAGAGCCCCGGCACGCTTAAAGATGCGCCCAAGACGTCCGAGAGTCGCCCCAGGCGGCCCTCGAGGCGTCCAAGACGCCCGAAGAGGCCTCCCAAGAGGCCTCCCAAGAGGGCCCCGAGCGACAGAAAGCGTCGATTTCTACTGTGTTTTTCGGTGTTTTCGGCCTCCTCGCCTCTTCGGCTTTCCGACGCTCCAAGACGGCCCAAGAAGTCCCCCCGACCGCTCCAAGACGGCCGAAGAGGACCCCAAGAGAGCCCCAAGACGGGCCAGGAGGGCCCCCAGGCGGTCCCAAGACGCCGCAGGACGGCCCCAGGACGGCCCAGGAGGCGCCCAAGACGGCCCAAGAGGCACCCAAGACGGCCCCAGGAGCGGCCCAAGACGGCCCAAGACAGCCCAAGAGCGCCCAAGACGCCCGAGATTCGCCCCAGGAGGCCCTCGAGGCGTCCAAGACGCCCGAAGAGGCCTCCCAAGAGGCCTCCCAAGAGGGCCCCGAGCGACAGAAATCGTCGATTTCTATTGTGTTTTTCAATGTTTTTGGCCTCCTCGCCTCGTCGGCTTTCCGACGCTCCAAGACGGCCCAAGACGCCCCCCCGACCGCTCCAAGACGGCCGAAGAGGATACCAAGAGAGCCCCAAGACGGGCCAGGAGGGCCCCCAGACGGTCCCAAGACGCCGCAGGACGGCCCCAGGACGGCCCAGGAGGCGCCCAAGACGGCCCAAGAGGCACCCAAGACGGCCCCAGGAGCGGCCCAAGACGGCCCAAGACAGCCCAAGAGCGCCCAAGACGTCCGAGATTCGCCCCAGGAGGCCCTCGAGGCGTCCAAGACGCCCGAAGAGGCCTCCCAAGAGGCCTCCCAAGAGGGCCCCGAGCGACAGAAATCGTCGATTTCTATTGTGTTTGTCAATGTTTTCGGCCTCCTCGCCTCGTCGCCTTCCCGACGCTCCAAGACGGCCCAAGACGCCCCCCCGACCGCTCCAAGACGGCCGAAGAGGACCCCAAGAGAGCCCCAAGACGGGCCAGGAGGGCCCCAAGACGGTCCCAAGACGCCGCAGGACGGCGTCCGGACGGCCCAGGAGGCGCCCAAGACGGCCCAAGAGGCACCCAAGACGGCCCCAGGAGCGGCCCAAGACGGCCCACGACAGCCGAAGAGGCGCCAAGGAGGGCCTCAGATGGCCCGAAGACGGCCCAAGAGGCACCCAAGACGGCCCGAGAGAGCCCTAAGAGCCCCCCCGCGAGGCCCAAACGAAGGCCGAAGAGGCTCCGAAACGGCCCCTACGAAGCCTTCAGTGCCTTCAGAATTCCTTCCAGGAGCGGGGGAGCGGACGAGAGGCGACCGGCATATCGAAGGCACAAAAGAACAATGTTGGACGCTCCGAGGGCCTTCGATGTTTCTCTGTTGGGGAGAGTCCTCGTAGGATGACGATTGCCGACCGAGGGCATGGAGAATCCAGCGAAAGAGGAGAAGAAGGTGGAAAAGGAGGAGGAGGAGGAGGAGGAGGAGGAGGAGGAGGAGGAGGAGCCCGACGCCATCATGATTGCCTTTCGGCCCTGCAGCCGCACCCCCCCGCGCTTGCCCAGAGACCCCTCGCCACGTCGAGCTGATGTCGTGGACGGAGTCCACAGGTCTGCCCTAGTCAGCTACAGCGCTGAGGTCAGCGCGTGCTAGAATGGCGAGCTGCGGCAGCCGTCGCTGGCGCTGCTCAGCGAGATGCGGGAGGCGAAGCTGGAACCCAGCGTCATTGGTATTACAATCCTACCGTTGCGCGTGCGAGGCGCGCCAGCAGAGCGCGCTAGCGGCCCCCGACCGCCCAGATCGCTCCGTCGTTTGCTGACGGCTCTCGAGAGCTTTCAGGTGGCTCTAACACGGCCTCACGCAGCCCGAATATTTTTCCGATGCGCTCCGGAGGGCGCGAGGACGTTCCAAATGAGCACGAACGGAGCTCCCTGGTTAACAGCCGAGGACGGCCCGACGACGGGCCAGGTGCTTCCGAAAACGGCCCAGCTGGACCTCAACGACCGTCCCCCGAGCCCCAAATCAGTTGTTTTTAGTTTTAGAAGGTGTTTCGTGTTCTCGCCATTTCGGGCCACGAACGCCCCCAGACGTCTCTGGGGCCATCCCAGATCGCTCCAAGACGGTTCAGGAGGCCCCGCCAAGTGCTCCAAGACGGCTCATCAGGGTCCGAAGACTGCCCAAGAGAAGCCCAAGGGTGCCCAAAGAGGTGCCCAACAGTTACACAAGCGAGCTCCAAGATGGCCCGAGACCCACAACATGGCCCCAGGACGGCCCAATAGTCTCCCGGGACGGATAAGGGCCCAGGAGAACCCGATGACGGCTCCACGCAGGGAAACAACAATCAGGCACCATGTATTTTCGTAGGTTTTCCATGTTTTCCCCATGATGGGCCCGGAACGCCCCTACACGGCTCCAGGTCTTTTGATAATCGCCCTGAGATAGCCCAAGAGGCCCTCACGAGCCCACCAAGACGGCCAAAGAGGGCCCCAAGACGGCCCAGGAGGGCCCCCAGACGGCCCAAGAGGCCCCAAAGACGGCCAACAAAAAGGGTCCCACCAGGGGAAACTCGAACTGACAGTTCGCGTCCTCCACTCCAGCATGATCCCCGAAACCGCCAGCTGCCCCCCAAGAGGCCCTCCAGACGTCCCAGAAGGCACACCCAAAGACCCAAATCAGATCCCAAGGGGCCGCAAGACACCCCCAAAACCGCCTCCAAGAGGCTTCCGAGGGAAGGTCTCTCAGAGAGCTCCGGGACCGCGCCAGCCACCCAGGAAAATGAGGCGCCCATGCGTCTCTTATTTTCTCCCTTCCTTTGCAAAAGCCCTGGTCTGAATGGTCGTCTCGTTCAGGAGTTCTTTCTGAGAGTGCTCCGGATAGGCTGGCCATTGGAGGCATGCTCCGCAGTGCCTTCGATCTCCTCCCCGGCCCACGCAGCAGCAGACACGACCGGCCAGCACAAGGAGGCGGCAGCAGGCAGCATCGGCAGCAGGTCCCGCCGGTCCCGCTGGTGTCCCAGAATCCTCCTGTGGTTGGGCCGCGGCCGGACCAAATGTTTCTCCTCCGGTGGCCTGTGGCCCGAGGTGTCCCGCCAGTGTCCCGTGGTGTCCCGTGGTGTCCCGTGGTGTCCCGTGGAGTGAGATCGATCGTGAGATCGATAGTGAAATCGATACTGAGATCGATGTGGTGCCCCGAGGTGTCCCGTGGTGTCACGTGGTGTCCCGTTGTGTGAGATCGTTGGTGAGATCGATAGTGAGATCGACAGGTGTCCCGTGGTGTTCCGTGGTTTCCCGTGGTGTCCCGTTGAGTGTAATCGATACTGAGATCGATGTAGTGCCCCGAGGTGTCCCGTGGTGTCCCGCGGTGTCCCGCTGAGTAAGATCGATAGTGAGATCGATTGAGTCAGATGTTGGTTCCCTCCCCCTCTACCTCCCCCCACAACCTCCTTATCACCCGAAGGGTGGTCGTATAGGTACCTATACGACCACCCTTCGGGTGACACTACGGGACACCACGGGAAACCACGGGGCACATGTCGATCTCACTATCGATCTCACTCAACGGGACATCACTGGACACCACAAAACACCACGGGACACCGCGGGACACCTCTCGATCTTACTATCGATCTCACGATCGATCTTATTCAACGGGACACCACGGGACACCTGTCGATCTCAGTATCGATCTCACTATCGATCTCACTCAGCGGGACACCACGGGACACCACGGGACACCTCGGCGCACCACATCGATCTCATTATCGATCTCACTATCGATCTCACTCAATTCGACACCACGGGACACCGCGGGACACTGCGAGCCACCGCTGGACAAACGGACGGACGGGCGTGCGGGGGAGAATCATTTGTCTTGACTTCGCCCCAGCAACGGCGGACACCACGGGACACCTCGGGACACCACGGGGCCACCGCCGGACGGGCGGGCGGGTGAGAATCATTTGTCTTGACTTCGCCCTAGCAACGGCGGGTTCATTACTCTCGCGCGCCCACGCAGCTTTGTCCCGCCCGCAAGCACGACACGAAACGATTTCCGGGTTTGGGATCTCCGTTCCACTACGATCACACCCCCCAACCTCCGATACACACACACACATGGCCCTGCGTGCTGGATAATGTGTTCTCGAGTGTCTCCGTTCCGCTGCCGTTTTTGGGCTCTGCCAAAAACTTGAAGACGGTTGTAATGCTTGGCCCGCTCGCCCAAGTAGCGTCCGCCAGTTTCGCGGGCAGTTGGCTGGGGGGGGGCCGCTCGCGCATGCCACTGTGAGTGTGCGTGCGCCTGCCACACCAGCTCCGACGACGGGGCCTTGAAGCTGCTCGAGAAGCAGCTCGACAGGTGCGGGCCCGAGCACCTGTGCCCGCAGTGCCCGACCTGCCCGCAGTGTCCAGGGCCCCCCCCTTGCCTGCCGCTCTGGCCTGCTGGGCTGGGCGGCTTCGTGGCGGGGGTCGCCACCACCGCGCTCGCGGCGCTGTTCGCTGGGCGCAGCAGGGGTCGCCGCGAGGGGGCCCGTCCGGCTCGCGCCGTCGGGCCGAGCCCGCCGTTGGGCCTCGCGGACGGGCCCGCGTCGTTTGTGCCGGTGCCGGCGCTGGCCGCTGCCCCGGAGCCGAGGGCTCCTGCGGCGCTGCCGGGTGCGGCGGCGCTTCGGGGCCGGGCCTCGCACCGCGGGGCCGGGGTGCTGACGTTCGGCTGAGGCCGGGGCCCGCGCGGACCGCGGCATGTCGTCGCTCGCGCCTGGGGCCTATGCTTTCGTGCAGTACAATGACCCGGCCGACAACGGGCTCTGGCATGAGCGCCTGATTTTGGGCTGGGTCACTGCCTCGGAGTACATTGTGATGACCCCAGATGGGGATGTCTTCGTAGAGCAGCTCGACTCGGCGAACGCGGACCTGTCAGGCATCCGTTTTTCGCCTTCGTCGGGGGGCCTGCCCGCTGGGCTCGCGGGGGCGCCGCTCTACCGCTTCGCGGCGCAGCCTGCTGGGGCCGAGCTGACGGCGCTGCTCAACGAGGGGGCTTCGCACGCTCGCGTGGAGCGCCAGGCGAGGGGTTTGGCGCAGCCGCCCGGCGCGGGCATGGCCGGCGGCCCGGGCGGCGTTACCCCGGCGGTGGTGCCGATCCCGCTGCCGGTCGCGCCGCCCCCGGCGGCAGCCGGCGCGCCCCCGCCGCCTCCGCCCGCCCCGAGGGTGGCGCCGGCCGCGGGCAGCTGGGTCTTCGACGTCCCTGGCCCCTCGCACGTGATCGGGCAGGAGTTCCTCTTCCCTGCGGGCGGGCTGGACTTCGGGGGCCACGCGTTTGTCTCGGTGGGCGGGGCTATCACCACGGGCTGCTTCGTCCAGGCGGACACGAACCTCGACGAGTGGGCGGCGGAGCGGCAGCTCTTCCTGATGCAGGGCGAGCCGCGCCTGCTGCCCCGGCGGCAACCTGCGGGGCCAGTCCCATTCACCCGCGACGCGGCGTGGCTGCACAAGGACCCCCGGGTCGAGATCCACCTGAAGGGGCCGCCGACCATGGGGGACTCGGTGACCGCGTTGATGGCGCGGAGTCCGGGGGGCTTCATGTCCTCCCACGAGCGCTGGCTGGTCGAGAGCAAGGTGCCCGCAGCCAGCCGCTCGGCCCGTGAACATCGAGTGGTCTCGAAGGCGCTCGAGCTCGGACAGGCGGTGGACGGCATAAACCTGGCGAACCTCACCTGCATGGAGTACCTCAACAGGCGCCGCCAGTTGTTGGAGGAGGCCCACAAGTCCGACCCGGACAAGGGCAACTTCGAGGGCGCCCACCACTTCATGGGCGAGGATGACGATGGAGCGGGCACACTCGTCGCCCCGAGCCTCCGCTCGCACGTGGCCGGCGAGTTCGGCAAGGAGGCGGCCATCGAGAAGGAGAGACGCAAAGCACGAGAAGCGAAGAAGCCACCTCCCGGAGGTGGCGGGAAATCATGACCGACTTGAACCACGACGGCGCCTTTGCTGGCAGCGCCGCCGCGGCTTTGAAAGACCAGCTCTTTTCGGAGGAGGGAGTGGCCCCGCCTTGGGGCTGGCCGGACGCACAGCCGCCCGGCTTCAGGCCGCCGCCGGGACTTCCGAGGCCGCCCGGCTGCCTGGACGATCTCTTCCCCCTCCCGCTGCTCGACCCGCAGGAGGCCGATTTTGGCGGCTCCGGCCGCGCCCGCACCGGGCAACGAAGGAGATGCATCCGTCGGGACGTGCTGAGTGACGTGAACGACTCGCTGATGGGCCTCAATGCCCTGTACGGCTGTGAGCGTTCGTCGGTTACCGCGCCCACCGAGGCGCAGAGGTTGGCACAACGGAGGTTGCTCCGTTCCGCTCGCTCTGCCCGACAAGTTTTTCCAGACTTATTTAACATGAGTCCCCGTGAAGCTGCCAGTGAGCTTCTGGGATCGCGCCTCGATTATCAGGGATCGGTGACGACGGTCGTCCCGTACCGCGCCGATGCCCTGTCTTTGCCCCCCGCAGGACGACAGCCGGTCAGCCTCCAGGGCGTTCTCGACCCTGATGCCGCGCACGCGCTTGCTAACTTTGAGAGCCTCCTCGCCGAGCCCGAGGTTCGTCAGGCCCGTCGGGAGGGGGGCCCGGTCCGACCGTACATGGACGCTGTGCTTAAAAATGATCGGGCCCAGTATGTGCAGTTTTTGGGGCAGCTCGCGAGCTGCCATGTGCTCACCTCCACTAGGACTAAGAAAGCCTCTGTCACCCCGTTTTTCGTATCAAAAAAGACCGACAAAATTCGGCTCGTGTTAGACTGTCGTGAATCTAACCAGTTTTTTTAAACATTCTCCCTTCACGGAGATAGCTGCGGCGGAGAGCCTCAGCTCGTTGGAGGTCCCCGAGGGCAGGCAGTTGTACAGTGCATGTGCTGATATCCAGTGTGCATTCTATCAGTGCGGAGATATAGGAGATCTATGCCAGTACTTCTGCCTCTCTAAGGTGACTCGGGCCGAGGCTCACCGCGCTGGTATCCCCGTGAAGGACCTGGGTACCACGTGCGACTTCGTGTACCCGGCGATGCAGGTGCTTCCGATGGGTTGGTCCTGGGCCTTCTGGTTCGTCCAACGTCTTCACCTCGAGGTGGTGCGGAGGTCTGGGGTCCCTTCTACCATGGTTGCTACTGGATCCTGGCTTCTTCCGTCGGTCGTCGAGGGCCCAATCGAGGCCCCGTACTCGGACAACGTGAATGTGTTCGGTTTGGAGCCGGGGCCCGTGTTAGCAACGCGCGATCGCATCGTCGCCCAGTTCGAGGCGGAGGGTTTCGCCATGCATGATATCTCCGAGGTGTCGTCCGAGGGCGTCGTCCTGGGAGCTGACGTCGGAGGGCCGGACCCCCTCACCCGCCGATCTCTAAAAAAGCTGCTGGTGGTCAGGAAAGCTCTGTTCTGGCTCGCAACGGGCCCGTACGTTAGTGGCCGACAGCTGGAGGTTATCTTGGGACATTATGTTGCTGCCTGTCTCTTCTGCCGTCCAGGCTTTTCGATCATGCGTGCGGTGTGCGAGTTTGTCCGGGCTTCTTACGACAGGCCCACGGTGCTCTGGAGAAGTTGTCGTTACGAGTGTTGGCTTATGGCGACCCTTTGCATCCATCTGCAGTCTCCCCTGTCTCTGCCGTGGGCGAGTGAGGTCATCGCTACCGACGCGTCCACCACCGGGATGGGAGTAACCGAGGCCAGGCTTCCCAAGGAAGTCGTTGCGGATGTTGGGAGATGGCGGGAGAGGTGGAGGCATCGTCGCTTGGAACCTTCTGAGTGGGCCCCCCGGGCCCGGGCCCTCGACGGCCTGGGCGAAATCACCATGCCACACACTGCCTGGGAGAACCCGTCGGAGCGCGGTTGGAAGCACGCTGTCGGTTTTCCCGAGGTCCCGTCTGAAGTCCTTGGAGCTCAGTTTCGTGTCGTGTACGCTGCGCCTTTCAGATATGCCGAGCACATCGGGGTCAAGGAGGGACGGGCCGCTGTGTGGGCTTTGCGCCGTGATGCGAGAGATCCAGGGCGGCACTGCTCCAGGAGGTTGTACTTGATTGACAATTTCGGGGTCGTGCTTGCTCTGGAGCGTGGGAGGGCCACATCACACGGCCTCCTGCAGATCTGTCGACGGGTCACCGCTCTGTCCATAGCCTGTAGCATTTCGGCTCGTTTCCGTTGGATCGCCTCAGAGTCAAACCCGGCCGACGCGCCTAGTCGGCTCTGGGAGCGGCCAGACGCTCGGCCGCCCTGTGGGCCGTATGCTCGGCCCGCTCAGCGTGGCTGGAGGGACTACGCCCTGCCTGGAGGACAGCCACGGGCGCGCGTCGACCACCAAGGGGGTCCAGCGCGCCGCGCGGAAGGCTCGCGCTGTTCGTCTTCCAGCTCCAGCCGCGCCGAGGCGGGCCAGGCTGGGAAGGCCCGCTGCCGCGCCGGCGCTGCGGCGGCGCCCGGCGGCGGTGGCCGCGCCTGTGCCGCTTCGCCGCCCAGCAGCCGCAGGCGCGCCCGCGCCGATGCGCCGCCCGGCCGCGGCGCCCGGCGCTGCCGGGCTTCGGCCCCGGCTGGCGGCGGCGGTGGCGACGGTGCGGACCTCGAAGGTGACAGCCGCGATCCCGTCGGCGTGCGAGAACGCAGCCGTCGGTGCCTCAGCCAGGCTGTCCTACCAGCAGTACTACGCGGCCTTCCTGGCGTTCGTGGGACAGCCAGCCGACGACCTCGAGGCGCTCGAGGTGCAGGTCCTGGAGGTCCTCGACGCGTTCCTGGAGGCGGGCTGCACGAAGGGGGACGCGGACTACCTGGTCGCCGCCGTCAAGGACGCGCTGCCGCGGGCGACGGGGCCGAGGGCCCTGCCTCGCGCGCAGCGCGCGCTGAAGGGGTACGGCAAGAAGGTGCCCCCGAGGTCGCGGGCCCCCGCGCCCCGCGAGGTGGTGGGCTCAGCGATCTCGGGACTCCTCTCGGTGAACAAGCGGGACGCCGCGCTCCAGGTGCTCACGATGTTCAGCACGTTCATCCGCCCGGGAGCGCTGAGGAAGCTGCTGGTGAGGGACCTCTTGCGGCCCACGAGGGCCGGGGGTGCCATGGCGGTGTGGTCGCTCCTCCTGGCGCCGACGGCGGCCGACCCGCTGGCCCCGCTCGCCCACGAGGCGGGCCGAGCCCGCTTCCTGACCAAGACGGGGACGTCCGACGAGGCAGTGCCGCTCGACAACCCGCCCTGGCTCGGGCCTCTGTTGGCCCAGCACGCTCACGGCCGTCCAGGGCATCTGTCGTTGTTCACCACCCCCGCGGTCGACATGGCGGTGCTGTTCCGCAAAGTCACGGCGGCTCAGGGGCTGCAGGATGTGTGCCTATACCAGTTGCGCCACGGCGGTGCGAGCGAGGATGTCCTCTCGGCCCGTCGCACCCTCGGGGAAGTGAAGTCGAGGGGGCATTGGAGCCAGGACAGCAGCGTCAAGAGGTATGCAAAGCCCGGGATGGTCCAGCAGCTGTTGTCGGCGCTGTCACCAGCCGCCCGAGCGCACGGCGAGGTCCAGTGGGCGAGGCTCGAGGACCTCTTCGCGGGGCGCCTTCGCTCCTCGTGGCCCGTGCAGTAGCCTCGATTAGGCCGCTGGGCGATTGGGGGCCGCGTGGTGGGCTGCTGCAACTACCTCGTGTCGTGCGTTTTGCCAATACAGTGGGAGTGGAGCTGATGGCGGGCAGCCGCAGGTTGTCGGCGGCCTGTGTTCGCGCCGGGCTGCCCATGCGCTCATTCGAGTTCGCCGACTCTCCGTGGCAAGACGCGCTTCATCCTGATGTTTTTCAGCTCCTCCTCGCAGTCGCTGGGCGAGGCCTCAAGTTTGTCTGGATCGGGCTCGTGTGCACATCGTGGTCCCGGGCGAGGCGGAACCCCCATCCTGGAAACTGGCCGGGACCTATCCGCTCACCCAAGTGCATCTTGGGGCTCCCTGGTCTCTCTGAGAAAGATCAAAGCAAAGTGAAGTTGGGTAACCGTCAGGCCGATTGGGCCGCCAGCCTGTTCTCTAGACTCGTGTCGCTTGGGGTCCCTGTCATTATTGAGAATCCCCAGGGGTCTATGTTGTGGCTGCACCCCCGCTTCCAGGCATTATTGACAAAACATAACTTTATTGACTGGGATCATTGTGCCTTTGGATCGTGTTACCGAAAGCGGACTCGGTTGTTGTGTGCTAATTGTGTGTTCGACGGCCTTCGCTCGGATCGGTGTCACGGTCGTGGAGTATGCTCGTTCACAAACCAGCCTCATGTGGAGATCGCAGGAAAAGATGAGTGTGGCATCTTTCATTCTGAGAAGGCTTCCGCCTATCCCGTCAGGTTTTGTGATAAATTCGCCCACATTCTCTGCCATCAAACTGTATAACAACAACACTGCCGCCCTGGGGTCCCTAACTTTTTAGCCGATTTTAGGTTACCCGCCCTCCCCCCCGGTTCATTTATGTAAATGGGTTTGGGGCTTGGAGGCGGCTGCTTGAGCAGCGCTGGGCCGTGTTCGATAGCATGCTTTATCGATCGCTCGCCTGATTTACTGAGTCTGCTGGCATCGGAAAATATGGGGACACGTGTTAAACACATGGCCCTGCGTGCTGGATAATGTGTTATCGAGTGTATCCGTTCCGCTGCCGTTTTTGGGCTCTGCTCAAAACTTGAAGACGGTTGTCCCTCCCTGCCCTCCCTTGCTCCTCTCCCCTGCTGGCAAGTGTGGCCCCTCGCTCACAGGGGCTTGGAGGCGGCTGCTTGAGCAGCGCTGGGCCGTGTTCGATAGCATGCTTTATCGATCGCTCGCCTGATTTACTGAGTCTGCTGGCATCGGAAAATATGGGGACACGTGTTGTATATATATATATATATATATATATATATATATATATGTGTGTGTGTATGTATATATACTACATACCCCCAACTT
This sequence comes from Prorocentrum cordatum, assembly GCA_963575745.1. Classification (NCBI taxonomy): domain Eukaryota; class Dinophyceae; order Prorocentrales; family Prorocentraceae; genus Prorocentrum; species Prorocentrum cordatum. Next base: position 117,137 of record CAUYUJ010015870.1, read on the forward strand.
CCGGTGTATATATATATATATATGCATTTATTTATATATGGTCCAGGGCTTGGGCCCCCCCCCCCAATGCTGATGCCATTGGGCCCCCCCCACCCGCGCGATGGTCCATGGGTGGGCTTGGCCCCCCCCCCAATGCTGATGCCATTGGGCCCCCCCCCCCGCGCGATGGCGCCCCCCCCTGTGGGCGTGGCGTGGTGCTGCGCTGCGGTCCCCCCCCCCTGTGGATGTGGTGTGGTGCTGTGGTGGTTCAGAGGTGGGCGTGGCGTGGTGCTGCGCTGCGGTGCCCCCCTCCCCCCCCTGTGGATGTGGTGTGGTGCTGTGGTGGTTCAGAGGTCGTCGTCGTCGTCGTCGTCGTCGTCGTCGTGGTCGTCGTCCTCGTCGTCCTCGTCGTCCTCGTTGTCGTCGTCGTCATCGTCGTCGTCGTCATCGTCGTCGTCGCCGTCGTCATCGTCCTCGTCGCCGCCGCCGCCGCCGGCGTCGTCGCCGCCGCAGCCGTCGTTGTCGTCGTCGTGGTCGTCGTCGTCGTCGTCGTCGCCGTCGTCGTAGTCGTCGCCGTCGTCGTCGTCGTCGTCTCTGGGACCATACCATCTGGGGGGGGGGGGGCCCGAGGAATCCTGGGACCATACCATCTGGGGGGGGGCCCGTGGGCCCTCGACCCTGGATCATATATATATATATATATATATATATGTATGTCCCTTTATGTCTACACATCTTTGGGTAATACTAGCGTCAAGCAGCAGCATGGGATAGCAAAAAGACGATACAGCAATGAAGCAACTATTGAATCAGGCCTTCCTGGGAGAATAGGGCCAATCATGAGGCCAGCAGCCACGCCAGCATGACAACACGCAAGCAGGCAAACATGCCATCGATCCTCGTCCTCACATGCGAGCCAGCTTTAGTCGACGTTAATCCACGTTTCAGCCCCAGTCAGCTACGGGACCAATGAGTGGAAAACGGGCGGGCAGTGGAAGCAGACATTGGCGTTGTTCAGGGAGATATGTGAGGCGAAGTTGGAGCACAACATCATTAGCTACAGCTCTGGGATCAACGCGTGCGAGGCAGGTGGGTAGTGGAACGAGACGCTTGACCTGCTCGAATCGATGTTGGGGGCCTGCAAGGTTCCGACTGCTGCGAATAGCCTGGACGACTGTTGGAATTTTCACAACCTCAAGGCAGGTGGCCCTAATGACGTGTCCAAACACATGGTTCCCGTAGCGCTGTTAAAGCAGATGGTGGCAATCGAATCCCTTCACCTTGACTGACATGCGCGCTGCTTCTAGCATCTTCGACCTCAGTTCTGGGGAGTCGCTGCGATGCTGCATGTTTGACAGCGGCGTACTCCGACTTTCACGTGCAGCCGATTGTGGTCTGGCTGCAGACTATTTGGCCGCTGTGTGGCGGTTCAACCAGGCCTTGGGCTCCTTCTCGGGCGCCCTGAGCCTCTGTCCTGGTTCGCCAGTGCTGGTGTGGCAGTGGCTGAGGCCATAGGACACCGCCGTCCTCTGAGAGTGTGTCGCCGAAACGTACGAGGCCTCGAGGCGCAGTTTTGCCTTGCTGGTCAGGGAGGGTGGTAGCCACGTCGCACTGCTGCACGACGATTCGTCCCTGCAGCTCGCCCATGGTCCTTGACCCTGGCGCAGCAGGGGGCAGCTGGTGCCCATAGACCCGCCATACGATTCCATGCAGTCCCACTACACGTGGAACGTCTGCGTCCTCGGGCGCCTGCTGCAGAAATCGCCCTCCAGCTGCGTGGCCCTGTGGTACCCGCTATTGGACCAGGAGACGATCGCGAGCCTGCACAACCAGGGCCAGAACCTCGCCGCGGGCAGCGTGCTCGTGGCCGAGTTGTGGCTCGGCAGCTCGCAACGCGGAGATGTTGGTCGTGAGCCCGCTCCCTGCCGTCCATGCGCAGCTCGTCGCGGCGATGCCTGGGCTGGGCGCGGCGCTACGGGCCACGGGCTTCGGCTGCTGCGGCTGGGAGCCATCTTTGGCTGGACGGGGCCTTTCGGTGGCCTCGCGTCGTCGTAGCTCTCCGTGCTGGATTAGCGAGCTGGCGAGAAGGAGTCCGCCACCTTTCTCGTCGTGGCGTGGCGTCGGCGCGTGTCACGGAGCAGATCTCTGGGGCCTGGTCGTGCAGTCAGTTGTCGTCATCGTCCTGGGATGGCGTTCGCGAACGACCGCTAGGACAAGGCATGCCCGTGCTTATCGAGATGCTTCCGATTCATATTCGTTCGAGACTGGGTCTCACACGTGGTCTGCGATGTTCACCACGCAGTGGATCGCATCAGTATCTTGAACGGACGGGCGTGCTGCAAGACACAACGGCTACCTGAAGCGAGCCTTGGTAAAAGGGCGTGGCAGGCAGTTGTCGCCAGTACACTTCGCCCCATCAAGTTCTTGGAGCTTCGCCCCCTGCAGCGTGCGTGTCCCATGGGTTTCCACGTCAGGCGTTGCAGAGCCAAGACGGGCTCTAGCCACGCGCGACGGTGCCGCGCGTTTGCCACAGCCTGGCGGATCCGTGGACAATTCCTTGCCGATGCAGAGGATGTCCGGATCCAGAGGGTCAGTGGCCGGGAAGGCCCTCGGCTTGGCGGCAGCGCGCCTTGCCGCCCCCCGCGCCCCGCCCTCAGGGGGGGCGCGCTGCGCCGCGGCGGCGGGCGGCGGCAGCAGGGGCCGGCGGTCCGCCGCCCCGGTGGGGTCCGCCTCCTCTTGGCGGCGAGCCAGGCGGGGGAGCGAACAGGAGGAGGCCTTCCTCCACCACCTCCTCCTCCTCCTCCTCCCC
>CAUYUJ010015870.1:120024-125024 GCA_963575745.1 Prorocentrum cordatum
CGGGCCGGGCGAAAGGTGGGATTGGGAAAGGGGGGGTTACGAAATTTGCTGCATGCAGCTGGTTTCGGCCTCACCGAGGGGCCCATTCCTCGATACATAGCCGCCTCCGGCGCCGGGAGGCGCCAGGAAAATCAGCTACGGGAGCTGATGCTCAAACCCCCCCTTTGCTATCCCCCCCTTTCGCCCGACCCGATTCAGCCAGCGGGGAGCCAGGAGCCAGGTTTAAGTCGGGCGTGTCCCCCTACAGCTGGGATTTTCGACGAAAAAGAAAATATTCTCAAGCATGAAAGGTTTAGGTCGGGCGTGTCCCCCTATAGGGGGATTTATGACGAAAAAGAGAAGATTCTCAACAATAAAAGGTTTGAGTCGGGCGTGTCCCCCTACAGGGGAATTTTCGACGAAAAGGAAGAGATTCTCAAACATAACAGGTTTAAGTCGGGCGTGTCCCCCTACTCTGATGCACGCGAAGACTATAGAAAGCTGTATCGTCCTATAGGTTTCTTTAGGATTGTATCAACATATAGCATGGAATAGTGCAAACTAGTAGAAAAATATTGAACATCAGTGAGACAATGTGAAAAATTGTGAAACATGGTGGAAAAATGTAAAAAGTGAAAAATAGCGAAAAATAGTAAAAACAAGTGGAACAATAATGATTAAATGTGAAAAATAGTGAGCATAGTTTAAACATATAAAAAATATTGGAAAGTAGTGAAGCCGTTCGCAAACTCTTGAAACAAAGCGGTTGGCCCGCTCCTCCTCCGCCTCCCCCTCCTCCCACGAGAACCCAACAGATCTCCCAGCAGGAGGAGGAGGAGGAGAAGCAGGAGGAGGAGGAGGAGCAGGAGGAGGAGGAGGAGGAGGAGGAGGAGGATCTCCCAGCAGGAGGGGGAGGAGGAGGAGGAGGAGGAGGAGCAGGAGCAGGAGGAGGAGGAGGAGGAGGAGCAGGAGGAGCAGGAGGAGGAGGAGGAGGAGCAGCAGGAGGAGGAGGCACAAACAACAAGAAATTGTAGAAGAAAAAACGCGGACATGAAAACAAACACAGTATAACAACAAAAAGCAAACACAACACAACAAACAACATACAAGAAACAATAACACATAACAGACATTAAACGTGTTAAAACATATGGTTTAACATATTTTCTAAACCAAAAAAAGGGGTGAACCAAAAGGGGGCGAGAGAGAGAAAGAGAAAGAGAGAGAGAGCAGACAACACCAGACAACACCAGACAACAAAAACACCAAACCACAACAACAAACAACAAACAACAGCAACAGACAACAACCACAGCACACAAACAACGACCTAGAACGTGCTGTTTGTTGTTGTTTGTTGTTCTGTTGGTGTTGTTTTTTTTTGTGCGGGCGCGCCCAGACAACACAAGACAACAAAAAAACAACAGACAACAACAGAACACAACAACACGCAACTGAACACAACAAACAACAACACACAACACCACCAGACAACACCCAGGCAACATCCAGATAACACCCAATGGGGTAGACACGGAGGAAGCATGCGGAGAGACAAGGGAGGGGCGCGGGAGGGACACGGGAGGAGTGGGGGCACGGGAGGGACGGGAGGGACACGGGAGGGACACGGGAGGGACACGGGAGGGCACGGGAGGGGCATGGGAGGGACACGGGAGGAGCGACATAAAGGGACACGGCAGGGACACGGCAGGGACACGGGAGGGACACGGGAGGGACACGCGAGGGACACGGGAGGGGCACGGGAGGGACATGGGAGGGACACGGGAGGGACACGGGAGGGACACGGGAGGAGTGGCATAAGGGACACGGCACGGACACGGGAGGGACACGGGAGGGACACGGGAGGGACACTGGAGGGACACGGGAGAGACACGGGAGGGACACGGGAGGGACACGGGAGGGACACGGGAGGGACACGGGAGGGACACGGGAGGGACACGGCAGGGACACGGGAGGGACACGGGAGAGACACGGGAGGGACACGGTAGGAACGCAGCGTTTTTTTCAAGCGAGGATGTCGAGCGCACGGTTCGACGGGAGAGATCGTCGGGCGCACGGCTCGAGAGTCAAGCGAACCGCCGCCTCTCGCAAAGAATAATGAGAAATAGTAGAAATATGGAAAATAATGGAAACTGCTGGAAAATAGTGAAACATAGTGGAAAATAGTGAAGCAGAGTGAACAATAATGAAACAATAACGAAACCATATTGAAAAATAATACAAAATAATGAAACATATCGAAAATAATGAACAATAGTGAAAACATAGTGAACCATACAAAAAATAGACAGCTTTAGGCTTCGCAACTATATCTGATGATAGGAGCCTATAGCGCCTATAGTAAGACAGTGGACCTAATCGTCACTAAAGCTAAAGGCCACCCTATAGAATCCGAAATAGCATCCGAACCTATCCTGGATCCTTTATAGGATTCTAACATAGCATCACCATTTATGAATACTTACTGCTTCGCGTTCATCAAAGTACAGGGGGATTTTCGACGAAGAGGAAGATATCCTCACATATGTAAGGTTTAAGTCGGGCGTGTCCCCCTACAGCGGGGATTTTTGACGAAAGAGAGAAGATTCTCAACAATAAAAGGTGTAAGTCGGGCGTGTCCCCCTACAGGGGGGCTTTCGACGAAAAGGAAGAGATTCTGAAACATAAAAGGTTTTAGCCGGGCGTGTCCCCCGACAGGGGGATTTTCGACGAAAAGGAAGAGATTCTCAAACATTAGCCTGGCGAAGGACCCAACCATATGCAGCTGTGCGTACCGGAATAGTGAACATCTTCTTCGGCGCGGCGCCGCCATGCGAACGCAGCCACTGGGAGCTTCGGTGGAGCTCCCTATGGGGCCACGAAGCGTGTAAGGGGCGTGCCGAAATGGGTGCGGCGCCGCCATGCGAACGCAGCCACTGGGGCCTTCGGTGGAGCTCCCTATGGGGCCACGAAGCGTGTGAGGGGTGTGCCGAAATGAATGCGGCGCCGCCATGCCAACGCAGCCACTGAGGCCTTCGGTGGAGCTCCCTATGGGGCCACGAAACGTGAAAGGGGTGTGCCAAATTGGGTGCGGCGCCGCCATGCCAACGCAGCCACTGGGGCCTTCGGTGGAGATCCCTATGGGGCCACGAAGCGTGTGAGGGGTGTGCCAAATTGGGTGCGGCGCCGCCATGCGAACGCAGCAACTGGTGCCTTCGGTGGAGCTCCATGGGGCCACGAAGCGTGTGAGGGGTGTGCCAAATTGGGTGCGGCGCCGCCATGCGAACGCAGCCACTGGGGCCTTCGGTGGAGCTCCCTATGGGGCCACGAAACGTGTGAGGGGTGTGCCACATTGGGTGCGGCGCCGCCATGCGAACGCAGCCATTGGGAGCTTCGGTGGAGCTCCCTATGGTGCCACGAAGCGTGCGATGGGTGTGCCAAATTGGGCGCGGTGCCGCCATGCGAACGCAGCCACTGGGGCCTTCGGTGGAGCTCCCTATGGTGCCACGAAGCGTGTGAGGGGTGTGCCGAATGGGGGGTGGAACCGCATGCGAGCGCAGCCACTGGGGCCTTCGGTGGAGCTCCCTATGGGGCCACGAAACGTGTGAGGGGTGTGCCAGAATGGGGGGTGGAACCGCATGCGAGCGCAGCCACTGGGGCCTTCGGTGGAGCTCCCTATGGGGCCACGAAACGTGTGAGGGGTATGCCAGAATTGGGGGTGGTACCGCATGCGAACGCAGCCACTGGGGCCTTCGGTGGAGCTCCCTGTGGAGCCACGGAACGTGTGAGGGGTGTGCCGAAATGGGGGTGGAACCGCATGCGAGCGCAGCCACTGGGGCCTTCGGTGGAGCTCCCTATGGGGCCACGAAACGTGTGAGGGGTGTGCCAGAATGGGGGGTGGAACCGCATGCGAACGCAGCCACTGGGGCCTTCGGTGGCACTGGGGCCTTCGGTGGAGCTCCCTATTGAGCCACGAAGCGTGTGAGGGGTGTGCCGAAATGGGGGTGGAACCGCGTGCGAGCGCAGCCACTGGGGCCTTCGGTGGAGCTCCCTATGGGGCCACGAAGCGTGTGAGGGGTGTGCCAGAATCGGGGGCGGAACCGCATGCGAACGCAGCCACTGGGGCCTTCGGTGGAGCTCCTTATGGGGCCACGGAACGTGTGCGGGGTGTGCCAGAGTAGGTGTGGGAGGGGGAGGAGGGGGGAGGAGGGAGGGAGGAAGGAGGCGGGAACGCGGGGCACCGTCTCTTCAAAACGAGGACCCAGCACCACAGGATGGTTGGGAATAAAAGGTTTAAGTCGGGCGTGTCCCCCTACAGGGGGATTCTCGACGAAAAAAAAAGATTCTCAAACATAAAAGGTTCAAGTCGGGCGCGTCCCCCTACAGGGGGATTCTCGACGAAAAAGAAAATATTATCAAACATAAAAGGTTCAAGTCGGGCGTGTCCCCATACAGGGGAATGTTCGACGAAAAAGCACATATTTTCAAACATAAAAGGTTCAAGTCGGGCGTGTCCCCCTACAAGAGTTCCGGCCGCCTGAGGCCTCGCCTCCCTGTGCCTTGTCTCCCTAATTAAAGCTGTGCGTCGCCCGCCTAGCTTTTAGCGGAAGAGGTTCGCTGTCGCCCCGCAGACACAAAAAGTGTCCCCCTACAGGGGGATTTTCCACGAAAATCAAAAGATTCTCGAAACATTGTCCAACATGGTTGAAAAATATTGCACAAATAGTCCCCAGACTATTGTTTGACTATTGTTGAGCACTACCCCTGTTGAGGGACAGGCACGACTTAGAGCCAGGCCTCCTCCTGGGTTGCGGGTGGATTGCCCGGACCAGGATGGGAACACAGCGAACTGAATTGATGCTTGGGGCGTCATGGCCCCGTCCGCCCTGATCGTCGCTCGCCTCCGCCGCTGTTCTCAGGAGCGCGGAATAACTTCCCAAGCCCACGTTCGACGACCATTATGACGACGACGACGACCTTTTCTCCTCCTCCTCCTCCTCCTCCTCCTCCTCCTCCTCCTT
>CAUYUJ010015870.1:132524-152524 GCA_963575745.1 Prorocentrum cordatum
CCTCGGCTGCGGCGACGACGACGACGGCGACGACGACGACGAGGAAGTCGAGGGTGAGGACGAGGACGACGGCGACGACCAAGCCGACTAGCCAGACCGTCCTGTCAGACCAGCCAGGTAGACCCACCAGACCAGCCAGGTAAATCAACCAGACCAACCAGACCAGCCAGCTGTCGGATCAGCGAAGCCCAGACTAGACTAAGCAGACAAACCTGCCCGGACCAGCTAGACTGGTCAGCTAGACCAGCCAGACCAGCCAGTCAGACCAGCCAGGCAGACCAACCAGACAAGTTTAAGTCTCAAGTTGGGCTCAAGCCACACACTTGAAAAAGCTGGTTCTGCGGAAGCTTGCTCTGTTGTCGCTTGGCTTGTCTGGTTGGATCTTCGTTTTCGTAGCTTGCGCCATCTTGGTCGTCATCGTTTTTATCGTCGCACTCGTGATCGTACTCGTGGTGCTCATCTGTGGTCTGCCTTCTGTCTGCCTTATGTGTTTTGTCCTCTCAACCCATCGCAACTTCGTTATCCATTAGTTTTATGTTTGATCGGTTTCCGATGTAATCCGGGCATGGCCAGCCAGACATTGGCCAGACCAACCTGATAAACCAGACTCGCCAGCCCAGATGCAACTACATTGCAGCACCAACAAAAACAATGCAGCGCACAAACAATCGCCCATCTTAAGCGAAAGCTCCAGCGCTAAGCTCAAACCGACCCAACCAGACAAGCCAGGCCATATATAATAAAAGACGGTTAAGCAAAAACATTGCAACGCAGAACGAATGCAATGCATAACACATTGCATGTCGGTCGTAGTGGTTGGCACTTCCTTTCCTGGACCTCCCCAAATCCACTCGACCGGAACGTGGGCGTACGCTTCAGCCCCAAGCTCAAATCATACCCACCAACCAAATTAGCCAGATCAGAAGGAAACAAAATTGCAATGCAAAAGTCAACTTCAAAACATACTTGTAACGCAAAAACAACTAAGTGTGTTTTGGTTGTCGTAGTGGTTGGCCCTGCCTCTCTGGACCTTTACTGAACCACTCTAGCCCGAATCCTAAGTTAAGGCTTCAGGACTGAGCTAAACCAAAAACAACCAGACCAGCCAGGCCAGATGCAAAACAAACTACAATTCAAGCAATATTTGCAAAGCAAACAGCTGCACTGGCAAACGAATCATCCTAAGCTAAGGCTTCGGCACTAAGCTAAAACCAGTTCAACCAGACCCGCCAGACCAGATGCAACACATCCTGCAATGGAACAACATAACTGCAATTCAACAAACAACTGTTTTTCGGTGGTCGTAGTGGTTGGTGCTTCCTCCCTGGACCTTCCCTAGACCACTGGCCCGAGTCCTGAATTTAGGCTTGAGAACTAAGCTCAAACCAGACAACCAGACCAGCGCGGCAAGATGCAAACAAGCTGCAACGCACCAACAAGTTGCAACACACACACACACACACTGAAATGAAAACGACAAGTTTTCTGGCGGTCGTAGTGTTGAGCGCTGCCTTCTGGACCCCCTTCTCGCCCGAATCCGAAGCTAAGGCTTCAGGACTAAGCTCAACCCAGACCAGCCAGACCAGATGAAAGTCAAATTGCAACGAAAGAAATTGCAAAGCAAAACGAACCGCAGTTCAAAAACAACTGTTGTTTCGGTGGTCGTAGCTGTGAATGCTGCCTCCCTGGACCTCCCCAAGCCCACCCCGCCCGAGCGCTAAGCCGATTCCCCAGCACTAAGATCAAACCAGACCCACCAGACCGGCCAGACAAGATGCAAAACTAACTGCAATGCAACAGAACAATTGCGAAGCAACAGACTTGTAATGCAACAAACAGTGTGCTGTTCGCGGTCGTAGTGGTTGGCGCTTCCCCCCTGCACCTCCCCTCATACACTCGCCCGAATCCGAAGCGAAGGCGTCAGGAATAAGCTGCAGCCGGGGCCCTGGAGAAGGAACCTTTTTCGTTGGGGAGGGGCTCGGTGTTCCTTGATTGTTCGGCAGTTTGCCTCAGGTTGTCCTTATGTTTCCGACAGGAAATCGAAGTTTAACTTATGGGAAAAAGGGGCCTCGTTCCTTATTTAGGGTTCCTTAGGTCAACGCCCCCACTGTACACGCAGACCGACCACATTTTCAGTGGTCGTAGTGGTTTGCGCTGCCTCCCCGGACTTCCGAAGTTACGGCTCCAGGACTACTCTCACAACTGTTTGTTCGGTGGGCGTAGCGGTGAGCGCTGCCTCCTTGGACCTTCCTCAAACTAGTCCCGCCCGAGTCCGAGGCTACGGCTTCAGGACGAGGCTCAAACCAGTCCAACCAGACCAGGTAGGTCACATCTGGAGCTTCAAGCTCAAGATTCAGTCTCGTCCCGCCGTGCGCGACACGGCTAAGAACTCAATCCTCTATCATGAAGCCAAATCGGTTCCAACAGCTACAAGGATGGACGGCCAGTGTTTGTTTACGCGGCTCTCGCTGTACATCCGCGCCACTTCGTCTAATACGCCTCCAGCAGTTAGAGTGATGGTGCGCTGGCCAGTGTCAAATGCAGTTGCTGATCTCGCGCCTCGCGCTCTCGTTTGAGCAGCTCCCACCAGTTACAATAATGGAGGCGAGCTCGTTGTCTGATCAAGGCTTTGCCTCTGGACCTGGCGAAAGCATGCGACCCGATGTCCTCGACGTGGCTGTCGTTGGGCAACTCTTCGGGTATCCTGCCTCCTTGAGCCTTCTGTGGCTAGACAGGTTCAGCCCGCACGCTCTTCAGACCAAGTGGCGGTCTCACCCGGTGCCCGCCGCTGGTCGGCCAAGGGGGCGTCCCCCGCAGTGGAGAGAGGAGTACTCGCATAGGGATTTGTGAGGCGACCCCGGGCGGGAGAGCCCGTTCGCAGCACGGCTGGCTCATCCTGGAAGTGTTCTTGGTCCCTCCTCCTCCCATCCCCGTCCCGTCTCCTCGTCCCTCCCCTTCTTATCCCTCCAACCCTCCATTCGGCATTGAAGCCTGATATACCCTCTCAAATCCGTCTTTAGCGTCGACTAGCGTCGATTCGTGTTTGAGACTCGATGAGATGGCGCCCATCTAGCGTCGGTTAGCGTCGACTGGCGTCGATTTAGCGTCGATTTAGCGTCGGCTAGCGTCGATTAGCTTCGATGAGCGTCGGTTCGAAAGAGCCGACAAGATGGTATGGGAGGCTCCCATGAGTTGCCACCGAGCCTTCCTCCTCCCTCCTCATCTCCGTCCTCCGGCCAGGGCGGGAGGCTGGGGCCGCTGGGCAGGGCGGGGCATGCGTACTGCCACAGCTGGTTGTTGACCTTTGCGCTCCGTCCCTGTGGCCCCCGAAAGGGGGGCCCAAGCTGCACTACGCTTCCTCTGGCAGGGGAGGCGCGACCAAGAGGAGGAAGGGAGAAGAGGAAGAGGGAGGAGGAGGAGGTAACTAAGGAGGATGGCTGGCAAGGGCAGGAAGGGGGAGAAAGAAAAGAGGAGGAGGTCGGACCGCGACGAGGAGGAGGGGAGGGGCCCCCGAAAGGGGGGCCCCCGAAAGGGGGAACCAAACGGCACTACGCTTCCTCCGGGTCCAATCCTCATCCTCGCCCTCGGGGGCCTCGACGCAGTTGGTAGACTGGTGGCCGCGCGGGGAGCCGCACCAACTCATCCCTCTCCTCCGTCCTCAGCTCCGTGCGCCAGCCATCTCGCATCACCCTGCACGGGCGTGGCGCGTTTTCCTTCTGCTTAGGTGCAGCGTGGCGCTGTGTGCCCTCGGGGGGTGGGCGTCAACCTGGAACGTCCCCCCTCCTCCTCCTCCTTCTCCTCCTCCTCCACCTCCTCCTCCTCCTTCTCCTCCTCCTCCTCCTCCTCGCTCCTTCCGCTCCTCTGCCGCTAACACTCGCCGATGTGCTCGACGATCCCAGCGATGCTCGATGGCATCCCATCTTCCTTCTCCTCCTCGTCCTTCCTCGCGCCTCCAAGCCCGGGCGCGCTTCTTCGCTCGCAGGGGGACCACCAGGAGGAAGAGGTTCGGGGGGGGGCTGGGGTAGGAGGAGGGGGATTGGGAGGAGGAGGAGGGTTGGGTGGAGGATTTGGAGGAGGGTTGGGAGGAGGATTGGGAGGATGATCCTGGAAGGGGCAGGAAGAGAAGGGGGGGCGGGGCGTGGAGGGGGCGTCGGAGAAAGGACAGACTTAAGTGTGGAGGAGCAGGACGCAGGAGAAGGGTGGGAGGTCAGGAGGAAGAGGAGGAGGAGGAGGAGGAGGAGAAGGAGGAGGAGAAGAAGGAGGAGGAGGAGGAGGGGGGACGTTCCAGGTTGACGCCCCCCCCCCCCCGAGGACACGCAGCGCCACGCTGCACTTGCGCAGAAGGGAAAACGCGCCACGCCCGTGCAGGGTGGTGCGGGATGGCTGGCGCACGGAGTGCCCGTCGACATGCCCAGTTCACGCGCCCGTGGCCGCCCTGGGCAGAGTGTGCCGACGGGCTCGCGTCCCTTTGTCGGCCTGCGCCGCGCCGCCATGACGGCTGGGGCAGTTCAAGAGTTTGCCCGTGGTTGTGCGACAGCTGGGGTCCGCGGCCAGGACCGCGGGCACTCCTGAGCCGGAGGGTCTCACCTCGAAGCGCCCGCGGCGAGGTCGTGCGGAGAACGTCCGCAGGGCCGGAGGCCGCCTCCGCAAAATCTTGAGAGCGGGCGGCTGGTCGTACAGGGCACTCAAAGAATACATGGGCCGCCTAGAGCTCGAGCGCGCTGCCACCAGGGTGGCGGTGTCGCTGGCATCCGCGCCCGCCGCCTTTTGATTCGGCTTTCTGCGGGCCATGATCTCGCGCGTGCGCAGCTGCCGCCGCGCGCAGCTTGCACGCAGCGGATTATGTTACGTGGGCGGTGCCGCGCAGCAGTGGGCTCTGCCACTGATGTGGCGCTCGCGAGTGGGCGCGTGACACCCATTGACAGCACGACGCACGTGGGCCTGTCACCACCGAGCTGCGGTGGGCGCGCGCGGGCACAATTCGCAGGGGGGTCGCGGGAAGCAGCGCGTGGCCGGCAGGCGCACGCGAGCGTTGCGTGTCCTACAGGCGTGCGTGGATCGCTTGGCAGGCGCGAGCGCGCGCGGGGCAGGTCGTCGCGCGTGCGCGCGCCTTCGCTGCGCAGGCGGGGATCGCAGGCGCGCGCGCAGCCCGACGGGGCGCGCGCCGCGCCGCGGTGCCGGGCAGGCGACCACGGCCTATTCGGGACGGGCGGGCCCGATGTCTTTGGCGTTCTCTCCGCCCGCACTCACCTGGCGCGCTGTGTTGCGCGTGTTGGGTGCGACGGCGGCGTTGCTTACAGGGGCGTCAGGCCCTCGCGCTGCTCCCTCGCTGCTCGCCGCAGTGCGTTCTACCGCGGAGGCGGCGCCGCGCCGCAGTGGGCTCTGCCACTGATGCGGCGCTCGCGAGATGGCGCGTCACACCCATCGGCGGGGCGCGACGCGCGTGGGCGCTTGTCGCCACCGAATTGGGAGAGTGCCCCAGGGGGGTTCTCGACCCAGTGCCCGCGCAACCCGATCCGACTCGCATTCCGAACACATCCGATCTCCGGGCTCGATGCTGACTAAATTTGCCCCCCGCGTGCCTTGCCTCTCCCTAGTTTTTTTTCCAGTTTTTTTCGTCGCGCACCTCCCGCGCTCTTTCCAAAGCAACCCCGTCGGGGTTGAATTCAGCATCGGCGCTGGTGTATCCTCGCCGAGAACTTGCCCTATCTGGCATATTCCCTCTGGACGTAGACCCACTGAATCCTGCCTAGTCGGGCTCAATGCTGGGTTGTCTGCGAGTTTGTCCGAAGTGGTGGCTTTTTGAGCGGATCTGATAGCCAATCAGCGTTCCGCCGTTCTCACGAAGACCTCCCAGGAGCTGCTGCCCAGCCGTCCACGCCCCCTTTCCACCTCCACCTCGTTTCGTTGAGGAGGGTGGCGGGCGGTGGAAAAAAACAGTGCCTGGGTACAAGCAGGCGGTCCAAGAGAGCGCCCCGCCCCGAGGGGAACCCGTACCTGAGCGTCGGGCGCACGGCGTGGCAGAGCCGCAGGAACCCGTGGTACTCCGACCACAAGGCCGCGCCGCAGACCCCGGCGGTGCGTGCAGACAGACATGACACGGAGGGCGTGTTGCCAATTTCGGCCTCCAGCCCGACCAGGCCCTGGGCCCATCAAACCGATTTTTTCGGTATGGAAGCCTTTTTTTTCCCGGGGATGGGGTCCAGGCACCCGAGGGCCCACGCTGCGAACCCAACAATCCTAATCATCGTGTGGTGTGTGGTCGTCGTTTTGAAGAAACGGTCCCCGCGTTCGTTCACTCCTCCTCCTGTTCCTCCTCCCGTTCTTCCCTCCTCCCCTTCGTTGCCTCTGCCCTCCGCGTGTCCACTTCGGCACGCCCCTCACACGGTCCGTGGCCCAATAGGGAGCTCCACCGAAGGCCGCCGCGTCCGCGTGCGTCCTCCCCGCCCACCGCATGCCCGTTTCGGCACACCCCTCACAGGTTTCGTGGCCCCATACGGAGCTCCACCGAATGCCCCACTGGCCGCGTCCGCGTGCGCCCTCCCCGCATGCCCATTTCGGCACACCCTTCACACGCTTCGTGGGAGCCCCACCGAAGGCCCCAGTGGCCACGTCCGCATGCGCCCTCCGCGCCCACCGCAGGCTCATGTCGGCACACCCCGTACACGCTTTGTGGCCCCATAGGGAATTCCACCGAATGCCGCAGTGGCCGCGTCCGCATGCGTCCTCCCAGCCCACCGCATGCCCATTTTGGTACACGCCTCATACGCTCCGTGGCCGCATGGGGAGCTTCACCGAAGGCCCCAGTGGCCGTTCCGCCCACCGGATGCCCATGTCGGCACACCTTTCACACGTTGTTTGGCCCCATATGGAGCTCTACCTAAGGCCCCAATGGCCTCGTCCGCATGCGTCTTCCCAGCCCACCGCATGCCCGTTTCGGCACCCCTCACACGTTTCGTGGCCCCACAGGGAACTCCAGCGAAGGCCCCAGTGGCCGCGTCCGCATGCGTCCTCCCAGCCCACAGCATGCCCATGTCGGCACACCCTTCGCATGTTTCGCGACCCCATAAGGAGCTCCACCGAATGCCCCAGTGGCCGCGTCCGCATGCGTCCTCCTGGCCCACCGCATGCCCATTTCGGCACACCACTTACACGCTTCGTGGCCCTAGAAGGAGCTCAGCCGAAGGCCCCAGTGGCCGCGCCCGCATGCACCTCCCAGCCAACAGCATGCCGTTTCGGCACACCCTTCACACGCTTCGTGTCCCTTAGGGAGCTCCACCGGAGGCACCAGCGGCCGCGTCTGCGTCCTCCGCGCCCACCGCATGGCCATTCCGGTACACCCCTCACACGCTCCGTGGCCCGATAGGGAATTCCACCGAAGGCCCCAGTGGCTGCGTCCGCATGCGTCCTCCCCGCCCACCGCATGCCCATTTCGGCACATCTTTCACACGCTTCGTGGCCCCATAGGGGGCCCCACCGAATGCCCCAATGGCTGCATCCGCATGCGTCCTCCCCGCCCACCGCATGCCCATTTCGGAACACCACTCACACATTTCGTGGCCCCACAGGGGGCTCCACCGAAGGCCCCAGTGGCCACGTCCGCATGCGTCCTCCCGGCCCACCGCATGCCCAATTTGGTACCACTTTCACACGTTTCGTGGCCCCACAGGGAGCTCCACCGAATACCCGAGTGGCCGCGTCCGCGTGCGCCCTCCCCGCCCGCCGCATGCCCATTTCGGCAGATCTTTCATACGTTTCGTGGCCCCATAGGGAGCCCCACCGAATGCCCCAGAGGCTGCGTCCGCATGCGTCCGTCCCGCCCGCCGCATGCGCATGTCGGCACACTTTTCACACGTTTCGTGGCCCCACAGGGAGCTCCACCGAAGGCACCAGCGGCCGCGTCCGCATGCGTCCTCCACGCCCACCGCGTGCCCATGTCGGCGCACCCCTCACACGCTTCGTGGCCCCATAGGGAGCTCCACCGAACGCCCCAGTGGCCGCGTCCGCATGCGTCCTCCCCGCCCACCGCATGCACATGCATGTTGGTACATCTCTCACATATTTCGTGGTTTTGTAAGGAGCACCACCGCAAGTCCCAGAGGCGCAGTGCGCATGCGTCCCCCCCACCCGGTACAACGTTTCGTGGCCCAAGAGTGAGCTCCACCGACAGTCACTGCGGCGCAGTTCGCATGCGTCTCCCCCACCCAGTACCGTGTCGAGGCCCCATAGGGAGCTCCACTGGAGGTCCCAATGGCGCAGTTCGCATGCGTTCCCCCTACCTAGTACAGCGTTTCGTTGCCCCGGAGGGAGCTCCACCGAAGGTCCCAATTGCGCAGTTCGCATGCGTCTCCCCCGCTCAGTACAGCGTCTCGTGGCTCAAGAGGGAGGTCCACCGAAGGTCCCAATGGCGCAGTTCGCATGCGCCCCCCCCACCCAATGCAGCGTTTCGTGGCCTCGTAAGGAGCTCCACCGAAGGTCCCAGTGGCGCAGTCCGCATGCGCCTCCCGCACCCAGTACAAAGTTTCGTGGCCCAATAGGAAGCTCCACCGACGGTCACAGCGGCGCAGCTCGCATGCGCCTCCCCCACCCATTGTAACTTATAACGTTTCGTGGCCCCGGAGGGAGCTCCACCGAAGGTCCCAATGGCGTAGTTCGCATGCGTCTCCCCTAACCAGTACAGCGTTTCGTTGCCCCGAAGGGAGCTCCACCGAAGGTCCCAATTGCGCAATTCGCACGCGTCTCCCCCGCATATTACAGCGCTTTGTGCCCCCAGTGGGAGCTCCACCGAAGGCGATATTCACAACCGCGGTACAGTCGGCACGGATTATTAGGTCGATCCTGCCAGATCAAGGGTACCCTTGTGTCCTGCGTCTCGCGACCTATGCCTCCTGTATTCCTATGGCAATGTGGCACTCGGAAGGGTCTTGTGTCCTCTCGCTTGTCCTGTCCAGTCAAGTCCGACCGTACTCACAACTGCACATGGTTGGGTTCTTCGCCAGGCTACTTCGACGTGAGAGTTCTGGAGATAGGGTATTCCCAGACGGGTCGTGAGGTCGCCATCTCTTCCCTGTCTGGCTGGCGGCGGATCGCTGGCGGCGGATCGCTGAAGGGCAGTGGCCTGGTTATTCCTACAAGCTCAGATCTCGGGCGGTGATTTGTTCGATCGTGGCGCTGTTCTTCGATTTCAGCCTCCGGGGACTGCTTACGGGCTTCATAGCCCATCAAAGACGGATCCAGGACGGACGAAGTTCCACCCTGGGAAAGGGTCGGGATCTCATGGGGCCATGCATGGAAACAAGTGGTGTTGGATGGGTTGCATGATGCGCAGACGATGCAAGCCAGTTTTCGAGTCACCGTTTGGTTCGTTTCCCTGTCCTTTCTATCTCTCTGTGTCTGTCTTTCTTCTTTTCTCTCCTCTTTTTCACCTGGCTCATTCCCTCTCTTAATACGTCTCTCTCTCTCTCTCTTTCTCTCTCTCTCTCTCCTGTGGGTTCTGCAACACGAATCGTACAGGACGGTAAGGTTGGGAGAAACAGTGTCAGTACTAAGACAAGGTTCCACGACTATTATCATCTCCCCCAATGTTAACACGGTAAACCTTTTGTTCCTACGGCTTCGTGGCGAGAGACACATGTTTCAAACTAGCCGCCCTTTATTCGTGAAGCTCTCGCACATGTTTAAAACGAGTATGCGCAGAGGTAAGGCGAGAGCTACAGTTTGAAAGGGAGTCGCTCTCAATCAGCGAAGCTTGTGCAATTGTTTCAAACGAGTTTGCGCGGCGCTACAAGGAAATCCACATTTTGAAAGCGAGCCACCTTCAATCCGTGAGGTTCGGGTGATTTTTTAATTGACTGCCCGCGGCGCTAGGGCGTTAGCTACAGTTCGCAAGCGAGCTGCCCACAATCTGTGAAACTCCTGCAATTCCTTACAACGAATGTGCGCGGAGCTCAAGCAAAAGCTACCTTCTGGAAACGGGCCACCCTCAATCGTTGAAGGTCGTGCAGTTGTTTTAACGACTGCGCGCGTCGCTGAGCCGACAGTCACATCTTGAGCCTTCAATCCGTGAAACTCGTGCAATTGTTCAGAACGAATGCGCGCGGCGCTCAGGCGAGAGCCACATTTTGACAGCGACCCGCCCTCAATACTTGAAGGTCGTGCAACTGTTTGAAGCGAAGGTGCGCGGGGCTTTGGCGACAGCCGCACTTTGAAGACGGGCCGACCTCATTCTGTGAAACTCGTAGGGTTTGTTAGAGCGAATGAACGCGGCTCAGAGGCGAGAGCCACACTTTGAAAGCGAGCCGCCCTCAATCCCTGATGATCGTGCAACTTGTTACAACGAATGCGCGCTGCGCTAAGGCGACAGCCACATTCTGGACACGAGCCGCCCTCAATCCGTGAAGTGCTTACACATGTCCGAAACGAGTGTCCAGGTCCTTGCGTTCTTGCACCCGGTCCTTTTACAAGTGTCGCTTGCGGGGGGGAGGTGGGCAAGTATTGGTTGTTCGGGTCGGCGCAGTGCTGCAGTTGTCGTTCGGCTGAAACCGCCTTCTGGATTTTTGTTGCGTGGCGCTGCTAGTGATAACACCGGGTGGGCTCCTTAATGACTTAGTGGGGTCATGGGGTTGAAGCAAGTTGCTTCCGACGACGTTTTTCGCTGAATGCGTCGAAGCCCCCATGGGGCCTCGGCGGAGCCTCTTGGAAGCATGACGGGGCCTCGTGGGGTTCTCTATGGGCCTCTTGAGGGCCTCCGTGGGCCTCTGTGGGTCTCGTGGGACTTCCTGGGGGTCTCGTGAGATTTCTTGGGAGCCACTTGGGAGCCTAAGTGGGGCGTGCTGGGAGGTTTTCGGGGGCTTCTTGGGAGCGTTTTGGGGCTTCCGGGGACCTCGGAACTTCTTTGTCCGTCTTGGGGCCCTATTTTGGACCTCGTAAGGGTACCCAGGGCCGTCTCGGAACGATCTTGAGGGTTTCGTTGGCCTCTTTGGATTGTGTCGAGACCAGAAACGCGACACTGGTAAACTCGGGCCGCTTTGGGGCCAGCGCTGCCGTTTTCGAATCGGCGTTTGGGCTGTTGTGGGAGCCGCAGAGGGCCAGCGCGTCCGACTTTGAGACGCCAGTGGGCGTTTTGAAGTCCAGCTGGGGCCGCACTGGCCTTTCATGACATTCTCTCCGAGGCTTCCTGGAGCCAGGGGCGTGAAGCTCGGGCGGTCGTTGTCACGGACATTCCTTGCCGCAGGCTTTGCATTCGGGGCCAGCTTCTGCTTGGAAAGCCCGAAGTGGAGAGGCTTGACTTGGTCGCAACGACAGACGCATCTTGGGCTCGATGGGTGCCATCTATGTGGTATCAGCTTCGTGTTGAAAGCGATGCGGTGCGATCGATGTTGCGTGGGCTACACGGTGTAGGCTGCGCGTTTGATTCTCAGTGTGCAGCACATGCAGTATACAGTATGTGATGCAAGCGATGTGGTGCAATATATGTGTGATGTGAGCTAATTGGTATAAGAAATGTGGTGCGCTGTCAGGTGTGAACCAGGAGGGGTAAGCTCCTGTAGTGCAGTTTCAGTCGTGTAAGCTATTTGGTGTACGCAAGAGGCGGCCGCTAGGCGGCCACGGGCGGCAGCGTAGCGAAACCTCGCTGGACCTTCCCTGCGCATGAGGTAGCCACGAGGCAGCCACTGGCCGCAACGTGTCGAAAGATCGCCAACCCACCCAGCGCACGAGGCGGCCGTGAGGCGGCCACGGGCGGCAACGTGGCGAAACCTCGCCGAGTCCACCTCGCGCACGAGGAGGCCCTGCGACAGCCACGGGCGGCTACGCGGCGAAACCTTTCCAGACCCGCCCCGCGAACGGGGTGGCCACTAGGCTGCCACGGGCGACAGTGTGGCGAAATTCTGCCGAACCGGCCAGCGCACGAGGCGGCCACGAGGCGTCCACGAGGCGGAGGCGGCCATCGGCGGCAACGTGGCGGAAGACGGACACACCGAGCGCAAGGGCTCCCTCGAGGGCGCGAAGTTATTCGCGCTTCGCGCTTCGCGGTCCTCGTTCCTTCTCCCCCTCCTCCTCGTCCTCCTATTCTCCCTTTGGGAGGGCGGCGCGAGAGCGCGAAGTTATTCGCGCTTCGCGCTTCGCGCAGCGCGAAGCGCGAAGTTGGGAGCCCTAGCCGAGCGCACGAGGCGGTCACGAGGCGGCCACGGGCAGGAACGTGGCAGAGTCTCGCTCCACCCTCCCAGCGCACGACGCGGCCACGGGCGGCAACGTGTCGCAACCATGCTGGCGGCCGCGAGGCGGCCACAGGCCGCCCACCCAACGCACGAGGCGGCCGCGAGGCGGCCACAGGCGGCAACGTGACGCAACCATGCTGAACACACCCAGCGCATGAGGCGGCCATTGGCGGCACCGTGTCGAAACCTCGCCAGGGCCTCCCAATCACTAAGTAAGATACGTACGGAACTTGAAGTGCTAGCACTGTTTTGCGAACGTGTTTCGGGGGCCCGTGCGGATTGCTTGCTTGGGCGCCATGGAGTGGGGCCAGAGTGGGGCCAGATGCGCCGACATGGCAGCCCAGTGCCGATCCAAGCAGTCCGCATGAACCTCCGAGAGCTTGTGTGTATGATGGTGTCTCTCCCCTGGCCCTGCTGCTGCTCAGGAGGAGCAGTGAGAGGGGAGGAAGAGCGCGATACGGGATGCGCCACCGTGGAGGAAGCTGGAGAGGCAGCTCCAGGGGAGAGAGCGCCTGGAGAAATGAGGGGGAGGGCGGGGGCTGGGGAGGGAGAGGGGGAAGAGAGAGAGAGAGAGAGAGAGAGAGAGAGGAGGGGGAGCACGCAAGGGCGGTAGTGGGAGGGTGGGATGGGAACGGAGGAGGAGGAGGAGGAGGAGGAGGGACGCGAGATGGAGGAGAAGAAGGAGGAGGAGGCGGTGCGAGAGAAAGGATGAGGACGCGAGGTGGAGAGAGGGAGGAGGATGAGGAGGAGGGAGGAGGAGGAGGAGAGGAGGAGGAGTGAGGATGAGGAGGAGGAGGAGGAGGAAGAGAAGGGGGAGGAGGAGGAGGAGAGGAGGAGAAGAAAGGAAGAGGAGGAGGAGGAGGAGAGGAGGAAGGAGGAGGAGGAGGAGGAGGAGGAGGAGGAGGAGGAAGAATGGAGGAGAACGAGAACGCAGCGAGGAGGAGCCGAGGAGAAGCAGGAGGCGCAGCAGGCTCGCAGCGGGAGCACGCGCGAGAGCGCGGGCCGCAGGGCGGCGGGCCCCGGCCCGCGCGCCCGCGCGCCTCCGGGCGGCCAGGGCCTGGCCTCCCTGCTGGGCCTGCCCGCCCCCGCGGGGGCGCAGGCGCAGGCCGCCCGCGCCGCCGCCGGGGGGGGGGAGGGCTTGCACAGCGCCCGGCTGCCGCCGCCGCCTCTCGGAGGAGGAAGGTCTCCGGGAGGAGAAAAAAAGCACCCGCGCCCGATCATGGGCGTTTGCGACAGGGCCCCGGGCGTTTACTGAACAGCATTGCCCTGTTCGAGTCTTTTTTGGGGGTATCTACGTTCACTGAACGGCCTCGCTTGTCGGGGTGGTTATCATGGGGGGGGGGGGGGGATTTTTTGTCCTCTGGGAAAAGGTGCCCATACCGCTACTCTCCGCCCGGTTTCCCCTTTTATGGGCCCTCCTGGGAGGCCCTCTTCACCACCGCTGGATTCGTCTCGAAGTCCTTATCAGAACGCACTCCGGGAGAGGTCCGGGGAATAGCGGTGTCGGTGCCGTTTGGTTCCCCCAGGGCTTGTACAGCGCCCTGCTGCCGCCGCCGTTCTCTTCAGGGGCAGCGATTCGGCCACGTGCAGAGGGGGGCAGGGCGAGGGGGGAAGCTTTCTCAGAAGCCCCCTGCTTCTCAGAAGGCGCGGACCTCGTCTGTAGATGAAAGGACGGCGCCTTGGAAGAAGTGGCCTCCTTCAGAGACTCCTTCCCCCCTCCCCCTGTACCCCTCTGTGCGCGCTGCCAAACGACAGGAGGGAGGCATAGGGGAGTTCATCAGCCCCCAATCGTCCACTCGTCGCCGATAGGGGCCCGATAGCCCCACGCCGCCCAGGAGCGCTTTGCTATCGGGGGCCCAGCCATGTATGGCTAATTCCAGGCCGATGCTTCCCCCCCAATGCCAGTCCCCCCGTACTTGGCATCGCTCGAACGTGTGCATTGTTTCTCGGCCTGAACCATCGAGGGGCATCCTGGATCGTCGAGCAACAAAAACGCACGAACCTAAAACATGCACGGGGAAGGGACATGCGAGCGATGGTAAGGGTTGCGTACCCGCAGCCTTTGGCTTAGGGTCGTCCACCGACCTTCTAGTCTTCGCTGCTCACGCTCACAGGAAAAGTAAGTAGTTCCTCGCTCGGTCAGGTATTGCCTCGTTTGATGCGCCACTTCCCCAATCCTTATCGCGCTGCGAAGCCTGATCACGACGGAGTGTTGTTGGAGTTTTCACCTCCATGGGTCATTACTGGGAACCTAGACCGTCAAGCAATTGGACGGGATGATGAAACACGGGGTCAAGATCTCCAGGGGTCCACGTGAAAAAGTCTCGCAAATATAGAGACATGGGGCGGCGGATAGGTGGGCTTCATGTGGAGGCTCATGGCGCGGATTGTCGTGGGCCCTCCCTAGAAGAAAGTGTTGTACCAAAGATGATCCACCACAGCTTCCGTACAGCCACGCCGCCGAAGTGAGGACCATTCTGGGCGCCGCTGCTCAGATCCAGGCCAGCGGATCCTGCTCGTGGCCGCGGCGAGAAACGCCGATTCGTTCCTCATTCAGCGTTCCTTCGCACGTCCGTTTCGGCTCAGGCCCGCGTCGGTTCCAGCAGGCGGCACGAACCGCCTGCCGCATCCCGCCGCCCGCGGCGCCGCCCCCTTGAAGACACTGACGGGTGCGCGCAGCGTCGACGCGGCGGCCGCCCCCGCTCGGGCGTGCCAGCTCGAGCGCTGCCGCCAGTTGCCCGCAGTCGGCCGACGTGGAGCGAGCCGCGCCCATCGAAGGTCCGCGACCGCTCCAGGCGGAAGGACCCCCGCGGTGTCGGAGTCCAGCGCGCCAGTCGTCACGGCACGCCAGGTCTGCGAGGTGTCGTGTTGGTTGTTGATGTGGCGGCTGGGTTGTCAGCGCTGTCGCGAGCAGTCCCCGCATGTTTTAGCATATGGGGGCTCTTGCAAGCATTGTGTGTTTCCGAGACCTCTGATGGTTTTGTTGATGTGATTGTTGGTGGTGTTGTCGATGTGGTTCGTGTATGCGTTTTTGGGTTTGACGTTGGGGTCATATATTAATACGGGCCTCTCTGAGGGAGTAGAGTCCAGCGACGATGCGTTGTCGGCGGAAGTACCGTTTCTGTGTGGTTTTCCTCATGCGTTCTAAACATTGTGCGCACCGTTCATGCAGATCACGACGCCACGTTCCGAAGCAAGGGTTTCCAACACGGTGACATACAAGGTTCAAGCACACATTGGTTGCTAATGGTTTGGCACTTATGTGTGCCACACCCTTCTGTTCTTGCCAGCGAAATGTGTTTCTTCACCTTTGGTCTAGCTCGTGCTGGCTCTTTCGCCAAGGCCACGCCCAACATTGTGATTACTTGACTCTCCTCCCACGCAGACCGCCAGTCATGTCGCGTACTCCATGTGGTGCGAATTGGAGGTGGCAGCTACGCGGAGCTGCTGCTGTGATGTTCAGGTGCTGTAGGCTGCATGGTGTTGTGGCGTACGCAGTGTCGTGCAAGTAACTGCGGTTGCAGCTATTCAGGAGGGAAAGAAACAAACAGACACAATTAATCCTCGATTCCAGAGAAAATATGGGAAAATATGGGAAGTTGGGGGGAAGACAAAAACCCAGAAAATATGGGAAAATATGAGGAACCTTTTTATTTGTGTGTATTTATTTGTGTGTCCCAGGGCCCCTTCAGCTATGCGGTGCTAGCTCAGCGCACGGCGCGGCCACGGCCGCCCATGAGGCGGCACGGGCGGCAGCGCAGCGCGCCCTCGGCGGACCCACCCAGCGCACGGCGCGCCCCTCTGGCGGCAGGGCGGGAGGGGGCGGCCACGTGTCGCAACCTCTGCGGACCCGCTCCATGGCTCAAGGAACGGACGGATCAAGGGAAACAAAAATCCACCCAGACCGGACAATTGGCGTTTATTGAACGGCCTTGGGCGTTTGTTGAAGAGCCTTGCCCTGTTCGATTCCTGCAGTGGTGGCGTTTAGTACACGGCCTCGCGTGTCGGGGTGCTTGTTGAATCGCTTCGCTCATTCCGCCGGCCCTGGAGCGCTATTTGGGGCCTCTTGGGGCCGTCTTGGGGCCGTTATTATGGGGGTGGATGTTCTGCCCTCTAAAGTAGGAGCCCCGAGGCGACGGCACTCGCAGAAAGGGAAGCGGGCCAGCAGCTCCTCCTTGTGTCACTGTTGCTTCCGGAGCGGCTCATATCGCAACACTCTGCTTTGGGGCTGCTTCCCTGGTCGCTGGGCGGCGTGCATGGGTGTGCCGGCGCGCTGCCCAGTCCCCGCTCGTGGCCGCCTCGTGCGCGCCCCGTGCCGCTTGGCTCAGGAGAGGAAGGACAAGACGCACAGACACGAGGAATCGTCGACTCCCCAGGAAGAAAATATTCGAGAAAATCTGGGAGCGGAGCAATCATCGCACCACTCTCTGCTTTGGGGCTGCCTCCCTGGTCGCTGGGCGGCGCGTGGGCCCTTTCAGGTTGCACGGGTGTGCCGGCGCGCTGCCCAGTCCCCGCTCGTGGCCGCCTTGTGCGCGCCTCGTGCCGCTTGGCTCAGGAGGAAGGAAAAGACGCACAGACACAAGGAATCGTCGGCTCCCTCGAAGATATGGGACACTATGGGAAGTGGGGGGAAAACAAAAACACAAAAAGTGGGGGGGAAGGACAAGACGCACGGACACGAGGAGTCGTCGATTCCCCAGGCAGAAGATATTTGGAAACTCTGGGAGCGGAGCAATCGTCGCAGCACTCTCTGGTTTGGGGCTGCTTCCCTGGTCGCTGGGCGCCGCGTGGGCCCCGTCAGGTTGCGCGGGTGTGCCGGCGCGCTGCCCAGTCCCCGCTCGTGGCCGCCTCGTGCGCGCCTCGTGCCGCTTGGCTCAGGAGGAAAAGAGGCACACAGACACAAGGAAGCGCCGACTCCCTCGAAGATATGGGGAACTAAGGAAAGTGGGATGGGGGGGAAAGCAAAAACACAGAAAACATGTGAAATGTGGGGACTCGGTTCATTTGTGTGTTTGTTTGTGTGTGTGTGTGTGTATGTGTGTGTGTGTGTGTCCCAGGGCCCCTTCCTTGGTGTGTGTGTGTGTGAGTGTGTGCCGAGGTCTCGCCCGGTGTCAAAATGGAGGCCCTCTGTGTGTGGACCTGGGGGGTCTCTTGGAGTTTCCCGTCGAGCCTCCAGGAGGGCTGCTTGGAGAGGATCCCCGGGGGCTTTTCGGGGGGCCTCGTGGGGCACGCATGCAACACACAAACTAAGCAAACAGGACGACGCCCCGACAAAACAAGCAATCGGGGCAAAGGACCCAACGGTATGCAGTTGTGAGTACCGCGATTGTAAATATCTTCTTCGGTGGCGCTCCCTATGGGGCCACGAATCCACGAACCGTGTGAGGGGTGTGCCGACTTGTATGGCGGGGCACAAAACCCGAAAGAAGACGATATGTCTAATTTCGAGAGAGCGCGGATGAGTCTGAGCGCGAGGGAGTCTGAGTGTGAACGAGTCTGCGTGCGAGTTGGTCTATTTGCGTGAGTGCGAGCATGGATACGCCCAGTATAAGTGCATGTGAATGTGAATGGTTCGGGTATGCCTGACCCTGAGTACTCGTGACATTCAGCGTGGCCGCCGCAGAAAAGGTTGCCAGGGCACCCCGACGGCAGCGCACGCGCGCCGCGACGCCCGTGCCGGCACGCCCCATCACGAGGATCGCACCCGCTTCCTTCCTTTCTTTTCCTCCCTCTTTGCTCCTGGAGCGCTGTCTCGCAGGCCTCAAGGTAGACACCAACACCAATATCGGTGGGGGAGACGCGTGCGGGCTGCGCCAGTGGGACCTTCAGTGGAGCTCCCAACGGGGCCACGAAACGCTATACTGGGCGGGGGAGACGCGTCAACTGCGCCACTGGGACTTGCGGTGGAGCTCCCTATGGGACCACGAAGCTATGTACTGGGTGTGACGATGATGGTGAAAATGACGGTGATGACGATGACGATGCTGATGATGCGGATGATGCTGATGACGATCATGAGAAAATGCGCAGGGCAAAGGCAAATCATGAGAGGACGGGGAGGGAGGAGGAGGGAGAGGAGAAAAGAGGAGACGCGGGGCGCTGTCTCTTCAAAACGAGGACCCAACTCCACAGGATGGTTGGGAACAACAAAACAACACACTGTTTTGATCCGCGGGTCGAGAGCGAGCCTTTTCCGGTCGAAGCTAAGCGGGCAGCGCACAGCATTAATTGACAGAGGGGGGAAGGCAGAAGGAGAGGCTTCACGGCAAGGCCGAGAGAGAAACAAAACAACACACACACACAAACACAATAACAGTGACAAACAAACAACACAGCAGTAAACACAGCCAAAACAAGCACAAACAACAACAACAAGCAGCAACCAACCAACACAAAACAACGACCGC
This sequence comes from Prorocentrum cordatum, assembly GCA_963575745.1. Classification (NCBI taxonomy): domain Eukaryota; class Dinophyceae; order Prorocentrales; family Prorocentraceae; genus Prorocentrum; species Prorocentrum cordatum. The sequence continues at coordinate 151,150 of CAUYUJ010015870.1, forward strand.
CCCCCCTCTCCCGCGAACAGAGACAACAAAACAACGACGCCCCGGCCTGGGGCGCGACCTCCCCCCGCCCCTGCGGGGCAGGCGGAGAGCCCGCGCCGCGTCGCCTTCTCGCCCGTGATCGCGGCGGGGCGCCGCCCGAGGCCGGAGCTCTTCTGACGGCCCCGCGCGCCCTGCGACATTCTTCCCCTTCCGCCCGCTTCCTCCTCCTCCTCCTCCTCCTCCTCCTCCTCCTCCTCCTCCTCCTCCTCTCCTCCTCCTCCTCCTCCTCCTCCTCCTCCTCCTCCTCCTCCTCCTCCCCCTCCTCTTCCTCCTCCTCCTCCTCCTCCTCCTCCTCCTCCTCCTCTTCCTCCTCCTCCTCCTCCTCCTCCTCCCTCCTCTCCTCCTCCTCCTCCTCCTCCTCCTCCTCTCCCTCCTCAAATTGTCCTTCTCCCTCCTCCCGCCTCCTCCTCCTCCTCCCTCCTCCCCCTCCGCCTCCTCGTCCTTCTCCTCCTTCTCCTTCTCCCTCCTGGTCCCTCCTGCTGCCTCCTCTCCTGCACGGGGCTCGTGCGGGCGCTTCGGGTGCCACGGCGGACCCCATGGGTTGCGCCTAGAGAGCGCTCCCCCAAGACACCCCATAGATCAAAGCCTGTTTACCTACGTGTGTGTTTTTTCGCTTCAGTGAGAATGTCACAGCGGAGACAGTTTGGCAAGTTTTGGCTCCAGGGGGCCCTCATCAGGCCTTGCGGGACCGTCAAAAATGATTGGGGATAAGAAACCGTTCTGGGAAAAGTGCCCAGACCTTTCGAGGACTAGTTGTCAAAGAATCACGGCGTGGGGCTTCTTTTGGAAGTCATCGCAAGATCGCAGACAGTGCTCTGCGTTTTCGTGGGCTCCTGCAGGTGTCCTTGCCTCGGGATGCGTTTCGGCAGCTGCGCCTCGCCGAGCGCCGTGCGGGGCTGTCCAAATCGTGCCGAGCGGTCGCTGGAGACGCGAGTTTCGAATCGAGAACCAGATGACGAGGATCATTTTGAGAGATCGATCGGTTGTGACGTTCGGAGCGATACCGAATGTTGTCGCTCGAACTTCTTTGTGTTGTCGTGCCCTGCTTTGAACGGGGTCCGGGGGCATGGAGTGCTCAGAGGTCGTTGCACAGGGGAGGCTTTGGATTGCACTGGTTGAGGATCCCAGCCGTTCTTGATGGGGGAACAACGAATTAGGAGAGATCGGTTCAGGGAGGAACGCGTGTGCCGCCGATAACCTCTGGGGGTGTTTTGTTTTGATCCCCCTACCGTTTTCATTCGGCGGTGAAGAGGACTGGTCCTACAACTCTCCCCTACTCCTCCTCCTCCACCTCCACCTCCTCCGCCTCCCTCCTCCTCCCTCCTCTCCCTCCTCT
>CAUYUJ010015870.1:155024-205024 GCA_963575745.1 Prorocentrum cordatum
CGCGAACGTGCGCACTTGTTTTAGGCGAGGACCCTCGAGGAGCATCCTGGGTCGTCTTGCGAGAAGAAAGAAGACGCATGACTAATCAGAATGTATAGATATGTGTAAAACACATACACACACACGCACACACATACACACACACACACACGCACGCACGCACGCACGCACGCACGCACACAGACACACACACACACACACCAACAACAACAACAACAACAATCATTTTACCCGAACGCTCAGTGTTCTCACCAGTGCCAGGGTTTTCATGCGACGCGAGACAATACCCCCACTTCGTGGGGGGGCAGTTCAAGCTCTACCAAATATCCAAACGACTCTTCGCGACCACCCAAACCCAGCTTCCCGCCCTATGACGTTGGGACACTTCACTTCGTGGCGTGCGGACGACCGTGGCTACTACACTGGCGTGGGGTACACACCCACAGAACTTGGTCACTTATTCGGGGCGCGCGTGTGCCCAGCATCCTGCAATTGTGACATACAATACATGACACAGACAGACAGAGAGAGAGACAGAGAGCAGACAGAGAGAGAGACAGAGAGAGCGGAGTTGGTCACATTTTTGGGGCAAGTTCCTGAGATCGTCGTGTTTTTTGTTGGTCTTGCGCGCGCGAATGTCCACTTTACTTTTTTTTGCAAGGGAGTATTGAAATTTGATTATGTTAGAACAAGAAAAAGTAGCTCGCGCGAGCTCATGTAACATAAATGTTGAAAAACCATTGGTTTTGTGGGAGTCGGACAGCGCGCGCGGGATGAAATTTGGACATTTTTTTTTGAAAAACCATTGGGTTTTTGATGTTTTTATGTTGAAATCGTTACGAAACCTAAGGTTCTGGAAGGATTTCGTCTTGCGCGCGCGAATGTCCACTTTACCTTATTTTTTGCAAGGGATTATTGAAATTTGATTATGTTAGAACAAGAAAAAGTAGCTCGCGCGAGCTCATGTAACATAAATGTTGAAAAACCATTGGTTTTGTGGGATTCGGACAGCGCGCGCGGAAGGACATTTTGACAATTTTTTCTTAAAAAACCATTGGGTTTTTGATGTTTTTATGTTAAAATCGCTACGAAACCTAAGGTTTTGGAAGGATTTCGTCTTGCGCGCACGAATGTCCACTTTACCTTATTTTTTGCAAGGGATTCTTGCAATTTGATCAAGTAAGAACAAGAATTTTCATTTTCTATTGTTTTTTGCAAGGGAAAACGAGCGTCAACAAAAAACCGGATCCGGACACAATCCACTTTTCTGAAGCTTTCGCTAGAAAATGAAGGAAATGAGGCTGCGGCCTAGGTTTTGGAGGGGGGTCGCGCACCAGGGGCCCCAACAATAATTATTCTTTAGAAGAATAATGTTCAACAACAACAACAACAATTACTAGCACGTGGGGACACTCCGTTCTCACCAGTGCCAGGGTTTTCATAGGAGGCGGGCAATACCCCCACTTTGTGGGGGGGCCGGTTCAAGCTCTACCAAATTTCCAAACGACTCTTCGCCACCACCCACACCCAGCTTCCCGCCCTATGACGTTCGGACACTTCACTTCGTGGCATGCGGACGACCGTGGCTACTATTCAGGGCCCCGCGGCCGACGACGACGGCGTGCGCGCGCGAAGAAAAAACGAATGTGTCCCGCATGGTATTATTTGACAGGGATGATGGCCCTGGCAGGTGCGCAACCGTTGTTGCAGAAGTTCGAAAAAGTTGCTCGCAAAAGCCCGTTTGACAGAAATGTTTAAAAAGTGTTGGGTTTCCTACGAATCCGCAAGAGCGCGCGGGATGAATTTTGACATTTTTTTTTTGAAAAACCATTGGTTTTTTGATGTTTTTATGTTAAAATCGCTACGAAACTAAGGTTTTGGAAGGATTTCGTCTTGCGCGCGCGAATGTCCACTTTACCTTATTTTTTGCAAGGGATTCTTGAAGTTTGGTTATGTTAGAACAAGAAATGTCCACTTTAGCTTATTTTTTGCAAGGGAAAACCGATCGTAACAACACAACCGGATCCGGACCAACCCGTTTTGCCTGAGACTTCCTCACGAAAATGATGAAAATGAGGCTGCGGCCTAGGCGCGGCGGGGGGGTCGTGCACCAGGGGTCCCAACAATAAATATTCTTTAGAATTAATAATGTTCAACAACAACAACCACCACAACAACAACAACAACAACAACAACATCAACAACAACAACAACAACAACCACAACAACAACAACAACAACAACAACAACAAACAACAAGCGCGTGCAAGGATTGTGGGTTTCCAGGCCGCCGTAGCCCGACCGGGGGCCGCTCCCCATCCGCCACGAGCTGGAGGGGGGAAGGAGGTGGAGGAAGAAGAGGAGGAGGAAGAAGAGGAGGAGGAGGAGGAAGACGAGGAGATGGACGAAGAAGAGGAGGAAGAGAGGAGGAGGAAGAACAAGAAGAAGAGGAGGAGGTGGAGGAAGAAGAGGGGAGGAGGAGGAGGACCCCCTCCCCCTCCTGCTTGTGGTGGTGGCGGTTGAAGGCAGGCCCACCTTTTCCCCCCCCCCCCGCCCCTCCTCCTCCTCCTCCTCCTCCTCCTCCTCCTCCTCCTCGTCCTCCTCCTCCTCCTTCCCCCCCCCCCGCCCCGCTCCTCTCGGCGGGGGGGTTATTGCGACTGCGCCTCGCCCCTGCACCCCCCGCCCGCGGTCCGTTTTTCTCCAAGGGGGGAACCCGCGGCCCGCTTGTCTCTGGCGCTGCTGGCCTCCTTTGTTTTTCTCCTGCAGACGTGTACGCCGGATGCTCGTTCGGGGGGACCTTCCTGGAGACCGTTGTTTTTCGGGTCGGGCGATAAGCCGGGTTGTCGGGCTTGCCCCCCCCTCCCCCCCCCCCACCACCACCCCCAGGATAACCTGATTTTGCTGCTTGTGCAGGTCCGCGGGAGGGGGTGGCGCGGGCAGATGTGCAGAGCTGCCCACAGCGCGAGGGTTAGGTTATCGGCCGGCCCCGTCCTCCCCCCCCCGGGATAACCCGGGCTATTTCTGATTAAAATAGAAAACAAGAGGTCTCCTGAAAGCCCACCTCGCGGATCATCGGAGTCGACGATAGGGGCGAATAGCCCAGGGGAGAGCAATACGTGTAATGCCCAGGGGCTATTCGCCCCTTATCGTCGCTGCCGAGATTTGTTCGACTCCAGGTCGCCTCCAGGTCAATGATGTTTCGACTCCTGTTCGGCTCCAGTTCGGCTCGGGTTCGGCTCAGCTTCGGCTCAGGTTCGACTCGAGCTCGACTCGAGTCGACGGGCATTCGACGCAGCTTCGACGCACGAGAGGAGCGAGTAGCTCCAGGATGGTCCCCAGAATGAGCATCTAATGTATGCTGCCATCGAGTCGCGATGCTCATCTTAGGTGTCTGTGCCCCAGTCGGTCCCAGTACACGGGGCGTTTTCCATTGGCACTTCCAAAGGGCGTGTCCAGATCGAATTGTGTACGTAGGCGAGGGGCGCGTCAAGTGCTGTTTGAAGCATGATCAACATCTTCGGGGCAACATGTCATTACGATGAGGACAATCGTGAAGACAGGGACTACGAGGACCAATTGTGCAGTCAATATATGACTGAGGTGAACGAATGGGATGAGTAGCCTGTACCGAAGAGCCGTCATGGTACGAATGGTATGTGGCCTAAGCAGGGGCAGGATAGTGCCCTTCAGCAGCGCGCACCAAGCAGCACGAAGCTAGTATTGTTCGTTGTTGCTCTCTTCAATATCCAGGTGACTGCGGCAGATCCGCCACTGTGCCAGCGAAGCAATCTGTGTTACGATCCCTCGAGCACCACCCAGAAGGTCCTCACATGTGACATCTCTCGTCTCCACTTTTTTGCAGCGCTCTCATGGGACTGTTTTCGGCCGTCTTGAGGCAGGGTTGGGATCCTGTGGGGCAGTCTTGAGGGTCCTTTGGGTCCATCTCGGACCGCCTTGGGGGTCCTATGGAGCCGTCTTGGGGCTCTCTTGGCCGTATCGGGGGTCCAGTGGAGCCGCCGTGGGTCCGTATTGATGCCTTCTTGTGGCCATCTCAGGGCCCGTCTTGGGTCCCTGCGTTCTTTGGGATCCGTCCTGGGCCGTCTAGGGGCTCCCTCATTGGGCTCATCTGGGCCCTCGGAGACCGCAAGTGGACCGATCTTCGACCGAAGGGCGTGGAAAGCGAAGGGCAGTGAGCAGCTCAAGGATCATCTCTCGAGGGCATCTTGGAGAGCGTCTTGGGGGCGTCTTAGGGCCTGATGAGGGGCCTGGGCCACTTCTGGCTCTGGGATGGTGTAATGCCTCCTGACTGGGGCAAGAGGGGCGCACAGATCGTCCCAGGCCCAGCACGGTCCTGGCCAGGCGCGGTGCTGGTTTGCAGATGCTTTCTGCGCATCATCGGCACACATATCCACGCCAGTCTTTGAATGCGGGTATATCTCTCGGATTTCCGTATCCCAATCTGTTCTAGACGCTCCCCCACCTCGAGGGCCGCGCGTTTCTCCTTCTGTCCTCCTCTTCAGGGTGCGGGCGGAAGCTCAACCTACTCTCAGCGCCTTCCTGCTTCGTGTCTCTGCCCAAGTCTTCCGACAGACGGGCGAGAAGCTGGCGGAGGTCCCCGCGGCTCTTCTCGGTTCGGCGCCAGGGAGGGGCCAGCGCCGAGCCAGTGCGTCCGCGCGGGCCTCCGAAAGTTCTTCGTGTCTGCCGGGTTTTCGTCGTCGAGTTGCCTCCGTGGTTTCTGCAACTCCTGGCTGCGGGATTGTCCCAGACTACTCTGTAGAAGGGCGCCCAGGACTCCATGAGCTTGCTGGTGGATCGAGCTGCTTCGAGCCCTCGTCCGACCCGTGCGAAGAAAACGCACTGAGGGCCAGAGAGGGCCGTCGAGAGCCTTGTAGACCCCAGTCAGTCGAGGAGACGGTCTGTCTTAGGGTCCTTGCCCTGCCAAAGCCCATCCATCAGAGGAGGACAACATGCTGACTCCGCTGACCTCTCCTCTTCGCTATTTGCTGGGCTCCCCTCCAGAGGATGTACATTTTCCGCAGGTGTGTTGGGATGTTGTCGATTGGTGCTCCCAGGTTTGAAATGGTAGCAACATGGAAGAGCGGTGGAGTGATCATGCGTCTGTGTGCTCGGTCATGGTACGTTTATAGATTTTCATGTGTGGTATTCGCATCGTGTGGCTGATCGGTTGCTGGACTTGGCGTTGTAGCAAGGTGTTTCCTTCCCTCCGGCAAAACGCACTCACTCAACTTGCACAGGGCTAGAAGACACGCAAGCATACGGGAAGGCAGAGAGACAGAGACAGAGAGAGGGAGAGGGAGAGTGATGAGAGGGCAGACATTCGGATATCGAAGTGGGCATTCGTATCCGCCTGTGTCTGCTCCCACCCGGCCCTGTGAATCGAGGGGTTCAGGCGCGGGATGAATGGTCATCCGCCTCTGGTGAAGCCAGGTGCGCCGGCTAGCCAGTCAGCTGTAGTAGATTACAGGATCAGGGGCTCTCGCGGATCGGAGATCCAGCCCCTCAGTGTGCAAGAATGCCCGAGTCCCTAGACGCCAGGACTTTTTGCAGGCCACGGCTCTGTTGGATCCAGCTGGAGGAGCCAACGCAGGGCCGCCAGGCATCTAATTCGATGCGGCTTGATTGCCCAGCTGGGGCCGCGATTCCGACGCGATGTGTTTTGGTTCGCGTCGTTGGCATCGGCCGTGGCCAGCCGGAGGCAGGCGCGACGATCCGATTCCGAATTCGATTCCGTTCGTGACAGCGATCGCTGGCGATCGGACGGAGGGATGGGGGGGGGGCGGCGGGGGCAGGGGGAGCAGAATGCAGAGGAGGCAAGCGCCGGGAGGGATGGGGAACAGGAGGAGGAGGAGGCAGGTGATGCTGAGGAGGAAAAGGCAGGAGAGGGAGGAGGACGCAGCAGGAAGAGGCGTGATAATTGGAGAGGCTGGTGCAGGAGGCGGAGGCAGGAGGAGAAGACAGAAGGAAAAGGAGGTAGGACTAGGGGGCAGGAGGCAGGATTAGGTAGAAGGAGGAAGAGGCAGGCGGAACAAGAAGAGGCAGTAGGAGGTGGCAGGAACAGGGGGGGGGCAAAAGGAGGAGGCATGATGACGATGAAGGTATGGCAGGAGGAGGGAAGGACATGACGAACATATTGCAGGGTCAGGAAAATGCAGGCAGGAGGAGGAAAAAGGCAGGATGATGAGAGAGAGAAGGTGGGAAGGAGGAGGACGAGGATACAAGAGGCAGAATATCAAAAGAGAAGGGCCTTCGAATCCACAGCAACCACAATCACGAGGGCGACGACGTCGAGACGACGAGTTCCCTCATGCTAACTAATGAGATACACGCGGGGTACCACTGTCGCAGTGATTCCGGCTTCGGGGTCCTTACGAAGTCTCGGGGCCTTCAAACAACGATTCCGGATGAACAGCCGTTTCCCAGGAAAGTTTCCAGACCTTTTGGGGCCCACGTCGCTGAACAACAACAAAACACGACGTCGGGGGTCTGGGGACGGACCTCGGGAAGGGTCTGGTGTTCAAGTCTGAGCGGATGGGAGCTGGGCGGGCAGGTCGCCTTTGTCAACGGGTCAGGGTAGACCTCGAAGGGGGCCAAGGGAACGAATCTGTGTGGGTCTGGGGTCGGCGCGAGAGCAGCCGTTGCCTCAGTTGGCCCTCCTCGGTGTGGTTCTGCACTCCCCCCATCCCACCTGCACGTCGGGTGGAGCCAGGAGCGGCCAGCTGGCCCAAGCCGTCACCAGCTGGCGCGCAAGAGCAGGAGTCCACGGCCCAGGTGCGAGCGGCGAAGTGAGACGATGACCATGGCCAAAATTGTCGCAGGATCTCGTCAACGCCAGCCTTGGTCATGGTCTGCGCCGGGCGTCGCCGAGTCGAGAGGACTGTCCACGGATTGGCGATGACCAGGACAGACGCTGACCAAGATCGACACCCACGTTTCCATGCTCACTCTGGGCCGTGGTCCTCGTTGCCTTTCCCTCCGCAGGTGGCCTACAGTCGGGGCGCTGAAGAAGGAACCCTTTTCGTCGGGGAGGGGCTCGCAGCTTGCCCAAGATGTTCCTTAAGTTTCCCATGGGGAATCGAAGTTTACCTTATGGAAAACAGAGGCGTCGTTCCTTAGTAAGGGTTCCTTGGGTCAACGCCTCGACTGTGCAGCTCACCCCTCACGCGGCCCATGAGGGCCTCGGGATCTCCAAGAGGGCTAGCAAGACCATGCAGGATCATCCCCGATTCGGCGGGGGCCTCCTGAGTGCGCGGAGGTCTCCAGAGGTCTTCAGAGGCCGGAGGCCAGGCCAGGGGCCTCCAGGATGTCGTCGGAGGCTCCCAGAAAGGGTCGGAGGTGGGTAAACCTCCTACCCCGACACGTCGATTCAGGAATTGGCCGTTTTCGGTTCGCGAGAGGGCCTCGCGGCCGTCATTTGTGCGGGTCCAGGCCCGTCGGTTTCGGTCCCAGGCCGCTTTCACCAAGGGGAGGTTTTTTTACAGGGAGGTTTGTCCACCGCCGAGAGGGGCCGGACTCGTTCGGCGTCCGAGCCCGCTCGGCCGCCAAGAGAGCAGACGGGCTCAGCTCCGACAGGGCCGTGGGGAACAGCTAGACTCGCCCGGCCGCCGCATGGGCTCGGCCGCCGAAGGGGCCGCCGGCGGCTCGTGAGGGAGCCGTCTCCTCCGACAAGCTGCAGTGGTTTCGCGACGTAGGCCCCCAGAGAGCTCGACCACCTCGCCAGGGCCGGCTTTGTATCCTAAGCGTTTTGTGGCGGTCGCGGTCCCGCGGCTCCGCGGTCGCCGGGGCAACAAGCCTGGGCCGCGCGGGGCGACGTATCGCTTGCGCGCGCGCGCGCGGGCGCGCGGTCGCGCGAGGTGCCGCGCGGTCTTAAAGAGGTGCCCCCTCGCAGAGGACCGCCACGAGGCAGTGAGGCATGGCTGTGGTACGTTTGACATTCCCACTGTTCCGCACGGGCTCCGGAAGCGAGGGGCGCCGGATGCTGAGGAACTGACGGAACGCATCGTGGGCCGAGGGGAAAGGACGGGTTGGAAGAGGATCGGATATTGGAACCTATACATTACAAGTGGCGGGTTGTTTTCAACCCCAGGACTTTGTGAGGGTCGGGGACGACGTCGGGGTGGTATGGTGTATACTTGTTTCCCCGTTTTCCCGGGTACGCCAGGATCCCGTATACACCAGGATCCGCTTCCCCGTGCAAACTTCAGTACGGGGCCGCGAAAAGCATCAGTGTATAGAGTTCAGCTCCCATAGAGGAAGCGTTCTGCTCCACCTCCGCCCCGAGGGCTCGCGGGACTTTCGTGGCGTGCCCTCCTGGCGCGGCAGTTCACGTTTACACTTGCCTGGGCAAGTGTCGGACGGCGCCTCGTGGGGGTGACCGCGCGTCCCTATCGCCGTGCGCGGCATGCGCCGTGCAACGAGCAAAGCCTTAAGTCGGGCCTGTCGTCGCATCTGCGGGTTTCCGAGGCTCCTAGGTGCAAAGGTTTTAGCAGGCCACAGCCGAGCGCGACTGGCTCTACGGGGAAAGCAAAAAAGCCGATCGGATCATGGCATGCTTCTCGTCCTATCCCCGCGCCCTCGCCCGCAGGGTGCCAGCCTCTGGCCACCCAGGGCTGCCCATGATCCGATGCGATCTCCTCGCATCGGTTTTTTCCCGGAAAGGGCGCCGGCCCAGGGTTCTCTTTTAGTTGGTAAATCTGTCCCCGGTGCCTCAATTGAGGTGGGCCGGCGGATTCTTCCCTTGATAAATATCGAGGTCGAGGTGGGGCGGCGGATTAAAATTTGAGGATGTCTCAGGCGAAACGCTTGTTTTTGAAATCCCGATCGATTAATCACAGGGTGCGGGTCACTCTTTCGTGTGTTGAGGATGTCTCGAGCGAAACGCTTGCTCCGCAGAGTTACCGAGGATGTCTCGAGCGAATCGCTTGTTTTGCAGAACTTGAGGGATCTGGGCGCCCCAGAGATTTGCCTTCTCCAGGTGCACGAACCCGTGTGTTTTTTATGTATGTGCCTGTAGATTTGCCCTCTCCAGGTGCACGAATCCATGTACTTTTACGTCTGTGCGTATAGATTTGATTTCTCCAGGGGCGCGAATCCGTGTGTTTTTACGTATGTGCCTACAGATTTGCCTTATGGGGCGCGATGCACATATCGCACCGTGCGCCCACGTCACTCGGTCATGAATTGGCTAGATACTCCTTTCCTTTTGACGCAGCGCGGGAAACTTGTGCTTTTGGACTCCGGGACGGGTCCGGGGGCTCGTTTTGAGTGGATTCCAGGGTGCGGCAGATTCGGGTCGATTCGACGCAGCACAGTTCAGCGCAGCATGGCAAATTCCAAGTCAGCACAGCACGGCACAGCACAGCCCCTGGCAGCGCACATCGCCATCGACACCTTCAGCATTGCAAGTGCCCGTCGCCCAATACGGTGTCGTGAAAACGTTTCCATGCATGCCGTTCTCTATGCGTTTCCACGACCACACCCCAGCACGACCACACCCCAGCACGACCACACCCCAGCACGACCCCACCCCAGCACGACCCCACACCCCACCCCGGCACGACCAAACCCCAGCACGACCACACCCCAGCATTACCCCACCCCAGCACGACCCCACCCCAGCAAGACCATCACCAAGCACGACCACACCCCAGCACGACCACACCCCAGCACGACCTCACCACAGCACGACCACACCCCAGCACGACCACGCCCCAGCACGACCATGCCCCAGCACGACCACGCCCCAGCACGACCACCCCCCAGCACGACTACCCCCCCAGCACGGCCACCCCCCAGCACGACCACGCCCCAACACGACCACGCCCCAGCACGACCACACCCCAGCACGACCACACCGCCTTGGTTGAGTGGTTGCCTGTCGCCGTGGAATGTTTCGTGCGGTGCCTCGTGGACTGTTTCGCGGGGTGTCTCGTGGATTGTTTCCAGGAAAACGTTGAAAACGGTCGCCCGTGGCTCGTGGAATGTTTCGCGGGGTGTCTCGTGGAAGTGCCCGTCGCCCAATACGGTGTCGTGAAAACGTTTCCATGCATGCGGTTCTATATCCCTTTCTGGGTTCGTGGGTCCATCATGTTCCGTCTCCATTTCGGGCGTCCAGGGAATTGCAGGGGCTCGCCGTGAAGGAAAGGGACGGATCGTTTATTGCCTCCCTGGGCTCTCAACCTCCACGGGCCCCAGGATTTTGGAAACCATCATTCAGTACTGAAAATGATAAATTGGTCCTGGAGAAGAACAGCCTCAGGATCCCCAGGGGCACTCTGGCTAAATGACGAGGTTTACAGTGACCGAGCCCGATCCGCGTTTCCAACATATTCACTTCCGCGTCGATCTAGGAGCGATCATGATCCGTTGCCCATCCGATCCAGTTCCGCGATTCGATCCTGCTCGAGCTTGCCACCGCCGCTACCCTAAGGCTCCAGTCGGCTCCCAATGAGTTGTGAACTGCCATTCCAAATGGGAGGAGCAAATTTCCGACCGGGGAGAATTTGCGGTCAAACATCCAAAATGCCTCCCCCACAGGCACCACGAGCCCTTTCCTCTCACCAGGTTGAGTTCAGTGTTCTTGCCCGTGGGGCGCATCACTGAAAAGCGGGTGGAACCAACAAACAAACAAACAAGAACACATAACGCGCGATCTACCCAAGTGGTCATTATTTGCCTCTCCGCGGTCGGCACCGTGTTCCCGCTTTCTGGCATCGATAGGGAGTCGGTGGGGATTCGAGGAGGGAGGAAGAAGGGTAGGAAGATAGTGGGAAGATCACGCGCTGCCATCATGTTGTGATCATGCCGGTCTACGCTAGGGACCATTCGTGAGGGTTGTAGCTGCCGTTGCCGCGACTGGGCGTGCAGCCCGTGGTCTCCGTCGCCGAACTGTGGTGGGGGGTGCGGCGAGCTGCCACAGTGACCCAGCGCTCTCTGGGGGGTCGCGCATCCCCCCTGCCCCCCACGCCGAGCATCCACGCGACCATCTAAATAAGCGTCACCTCCTGCTGGGCTTCTCCGCGTGCAGACAGAGGGACCCGCCACTGTCCTTGCTGCTGCATCTGGTACTCTGGGGCATTTGCCAAGCTGGCCCGCCGAAGCTCGGGTGCTCTGGGGCGTGGCGGCGAGCATACGAGACGAATGGTTTACGCGCCGGGAGGAGGAGGTGGAGAAGGAGGAGCAGGAGACAGACGAGGGGAAGGAGTCATGAGATGGCAGGAAGGGGTGAGAAGTGCCAGGGATGGGGGGGGATCATGGGTGGTGGGAGGATTTTTTACATAACTCCAACGTCCTGACCTTTTCAACACAGTGTGGTGCCTGGGAGGCCAGTCCCCTCCAACCGAGCCGTAGATGTGGACGGCCCCAGGGGCACCGCCGTTCTTGCCCGAATCGTTTTGCACGACCCCGGGCTCCCGGCGAGGGCACCCAGAGGCCTGCATGTGGTCCAGGACACTCCCCGAGGGCTTTGAGAGGGGGGTCGGTCCGAGCGCCGAATTTTGGATGGCGGCACTACTCTGCCACGGGTGCGCAGGCGGGCCCTCGAGCGGCCTGATCATCGCGCACCCGCTTTGCTTTCCAGCAAGGGGCCCCTATTCGGAGAAGAAGAAGAAGAAACAGCTACAAAAACATAAACTTTTAGCCGGAGGCGCCGCCGGGGCGCCCAGGCGCGGATCCAAGGAATCCGCGCGGAGCGCCACCAAAAGTTCACGTTTATGCTGTTTTTTCTTTTTCTACCTATGGCCGCGCCAGGGAGGGGGTCCAGCGCGAATCCGAGAAATCTGGGCGGAGCGCCACCAACAGTTCATGTTTATATGGTTTTTCTTCTGCCTGTGGCCGCGCCAGGGGGGGCCATCCCACCACTTTGGGTGACCCAAAAGGGGGTCCAGCTGAAAGGGAATGGTGCAATAGATTTGGGGCAACTGTATTGCAAAAAGTACTGCGCCGGCGAATTGCACTGCATTGTGTTGCAAGGCGTGTGCTGCACGCGAACAGCCAGCCATACATTTGCGCCCCAGAGTGCGCTGCACGCCCCAAATGTACTGCACGCCCCACAAATCGATTGCACCAGATCTACAGTCGGGGCGCTGAAGAAGGAACTCTTTTCGTTGGGTATGGGCGCCGTGTTCCTTAACAATTTCACAGTTTGCCCCGCGTTCTCTAGGTTTTCGAAGGGCAGTCGAAGTTCAACTTCTGGAGAAAAGGAGCCTCGTTCCTTACTTAGGGTTCCTTAGGTCAGCGCCCCGACTGTATTGCACCACCCCCTTGTCGCTGGACCCCCTGCTGGGTCCACCCGAAGCACCCCTGGCTCGTGAGCGGCACCTCCCGCGTGGTGCGGTGGGCCCGTGGGGCGCCGGCAGCCTCGGGGCTTGGGCAGACCTGCTGTCAGAAGTGTTTTGCGTTTTCTCCGCCCTCCCTCCCTCCCTCCCTCCCTCCGTCTCTCTCTCTCTCTCTCTCACTCTCTCTTTCTGAATAAGTTAGTCTCTTTCTGTCTCGCTCATTCTCTCTCTCTCTCTCTCTCATTCTCGTAAATTATATGTATATGTGTGTGTCTATGTCTCGCTCTCTCTCTCTCTCTCTCTCTATCTTTCCCTCTCTTTTGTTCCCTCTCTCTCTCTCACGCTCTCTCTCCCCCCGTTGTCGTTCGGTGTTCTCCCCCCCCCTCTCTCTATCCCTCCCTCTGCCTCTCTCTATGCCGTTTTCTTGTTCTCTCTCTCTCTCTCTCCCCCTCTCCCTCTCTCTCTCTCTCTCTCTCTTCCTCTTTCTGTGTAGACGTATCTCGCTCCCCCCCTCTCTTCCTTCCCCCCCTCCCTCCCCCCCGTGCCGAGCTGCCGCCCCTCCCGCCGCTCCCGCGCGCGCGGCCCCTGCCCTCTCTCGCCCCCGCCACATGGCCTCCGCCCCCGCGGGCCCCGCGGCGGCGGCTGCCGGGGCCGAGCCGGAGGCGGGGCCAGGCTGCCGGAGGCGCGATCGAAGAGGCAGGGTTCGAGCAGTGACGAAGCGGAGGAGGAGGGGGAGGAGGAGGAGGAGGAGGAGGAGGAGGAGGAGGAGGAGGAGGAGGAGGAGGAGGATGTGGGGATGATGATGGTGAGGAGGAGGAGGAGGAGGAGGAGGAGGCTGCAGGAGGCGCGATCGAAGAGGCAGGGTGCAAGCAGTGACGAAGCGTCCTGGCGTGCCTGTAGCCCTACCCTTGGCGGGCCCTGGAAACGACAGGGCCGTTTTTGTTACCGGTTCCGTTTTGCCGTTTTTTTGCCGGTTCCGACGCCGTTTTTTTACAGGTTCCGTCGCCGTTTTTTTACCAGTTCCGGCTTTGGTTCCAATCCTGGAGCGTTTTTTGCCGTTTCCGGTCGCCGTTTTTTGCTGTTTTCATTTTTAAGGGACATGTTTTGGAAACGGTGAAAAAACTGCCCTGCCGTTTCCGGGGCCCACAAAGGGCGTGCCTGTAGCCCTACCAAACCATGTTCTAAGAACCGTTTGTGGCTTCCACGGCATGTTCTTCGGACATGTCTGGTTGGGACTGTCTTGTTTTTAACACATCGGGTGAAGGTTCTAAGAACATTGCTTCTGTTTTCTGTTCTTAGAACATATCTGGGTTCTAAGAACATTTCGTGGTTGGACTATACGAAGGCCGGGACGGTCGGTCCCTGCTCAAAGGGTCGGGGATCTCCAGGATCCAGGGTTAGGTCGGGCTTGGCCCTCTACAGGAGGAATTCCCAAAAATAGTCAAGCCATAGTCTGGTGGCCATGTTGTTTATATGTTTCATGTTTTTGTTTTGTTTTGATATTTTTGGTATATTTATATATACATGTATATATATATATATATATACACATGTATTTCTTCCAAAATCCGCCTGTAGGGCGACACGCCCGACTCAAATCCAGGGCCCAGGACGAAGTGTCGTACACGCCGGTCGTTGACAGTTGTTTATACAGACAAAAAATGGTTCCCCAGATCCCAGTCTACTTCCAGCGCTTCCCCACTCTACTTCCAGCGCTTCCCCACTTCAAGCATCGATGGGCGTGCGCTGTGTTTTGTGATCCCCTGGGAGGGCCTAAGCCACATCTGCATCCGCCCTCCTGCTTCCTGGTTGTCGTGCTTCCTCCGACTGGCGTGCAGGGTCGAGCATCTGGTGGGAGGAGCACCGGCTGAGGCCGAGGCAGGAGCAGCAGCAGCAGCAGCAGCGTCGGCGGCATTTCAGGAGGAAAAGAAACACACAGACACAATTAATCGTCGATTCCCCAGAAAATATGGGAAATTATGGGAAGTGGGGGGGAAAACAAAAACCCAGAAAATATGGGAAAAGATAGGAACATGTTTATTTGTGTGTGTTTATTTGTGTGTCCCAGGGCCCCTTCAGCATTGGCAGCAGCAGCGGGGTGAGGACACACACCGTGAGGGGGGAGGGGAGGCCTCCGGGGAGGAGGGGGAGTCCTGCGGCCTCTCGCTGCTTTCGGCCCCCGAGGGGCCCGCGGCATCGCTCGGGCGCGCGTGCACGCCGCTGCGGCGGAAGCCACCGAGGAGCGTCCTGGATCACCTTGCCATCGCTCGGGCGCGCGCACGTCGAGCCGGCGGAGGCCACCGAGGAGCGTCCTGTCGGGGCTGGACAGAACCCCCAATAGTGACACGTCGATTAGTGAATTGTCCGTTTTCGGTTCTCGAGAGGGCGCCGTGGCCGTCAGTTTCCAGGCTTTCGCCCGCCAGATTTGGGCCCGAGGTCGTTTTCACTAAACCACGTTTTGCTAAAGGGGGTTCTGTCCATCCTCGATCCTGGATCCTCGCGCGGGAGAGCAGCGCGGAGCGGACACCTGCGCACGGGGCCCGAGCGACCGCGAGGCATGCGGGGGGGAGCCCCGGGGACCGCCGGGCAGAGCGACCCTCGGTGGGGGTTGGGTCGGCTTTGGGTCAAGCAGTGACGAAGCGTCCGGGCGTGCCTGTAGCCCTACCAAACAGTGTTCTCAGAACCGTTTGGGCGTCCGAGCGATCGCGAGAGCATGGGGGGAGCCCCAGGACCGCCGGACAAAGCGACCCTCGGGGGGGGGGGGGGTCGGCCCTGGGTCGGGCAGGACGAGAGGGGGAGATTGGGAAAGGGGGGGGGACGAAATCTGCTGCATGCAGCTGGTTTCGGCCCCACCGAGGGGCCCATTCCTCGATACATGGCCGCCTCCCCCCCTTTCGCCCGGCCCGACTGGGGAGAGCGTCGCAGCCCGGGGCCCGCTTGCCTCGGGACCCGCTCCAATCGCGGCAAGGCATTGGATGGTCGAGCCCGATCGTAGATCCCAGACGATGCGATTCCGATTCGGTTCCGCGGCGATCCAGGCGCGGCCACGAGCCGTTGCCGATTCGATCCGTTGCCGATCCGACGGACGCCACGCCTGCGCGCGCTGCCATTTGCCTCTGCTCCCTGACCCTTGCTCCACCACACGCCCACTGGCTCTCTCAGGCTGGCTGCGTCTAGTCCTTCTTCTTGGCTCTTTCCTTCACAGAAAGATATTGAGTGAGCTGCTCTAGATCTCGGACGACATGACGTTTTCCAATCGCGCTTGTGTTTCTCAATTTCGGCCTCCAGGCCTCCAGGGCCCATTTACGAACTCTGCGGCTTCAAACATGTTCCTTGCATGCAGAACGACCCCATTGAAAACATCATATCGGAGGATGGTTTGGGAGGATGCAGTAAGTCGCTCCTGCGCAATTTGGCGCGCTCTCAGGGCGTTCGGCGGCGCTCTAAGGCGGCCCGGCGCCCACTTTATCATCCAGCGCCGCCGGATCTCAGGGCCTCCGAGTCCTTCTCCAGGTATACCCAGACCCCAGACGCCATGAGCTGTCTTCACGAAGTCGACCCCCCGAAGTCTAGATCCCTTCCTGGGGATCTGCCTCTCACTCGTATCGTTGTCTTCTGGCGGTTCCGGCGCCTCGTGAGGTCTGCAGGGGCACCACCTCCGTAGTTTTGTGCCGCTTCGGGGGAGAGGGAGACGAATGAGGGGAGGAGGGATGGGGTGGTGAGGAGAGGGAGGATGGGCGGGGAGGGGCGATGAGGGGGGAGGGGCGGGGAGGGGCGAGGAGGGGGGAGGGGCCGGGAGGGGGGATGGGCGGGGGGATGGGTTGCAAGCTAGGTGCGCAAGCATCGTATCTGGCGTCCTACCCTTCCCTCCCATCCCGTACAAGTGCGTATATATCTTCTATATTCGCACAGTCGCATGTCGAAGAGGGCAATGATCCGAAGAGAGTGCGCGATGCATGGTACAGCACTGCGTAGCATGGCATCGCGTCGAGTACGCGATTCATTTCGACAACAAGGTCAGAGGGAAACCAGACATTTCACAGGTTGAGAAATTCAAATGGACGATTTGGGAAGCGGGAATCGCAAAATTAGATCAGCGTTGCTGCAGCTTTCGAAGGGCAGAATTTGTGGAAATGAGTCCAGCGTTGCAGTATGCGCACGCTTTGGAAGGACTGGACGCGGAAACGAAGCTAACGCTGCAGCAGGAAAACGATTTGGATGAACCGGAACAGTGATATGAGGTCAGCGCTATAGCGGGAACCTGATTTGGAAGGACTGAGAATCGGAACCTGGAGCCAGTGTTGTAGCGGGAGCGCCGTTCTGAAATAATTGAAAGGGTTCAGATGGGAAACACATACATGGATGATCAATGCGGCGGAATTCTGTGTGTCAAAAAGGATACGTGGAGGAGACCAGGACACCTCACCAGCGACTTCGGGGGAGTGAGGAGCTGTAGTACCAGTGTTGTGTCTGTGTGGAGGGGGCGGGCGCCTTGAGTTGCGCGTGCGTCGCCACTGCTTGTCGAGGGCCCGCTGCGGCCAGGAACGTGCCAGCTCCCCTGCAGCACCCTGCTCGCCAGGCTGCGGCGCACCTCCGATGCCGCGTCCGCGGTGCCAACCCCCTTTCGGCGCTCCCCCCCGCCCTCGGGGTGGGCCCCGACGTAGGCAGGGGCGCGCCGTGGGCGGCAGGGAGGGGAGGGGAGGGGGAGGAGGAGCGGAGGAGTCCTGAGAGGCAGGAGGATGCAGGTGGATTTGGGGGGAGGAGGAGAGGGAGGAGGAAGAAGAGGAGGAGGAGGAGGAGGAGGAGGAGAGGGAAGAGGACAGGGAGGAGTGGGAGGAGGAGAAGAAGCAGGAGGAGGAGGAGGACCAGTGTAAGCCCAAGACGAATCAACGACGTTGCAATACACGATTCCTCCAAGTTCTGTCTTCATAGGTCAAACATGGATTCTCCACTTCGGGAAGTGCCCCATTGGAAGACAACCGTCTGGGAATCTCCAGTCGCGCCAAAAGAGAAGCCACGAATCAATGTGACCGGTGCGTCCCGGCAATCCTGAACGAATTTGATGTTTTTTTGAAGATAGCGGCACTTAGCGGCACGAACCTTTGCGGTCCCGATGGGGCCGGCGGTGTTTGTTTCACGGAGGTCGGCGACCCCGAGCCCTGATTTACATGCCCGTGGCTCAGGTGGGGCTACGCGGCCACTAGGTGCCACTAAATGGTAATTCTCGGAACCAGTAACGGCCACTTAGTGCCACTACGTTGTAATTTTCGGAACCACTCACGGCCACTAAGTGCCCCTAAATTGTTGACCTCGGGCTACTACGTGCCGCTAAATGGTTTTTTTTTCCTCGGAGCCACTAACGGCCACCATGTGCCGCTAAATGGTAATTCTCGGAGCCACTAGCGGCCACTAAGTGCCACTAAATGGTACTTCTCGCAGCCAGTAGCGGCCGCTAGGTGCCACTAGACGTTAAGTTTTGGGGCCGCTAGGTGCCACTAAAAGGCCGTTAAGTGCCACTAAGTGCCATTGAACGGCTGCTGCAGGCCGCTAAGCGGCCACTGAGTGCCACTAAATGGTAATTCTCGGCGGTCGCGATGGTCAGTCCGAAGACATAACTGAATCGTGTTAGAAAACCGAGTATGGCTTTTGTTCAACACCGTGATTTAGCTTGATATGTCCGCCTTGACAGTCCTAGATCGTGCCCGAAAGCAGTTCGTGGGATTTGAACCATGCAAACTGTTTAAAACGCTGCAAAACGTCAAAGCCAATGTGCGCGGCTCTTAGAGCGAGATTCACATGCTATAGAAGAACCGCCCTCCATGATTGAAATTGCTGTGAATGGTTAAGGCGAATGTGCGCGGCGCTCAGGCGGGGAGCCACATAATGAAACTGGCCCGCCCTCCATCCTGGAAGTTCCTGCGATTTTTTAAGACGAATGTGCGCGGCGCCAAGGACAGAGCCAGATGTCGGAAAGGACCCGCCCTCCATCCTTGAAGCCTCTGTTTTAAAATTCTGAAACGAGTGTGCGCGGCGCCAAGGCGAAAGCCACATTTTTGAAAAGAACCCGACCTCCTTCATTCAAGGTGTTGCTCACTTTTGAGACGAGCAGAGAAGGGCTTGGAGGAGGAGGGGAGGCATGCATGCAGGAGGAGGAGGGGGGAGAAGGAGAAGAAGGAGGATGATGAGGAGGAGGAGGAGGAGATGATGCGAAGGAGAAGTAGGGGGAAGACAAGGGGGAGGAGAGGCAGGAGGAAACGTGGAGGAGGAAGGGGAAAAAGGAGGAGGAGGAGAAGGAGGAGGAGGAGGAGCAGGAGAAGTTCCCCCTCTGGCGATGCTAAAAGCCCCACGCTGTCAACCTTGCGCTCTGGGCTGGTGCGGGTACCGTCGCTCTGGGCACTGTCGGACGCCGGTGCGGCATCGTGCCGCGGCCTTCTGGCCCCGTCCTCCCGAACGGGCGCAACGACGAGGGAGAAGGAGGACGAGGAGGAGGAGGATCACGGATTAGTGTTTGCGTGTTTCTTTGGCCTTGTTGATTTCTTGGAGGCCGCAGGAGGCCAGGGGGGTCCATAGGCCTCTGGAGACTTCCAGTTATGGGGGCGGAGGGGGGGGGGGGTGGATTGGCGAGGTCGAGGATGCGCCTCGTCCTCCTGTCGTCGGTGTCTACCTTCCCCTCCTGCTCCTGCTTCTCCATATCCTGGTCCTCCTCCTCTTCGTCCTCCTCCTTCGTTCTCTGAACTGTCTCCTCCGTCCCTCCTTCTCCCACCTGCTTCCCCTCCCTCCCGCCCGCCGCCCCCCCCCCCATGACAAGGCCGGCCCTGTGCGAGTGGTGTGGCGAGGGCGCTGCGAAGTACCGCTGCCCCGCCTGTGAGCTGCGCACCTGCAGCGCCGCGTGCGTCAGGGCGCACAAGGAGGAGCGTTGAGTCGGGCGTGTCCCTCTGCAGGGGGAAGGTTCAAAAAATGTCAGAAAATAGTTGTGGGACGATTTTCCTGTTACTTTTGACAAGGCTTGACTCTGCTTTAAATGTTTTTCAGCTTTCGCCCGAAATCCGCCTTGAGAAGGACATGCCCGACCTAAGAGGAGCGCGAGTGCAGCGGGAAGCGGCCCCGCACCAGCTTCGTGGCGCCGCTGCGGGCCTTCTCGAACCAGGACGTCATCGTGGGTCGGAGCCAGGCGGTCCGAGTAGTCGACGGTCGGCGCACCAAGAGAAGCAGCCAACGGACAGCGCAGCCACAATGGAAGTCTGACTTCCTCGATGTTCTGATGGTGGTCATGCTGCGATTTTGGCCAGGGCTGGGCCTAAACGCTGTTTTTCTGGATCTCGGCTGTGTTTGGTTTTTCGTTCTGGGAGGGAGGTACAGGAAAACAGAGCGAGCAAAACGAACAACAAAACGAAAACGAAGCGCACAACAACGCTTGGGTCCAGCCCTGATTCTGGCACCGGCGAGCGTCGGTCCTTCGCGCGAGCGAGCGCTGCGCTCGTGCTCGGATTCGCCCGGCGAGGAGAGGGCGAGGCAGCTCTCCACACCCGTCGACATTGAACGCTGAATGTTGCCACATAATTTCCAGGTGTCTAAACAATGTGTTAAACATGTCTCAAATATGTACAAGCACATGCTTAAACCATGTTTAGAAAGTCTTTCCGGTATACTAAACACATGTTAGATTCAAGGACAGGAATGTTAGGGTGTCCATTGTCGTGGCATCCACAAGCTTAGCTTCGTTACACGTGTGGTCCTGTGCTGACCATGGCAAGCCCATAACTCCGACGTCGTTGTTCTGACATTGTCGACCCCCAGGAGGCCGAACTCCATCCCCGGGGCCAGCTTCTCAATGTGCACCGTATTCTGACGGTCGTGGGCCTGGAGGGCCAAATTGACCAAACACCTTGCGTCGTTCAAATTCTGTTCGCAGCGCGTGCAGGTCAGGGAAGACATTGTCTCCCTGGTGCATGTGATACCCAGGGGGTGCGCAAGCCTACGTTTTCGTAGACCGGTCGTGCATCCATTTGCCCAGGCCTCCCAACTGGATTTCAATTGGGCCACAGGATCGCGCCGCATCGCCGATGCATTGGCGATGCGGCGCTAAGTTGAGGCCGATTCTCTCCGAGCCCACGTCGCCGAAGCATCGCCGACTTCGCCGATGCAGCGCCGACTTCGCCGGGGATGCACTGGCGATGTGGCACGGTCCTCCTGCCCCTTCTCCAGCGGAAATCCATGCCAAGAGTCGCTCTGCTTGCCTCCAGGGTGCCCTGGGTTTCTTGGACTTCGGTGGTTTCGCGATGGAAAGCGTGACGTTCCCATGCCAAAGATCAAGGGACGTCTTGGGGTCTCCTGGTTAGGTTTCTTGTGGAGGGTTTCTTGTGACCGAGCTCCTACCGTGCTGGAACGCCATTTGGATTATGATGCTCCTACCGATTGTAGCCTTGATCACCAGAAAGAATTTCGAGCACCGAGGAAGTTGCGAAACTGGAGTGGTTTTCACGCTTCGGGCCCTGGGAGGTGAGATTCGTTCGACACTGTTTCGATACGTTTCTGGGTGTTCGAAATTATTTTGGGGATGTCGCCCTTAAGCACGATGGGAACAGCATAACATGAGGGCTGCCTCCAGGGCAGACTGGGGAAGGGCCAGCCTCCTGCTGGCCGCCGGGTCACCCGCGAAGCACGGTGATTGCAGCTGGCTTTAAGTCGGGCATGCCCCTCTACAGGGGGGATAATCCCAACATAGTCAGAAAACAATGTGGGAATGCTTATAACTATATCTATATATATATACATAACCATTGTTGGACATGGATTTAATGTTTTTTAATTGTTCGTCCGACCTAAATCAAGAGGGAAAGAAACACAGGCACAATTAATCGTCGATTCCCAGGAACATGTGGAAAAAAAAACATGGGAAGTGGGGGGGATACGAACATCCAACAAATATGCAAACATATAGGGGATCCTGGGATTTGTGCGCACTTAGTTATTCCTGTGCCCCTGGGCCTCTCTACTGACGCTGGCTGGTGCTCCCCGCCGCGCCCGCCGCCCAGCGCCGGCCGCCTGCCCCGACCCTGCCACCCGCGACTTCGGCCTGCTGGAGGAGGCGGACGCCGCGGCGGACCGGGCGGCGCGGGAGCTGCGCCACACGCAGGGCGAGCTCTACCAGCAGAGCCGACAGCGCCACAGGGAGGCGCCAAAGCTGAAGCGGGGCCTGTCCCTCTCTCGAGAGGAGTAGTCAAGAATAGTCAACACAGAGTCTGGGCACGATTTGTTTCGCATTTTGGGACCATTTTGGGAGCACGTTTTGACTATGTCACATTGTCCGTTCAGAATCCTCCTGTAGGGGGACATGCCCGACCTAACGCCAGGGTGAAGTCGGGCACGTCCCTCTACAGGAGGAAGATTCCAAGCTATTCCGACGGTGGGACCCCACACGAGGATCAGTTGAGCTTACCCATCGTTGTTTTGTTTGCCGCCTTAGCGGAGAGACCTCTCTCGGCCGATGTTTTGTCTGTCCCTCTTCCTCGCCATCTTCGCCCTCCGTCTCCTCGTCCTTCTCGTCTCCCCTATTCCTCCTCCGCCTCCTTCTCCTCGTCCCTACTTGGCCCTACTTCCCTCCTCCTTCTCGTCCTCCTCCTCCTCCTTGCAGTCCTCCTCGCAGTCCTCCTCGCAGTCCTCCTCATTCCCTCTCTCTCTCTCATATCCTCTTCCCGTCTGTTCTCCGCATGCACCTCCGCTGCCTCGTGGCCGGGGCAAATCGATGTTCCTCGCCGCCGTCGCCGCCACGGCCGACACGGGCGCGTTCTCCGCCGGCCGGCCGGGCCTCGAAGCCGTCGGGGCAACCCTTCGAGCCAGCACTTCGGGGAGATCCCCGCAGGCACCGAGCTAGTCGCGGCCGCGCTCCGGCGGGAGGCAGCACAAATAGGGGAACAACAAGTGGCTTGAGCATAAAAACTCGGAGGTCCGCGCGGATTTCTCGGATCGGCGCTGGACCTCCGAGTTTTTTTTGTGTAAGTCCTTTTTTGTTGTTCCCCGTGCAAAGTCCAGCTCTGCCGCGAGCTGCCCCGAGGCCCGGGGAGGCCTTCCAGGAGGGCCCCAAGAAGCCTTCCATGAGGCCCCCAAACCGCCCCAGCGTCGCCACGGCATGATTCATTGGCGCGCGGGTTTTCCCATCTTGGGGGCCCGCCTGAGACTTTCTCCGTAAGCTTGAGGAGTCCAAAAGTGACGACAAGTAGAAGATTCCGATGACCCGCTCGAATCAACATGAAATGCCACTTCCATAGGGAGGGGACTCCCGCCTGAGACCTTGTCACAATTCACTCACAGACGAAGTTCCCGTCTGCAACTCCCTCCATTTGTAAGCCTGAGGGGCCCAAAAGTGATAACGGTTACAGGTTTGACGATGACCCGGGTCGAACATGAAGCGCAGGCCCCAAAAGGAGGGGGGGCCCGCCTGAGACCTCATCGAAATTCACTCCAAGACGAGGCTCCCGCCTGTGACTTCCTTCGTACTCAGGATTGAGGAGCAAGGAAGTAGACACTTACAAGTTTCCGATGACCCGCTCGGATTGCAAATAGAAATGCAGGCCCATAGGGAGGGGCCCCCCGCCTGAGACTTCCTCGCAATTCACCCACAGACGAGGCTCCCGTCTAAGACTTCCTCCATAGTCAAGCCTGAGGAGCCCCAAAATGACGACAGTTACAGGTTATGGGATGACCCGCCTCAGATGCGAACGTCGAGCGCGGGCACTACAAGGAGGGGGTTCCCGCTTGAGTTTTCCCTGCGGCTCACTCACAAACAAGGCTCCCGCCTGAGACTCCCCTCATGTTCAAATCTCAGGAGCCCAACAGTAACAACATTTACAGGTTTTGCGATGGCCCGCTTCGGATTCAAACGCCAAGCGCGGGCCCCATAGGGCGGGTGGCTCCCGCTTGAGACTTCCTCGCAATTCACTCACAGACGAGGCTCCCGCCTGAGACTTTCTCCATGTTTACGCATGAGGAGCCCACTAGTGACGACAGATATAGGTTTTGCGATGACCCGCCTCGGATTCGAACGTCCAGTGCGGGTTCCATAGGAAAGGGGGCTCCCGCTTGAGACTTCCTTGCAATCCAGTCACGGACGAGGCTCGTTCCTGAGACTTCCTCGATATTCAAGCCCGAGGAGCCCAAAAACGACGACAGTTACAGGTCTGAGGATGACCCGTTTCAGATTCGAACACGAACTGCGGACCCCAAAAAGACGGGGTTCCCACTTGAGACCTCCTCGCAGTTCACTCACAAACGAAATTCCCGCTTGATACGTCCTCCACATTCAAGCTAAGGAGTGGGTGATGCCGAAGTGATGCAAATGATTGATGAGTTGAATGAGTGGCTGAGTGATGCTGAGTGCGTGAGTACTGATGATGATGAGATGATGTTGATGATGAGTGGTCGAAGGATGATTAGGGTGATGGTGGTAAGGATTATGCTGGCGATGATGACGATGATGATGATGAGCTTGATCGATGACAAATGGTGACGATGACCGATGGTGATGATGATGAGACGGGCCGAATGCGTGAGTGAGGCGGAAAGGCGGGGGGGGGTGAGGTTCCTGCACGGGAAGTCAAACAAAAAAGTTTAGCATGTCGGGGGGACAATTTCAACATATTATATGGATATTGTGTTTTATATTATTTCCCAACCATCCTGTGGTGTTGGGTCCTCGTTTTGCAAACAAAAAAAACGCTGCCCCGCGTTCCTTCCTTCCCGCCCTCCTCCCCCTCCTCCTCCCTCCTCCTTGCGTTTCACCCACCCAGTAGGCCCCAGTGGCAGGGTTCGCATGGCGGCCCCGCGTTTTGGCGCACCCCTCACACGGTTCGTGGCCTCATAGGGAGTTCCACCGAACGCCCCAGTGGCAGGGTTCGCGTGGCGGCCCCGCGCCATTTTGGCGCACACGTCACACGGTTCGTGGCGCCAAAAAGTGCTCCAACGGAGGCTCCAGTGGCAGGGTTCGCATGGCGGTCCCGCCCCATTTTGGCGCACGCTTCACACGGCTCGTGGCCCCATATGGGAGCTCCACCGAAGGCCCCAGCGGCAGGGTTCGCATGGCGGCCCCGCCTCATTTTGGCGCACCCCTCACACGGTTCGTGGCCCCATAGGAAGCCCCACCGAAGGCCCCAGTGGCAGGGTTTGCATGGCGGCCCCGCGCCATGTTGGTGCACCCTTCACTCGATTCGTGGCCCCATATGGTGCTCCACCGAAGGAACCGGCGGCAGGGTTCGCATGGCGGCCCCGCCCCATGTTGGCGCACCCTTCACACGGCTCGTGGCCCCATATGGGAGCTCCACCGAACGCCCCAGTGGCAGGGTTCGCATGGCGGCCCCACCCCATTTTGGCGCACACCTCACACGGTTCGCGGCCCCATAGGGAGCTCCACCGAAGGCCCCAGCGGCAGGGTTCGCATGGCAGCCCCGCCCCATTTTGGCGCACCCTTCACGCTTCGTGGCCCCATCGGGAGCTCCACCGAAGGCCCCAGTGGCAGGGTTTGCATGGCGGCCCCGCGCCATGTTGGTGCACCACTCACTCGGTTCGTGGCCCCATAGGGAGCTCCACCGAAGGCACCGGCGGCAGGGTTCGCATGGCGGCCCCGCACCATTTTGGCGCACCCCTCACACGGTTCGTGGCTTCATCGGGAGCTCCACCGAAGGTCCCAGCGGCATGGCTCGCATGGCGGCCCCGCTTCATTTTGGCGCACCCATCACATGGTTTGTGGCCCCATAGGGAGCTCCACCGAAGGCCCCAGCGGCATGGTTCTCATGGCGGCCCCGCTTCATTTTGGCGCACCCCTCACACGGTTTGTGGCCCCATAGGGAGCTCCACCGAAGGCCCCAGTGACAGGGTTCGCGTGGCGGCCCCGCCCCATTTTGGCGCACCCGTCACACGGTTCGCGGCCCCACAGGGAGCTCCACCGAAAGCCCCAGTGGCAGGGTCCGCATGGCGGCCCCGCCCCAGTCTGGCGCACCTCTCACCTGGTTCGTGGCTCCATCGGGAGCTGCACCGAAAGCCCCAGGGGCAGAGTCCGCATGGCGGCTCCGCTCCATTGTGGCGCACCCCTCACGCGGTTCGTGGCCCCATAGCGAGTCCACCGAAGGCCCCAGTGGCAGGTTTCGCATGGCAGCCCCGCGCCATGTTGGCGCACCCCTCGCACAGTTCGTGGCCCCGTTGGGAATTCTTCTTGCTTCGTCCCACCTGCCCTGCGGTTTTCACACTTGCGTATGATTGGGTCTTTCGCCAGGACAATTTTATTGTTAGTGTTTTTTTCCATCGAAGATCCGCCTGTATGAGGACACGCCCGACCTAACGCCGGGGGCAGTGGTGGGGTGGATTGGCCCAGGGCGGGATGTATCGGCACCCCATCCGGCCATTCATCGGCGATGGGGCCCGACGATCATGGTTGGAGGCTTTCGGGCGGTTTCGGAGACTTTCCAGGAGGGCTTTCCAGCAGATGCGCGTCGCCGAGAGAAGTGCGATGGGTGCCCGGATCGTCCCGAACGGCCGCTGGGGGCCCGAGTTCTGACCCGACGACCACGCGGCAAGGATGGCTGCGGGGAGGGCTCCGAAGGAGGGACGCATCGATCCCCAAGCCGGCCATGCCTCGCCGACAGGGGCCGGGCAGCCCACCCCGCCCAGGAGCACGCGGCGGGGTTGTGCTTTGTTGTTCGTTTTGGCAGCGAGGTGCAGGAAAGCCGGCAGGGCAAGGCGAACAACCAAACGAGGACAAAACGAACAAGTATCCTGGCGAAGGGCCCAACCATGTGCAGTTGCGAGTAACGCAGTTGTGGGTATCGACCTCGGTGAACCTCTCTGGGGTCACGACGCGTGTGACGGGTGTGCCAAAATTGGCATGTGTGCACCATGCGGACGCTGCCACCTGAGCCGTCGGTGAAGCCCCACGTGAGGCCACGAAACGCGCGAGAGGTGCGCCCGAATGCAGGGTGGAGCCGCGCGCGGGCGTTGCCACTGCTGGGGTCTTCGGTGGAGCTCCCCATGGGGCCACGAAAAGTGTGCGGGGTGCGCCGAAATGGAAGTGGAACTGCATGCCTTGGATGGAGCACCTTGTGGAGCAGCGAAACATATGAGGGGTGCGCCGAAATGGAGGTGGAATTGCATGCGGATCCTGCCACTGGGGCCTTGGATGGAGCACCTTGTGGGGCCACAAACCGTGTGAGGGGTGCGCCGAAATGGAGGTGGAACTGCATGCGGATCCTGCCACTGGGGCCTTGGATGGAGCACCCTATGGGGCCGCGGAACGTGCGAGGGGTGCGCCGAAATGGGAGGGTGGAACTGCATGCGGACCCTGCAACTTGGGCCATCGGCGGAGCACCCTATGGGTCCACGAAACGTGTGAGGGGTGCGCCGAAATGAAGGTGGAACTGCATGCGGACCCTGCCACTGGGGCCTTCGGCAGAGGACCCTATGTGGCCACGAAACGTGTGAGGGGTGCGCCGAAATGGGCGTGCGAGAGAGCAGAGGCTGGGAGGGGAGGAGGGGAAGGAGCGCGGGAGACGATGACGATGACGAGGCGGATGGGAGGAGGTAGGAGGGGGAGGAGGGAGGGGGCAGCGGGAGAAGGTGAGACGCGGGGCGCTGTCTCTTCAAAGCGAGTACCCAACACCACAGGATGATTGGGAGCAACGCTTCGGTCCAGCCCTGGCATGCGCTTCGCCATCGGGCGCCTGTCGTCGATCTATCGGCGACGTCTCGTCGCTTCCTGCTCGGCATGCCCTCCCCTTGCAAAACGCCCCCCCCCCCCCCTTCTCGCCTCCCCCTTCTCGCCTCCCCCCCCCTTCTCGCCTCCCCCCCTTCTCGCCTCCCCCCCTTCTCGCCTCCCCCCCGTCTCGCCTCCCCCCCCTTCTCGCCTCCCCTTCTCGCCTCCCCCCAAGAAGGCGCTGGCCTGGGCGTGCGCTGCTCCCCAGCGGCAGGCCCCGCCGGGAGTGGCGAGCCAAGATCGCCGACGATCGGACTCTCAACCCCGGGCTATGCTCATGAAGGGCCGCTGGCACCTTAGTGGGCCCTGGAAACGACAGGGCCGTTTTTTTCACCCGTTCCGTTTTGCCGTTTTTTTGCCGTTTCCGACGCCGTTTTTTGACCGGTTCCGGCTCCAGCTCCGATCCTGGAGCCGTTTTTGTTGCCGTTTCCGGTCGCCGTTGTTGTTGCCGTTTCCACTTTCAAGGGATATTTTTCTGGAAACGGTGAAAAAACGGCCCTGCCGTTTCCGGGGCCCACAAAGGCTGGCACCACTCGGAGGCGAGCGAGGGGGGGAGGTGAGAAGGAGAAGGCCTTCTCAGAAGGCGGCGGGACTTCTCAGAAGCCCTCGCGCCTTCTGAGAAGTCTTCGTCGCCTTCGGGGAAGGCTCAGAAAGCTCCTCAGAAGGCCGGGGGACTTCCGAGCCTCCTGAGAAGGCACGCCCCTTCTCATTTCCCCCCCCTGGCGCGCCGCCAAGGCTCTCTCTTGCCAACTGCACGCAGGAGTGACCCTTCGCTGGAGTTAGGGGAACGAACAATGACATAAAAACATCAAACCTCGGAGGTCCGCGCGGATTTCTCGGATCGACGCTGGACCCCCCCTGGCGGCGCCTCCGGCGCCGCCCCTGGCGCGCTCCGCGCGCCAGGGCCCAGGGAGGGGGTCGAGCGCCGTTCCGAGAAATCCGCGCGGACCTCCGAGGTTTGATGTCTGTGTCGTGTTCTGTTCCCCCCAGGAGTTGCCTTCGGTGCGGGCCCCGTTGTGGGCCTCCGCGAGCGCCGCATGCGATGCGGTAGCAGCGGCCTGCGCGCTTGGGGTTGGCCCCCTCTCCCGGCCCCGAGGCGGCGCACGGAAGGTCACTCTCGCCCAGGGTCACTCTCACGTTTGAAGTCGGGCCTGTCCCTACACAGGGGGAAGATCGGAAACTGGAACATGTACATTACCAGTTGCGGGCTGGTTTTCAATCCCAGGACTTTTGTGAGGGTCGGGGCCGACGTTCGGTTGGTGTGGTGTATATTTTTTGTCCCCGCTTTCCGGGGGAAAGAACGGAAACTGTGTATACCAGGATCTTGTATACACCAGAACCCGTTTTCTTGTGCGAATCTCAGTGCGGGACCAAAAAAAAAGCATCGGTGTAGAAAGCTCAGTTCTTCAGAATATTCAAGAATAGTCAAAAGATAGTCGGGCCTCGATGTGTTGAACATAATTTGACCATTTTTGGGGTATTTGTTTTGACTATTTTTACTTTCTCGCCCAAAATCCCCCTGTAGGGACATGCCCGACCTAGTCTTGCGTGCACCCGATCTTGTCGATTGGCTCGTCGGCGGCAAACAATCGCAGTACCTGGCGACGGGTCGTGGCCTCGGGAGCGTGCTTCCACTGTAATGTGTACGAGGGCGCGAGGCTTAACTCGGGCCTGTCCCTCTACAGGAGGACTATTCCAACATAGTTTTGTTTTGAATCGTCTGGGGACGAGTTGTGGAGTAGTTTTCAACATTTGGTTGAAGTATTTTCGAATTGCTTTTTTTTCACTGTTGCTCCACAGTCCGCCTGTAGGGCGACACGCCCGACCTAACGCGAGGCTTCCCGAGCGCGCACGCCCGGCATTGCAAGTGTTGGAGGGCTCTCAGACCCCCGGAGACCAGGACACAGATGAACCAGGGCACGGGAGTGTGTCCGGGTTTAGGGGTGTCTTGCAGGCTTTTGGGGCCCGTGTTCTGCACGAGCGAGATGGGCACGGAAAGAATGGGTACGATGCCCAACAGCGGATCTGGTTCATTTTGAACAGGGCTCGCTGTCCACGCCGCCGCGGCCTGTGTCCATGCGAGATAGGGGGCCGCCTGCCCAACAGCGGCCGCTGCTGGTTTGGGACACCAGTTATTGGAGGGCCTTGTACCCATTCTTTCCGTGCCCATTTCGGGTGTCCAAACGTGTCCGGGCTCATGAAGAGCGTGAATTACCTACCCCGCTTTCGCTTCCAGGCAAAACCAAATCATACCACGCGCCTCCTCGTCGAGCGGCCTGACCAGTACAGCCCGCAGTTTGGCATCGCGTGGGATCTTTTGGAAGCGAGGGTGGTCAAAAGCGAGGTCGGCTTGTTTGCCCCCTATGTATGATGGACGTGCTGCAGTGCAGCATCTTGTTCGTGCCGCCGTTTGGAAAACGTTGGCCTCGAGGGCTGTTTTGGGTGTCCGGGTCCAAACGTGTCCGGGCTTATGATGGACGTGCTGCGGTGCAGCATCTTGCTCGTGCCGCCGTTTGGAAAAAAACATTGGCCTCGAGGGCTGTGTTTGGGGTGTCCGGGGGTCCGGCGTGCGCACGGGCCTACACGGGGCCCTGCGGCTCGTGGCCCGGAGCCGCGAGCGCCGCAGGTTCCGGGCAACGACGGACGGGGGGGGGAAAAGAGGGAGGCGATGACTAGGGGGGGTGGATCTCATGGTGGGGGCCATGATATTTCCCCAGATTCGGGCGAAGAGAACTATGCACATGCACCGATCCTTGCAAGGCCCATCCTTGACCCTGGATCGGTGCATATGCCTTCCTGGCCAAGGTAGGAGGGCGTATGCACCGATCCTGGGCTCAGGATGGGCCTGGCCAGAATCGGTGTATGTGCATAGTTCTCTTTCCTCTACAGATGTTATGGCGCCTCCTCTTCTTTCAGTACGTCCCTGGCCCCCCGCTGGGCCGCGCACATGCCGCCGATCTTGACTTGCACCCCCCCCTCGTGGACACCCCCCTCTTGGCCGCTCCCGAGATGGGGGGGCGGAGAAGCGCCCCGCGGACGCAGGCCCCAGCACAGGCAGGCACCGCCCTCTGCAGGAGGAACATTCAAAAATAGTCCAAAAAGAAATCGTCGGGGCACTATTTCTGGGGATTCTCTGACCATTATGGAGCATGTCTGGAATATCTTTCATTCTTGGTCGAAAATCCCCCTGTAGGGGGACACGCCCGACTGAAGTCTTGTGTCCTCTCGCGTGTCCCCTCCGATCAGCCCCGTCGAGCAATGAGCCAAACGGGGTCTGGGGACAAGGGCTCGACTGTGTGTTGACTATACGTTCGAGCTGTTTGATTGCATGTGTGATTTGTCGTCCAAGGCCCGCCTGTAGGGGGACAGGCTCCCTCCCTCCCTCCCTCCCTCCTGATGATGATCCGCTGTCCTGTTCTTGTGGATGGGTTGTGCCTTCTTGGGGGGCAGGCTCCGAGGCGTCGGTACGTGGCCTCGGGAGCGCGAATCGGGGGCAGGCTGCAAAGAGTGTTCCGCTCGGCGAGCGCGAGCCTGACAGGCGTCTTCTAGGAGGGGTCGTGGCCTCGGCAGCTCCTTGAACAGTTCAGACTGTCGGACGTCTGGGAAGGGCACTAGGGAGAGGAGGGGACCCGAGTCGGGAGCGTCCAAGAGGCCGGTCGTGACCAGGGAGAGCGGGTATCATGGTGTGGGCCATCGTATCATATCACCGATCTCGTGGCCTCCTCACCACGATCGGGTATAGCCAGGACCCCAGGTAAGGGGACCCGGTTAGTAGTAGGGCCCCGGAGCCCCTAAAATGGCCAGAATCACCAAACCAGGTCTTCCGTAGCTGGTGTTTTTTCGTGTGACGGCAGTTCCCGTTAGTGGAACGGGGCGGGGAGGGCGTCCCCCAGTACATATCGTTAAACCATGTCCCACTAAACCCAGTTCTGCCAACGCCCGACACGACATCGGCCAGGCAATGGCGCGACTCTTGGGCAGGCCGAGCCGAGGCCCAGGCTCGGTGCGTGCACACCAAACTGGGGCCCAGGATGGGCCTGGCCACGGTCGGTGTAGGTTTAAGTCGGGCCTGTCCCTCTACAGGAGGAAACTCCAAAAGAGAACACACAATTGTGTGGGCTCAGTGGGCCCTGGAAACGACAGGGCCGTTTTTTTACCGGTTCCGTTTTGCCGTTTTTCGCCGGTTCCGACACCGTTTTTTTACAGGTTCCATCGCCGTTTTTTGACCAGTTCGGGCTCCGGCTTTAATCCTGGAGCCGTTGTTTTGCCGTTTCCGGTCGCCGCTTTTTTGCCGTTTCCATTTTCGAGGGACATGTTCAAGGGCCTTGCCGTTTCCGGGGCCCAGAAAGAGTGTGGGACCATTTTTCAGCATGTGTTCGAACATGTTCGAATCTTTGTGGGGTATGTTTTAGATTCTTCGTCGAACACCTGCTTGTACAAGGGCGCCCTCGAGTGCGCGAAGTTATTCGCGCTTCGCGCTTCGCGGTTCGGCTCCGATTCCTCCTCATCCTCCCCTTCTACCCTGGGAGGCGGCGCGAGAGCGCGAAGTTATTCGCACTTCGCGCTTCGCGCAGCGCGAAGCGCGAAGTTGGGAGCCCTTGCTTGTAGGGGGACATGCCCGAGATGCACAGTTGATTTAAAGACGTCCCCTGGTCCCCTCCTCGTAAGTGCCTCGGCCCGTGACCTGCGAGAGCCACCGGCCACGCGCAGCGGGGGGGGCATTAGCAAGGGCTCCCTCGAGGGCGCGAAGTTATTCGCGCTTCGCGCTTCGCGGTCCTCGTTCCTTCTCCCCCTCCTCCTCGTCCTCCTATTCTCCCTTTGGGGGGGCGGCGCGAGGGCGCGAAGTTATTCGCGCTTCGCGCTTCGCGCAGCGCGAAGCGCGAAGTTGGGAGCCCTAGCATTAGGGGGAGGGGGGAAGGCTTCTTAGAAGGAGGCGGCTTCTCAGAAGGCGCGGTCCTTGCCTGTCAATGGAATGCCCGCGCCGTCTAAGAAGCCGCCTCCCTCTAGGAAGCCTTCCCCTCCCCCTACCCCCCTCTGCGCGCGGGGTCCATCCCGATCTGCTTCGGCATCGAACCACGCGGGCTCCGTACGATTCGTTTCCGACACTCTGGCGATCTAGTGTTGCCCGATGCGTCTGGGTCGGACGCCAGCTGGTTCCGGCCCCTCCGCCGTGCTTGGTCCTCGATGCATTGGCGCCTTCGGCGCCAGGAGGCGCTGGGGAAGTCAGCTATGTGAGCTGGTTCGCTGGGCCCCCCGTTCCTACAGTCGGGGCGCTGAACAAGGAACCCTTTTCGATGGGGAGGGGCTCCGTGTTCCTTGATTGTTTCGCAGCTTGCCTTAGGTTGTCCTTAGTTCTTCGATGGGGGATCGAAGCTTAACTTTTGGAAAAAAGGGGCCTCGTTCCTTATTTAGGGTTCCTTGGGTCAACGCCCCGACTGTGCCCTCCTGCCGATCCGGATTGCTCGCGGGGCGCCGTTGCCTGTCCTGGCGCAGTCGATGCGATTGGATGTCGAGTCCTCGCCGATGCAGTCCGGTCCGACGCACGTTCCGGTCGGGTCAGTTTTTGTCCGACCCGATGCTAACAGATCTTGCCCTTGAGCTTCTTCAAGGACCATCGGGGGTG
The DNA here is from genome assembly GCA_963575745.1 of Prorocentrum cordatum. NCBI lineage: Eukaryota > Dinophyceae > Prorocentrales > Prorocentraceae > Prorocentrum > Prorocentrum cordatum. Next base: position 187,678 of record CAUYUJ010015870.1, read on the forward strand.
GACAGACCTCCTACCCTGACACGTCGATTAGTGAATTGTCCGTGTTCGGTTCTCGAGAGGGCGCCGCGGCCGTCATTTTCCAGGCTTGCGCCCGCCAGGTTTGGGCCCGAGGTCGTTTTCACTAAACCACGTTTTACTAAAAGGAGGTCTGTCCATACCCGACTAATAGACCTTGCCATGGAGCGTCTTCCAGGACCAGTCGTCTTCCAGGACCAGTGCTTCGTCCCGAGAGCTGTTTGTGTTACTCTCCTCGGGGCCCGTGGATGACCCCTGGGGCCCGAAGTCGGGGCACGCCCCTCCAGGACCTCCTCTCCTCCCTCATGCTGAAGAAAGTGGCGGCCTGAAGTCGGACACGTCCCCCTGCAGGAGGAATATCCAAACACCTGCATCGTCTGCGGGCGATCTCTCTCGACTATGGTTGACTGGTTTTGTTTGACAGTGTGTTGTTCTCCTTCCAACGCCCGTCCGTAGGAGGACATGTCCGGCCTCAGCCTGCGGCGAGCGTCGCAGAACGAGAGGACCCTGCGGTCCGCAATCCTGGGGCGCAAGCCCGTGGACATGCGGTCCAAGGGTACTGCCTTCCGCGCTGGGCCTCCGCGCAAAACAGGATCGCGAGGAGGAGGAGGAGGAGGAGGAGGAGGAGGAGGAGGAGGAGGAGGAGGAGGGGGAGGAGGAGGAGGAGCCGCCACAGGTCCGCCTGATCCTCGCCCCCGCGGTGCTGGACGTGGCCCGCACCAACTCCACGAGGGTGCAGGGCGGCTCGGGCGCGAAGAGGGGCAAGGCGGCCGGGAAGAAGGGCCGCGGCCGCGGGTTCCACCGGGGGCCGCGGGGGCCGCGAGGGTGCTCCCCCCCCCCCCCCCCTCGTCTCCTCGCCTCTCCGCTGCTTGCCGCACCGTGAGGCGGAGGGGGAGGGGAGGCCAGGGCAAAACGGGGCAGCACGAACCGGGGGGAGGGGGGCGGAGGCGGGGGCTGCTCAGGGGGGCCGAGAGGAAGGGGGAGGAGGGGCGAGGGCAGAACGGGGCAGCACGGACGGGGGAGCAGAGGCGGGGGCTACGGAGGGGGACGGAGGGGGAGGGGGAGGAGGGGCGAGGGCAAAACGGGGTAGCACGGACCAGGGGGGGGGGGGGGCAGAGGCGGGGGCTACTTAGTGTGACTGAGGGGGAGGCAGGGGGAGGAGGGGCGAGGGCAACGGGGCAGCACGGACCGGGGTGGGGGGCATGAGAGGGGGTGGAGGTCGAGAATGCGTTTTCGGCGTGGGGGGGAGGGTCGGGGAAGTTGTCAGGGAGGAGAGCGAGGATTGGGGGACGTCGAAGAGGATGACGAGGCGGAGTATGGAGGTGGGGAGAGAAGGGAAGGGGGGAGGGAAGGGGGAGGAGGGAGGACGAAGGACCAGTTGTAATGGGGAAGGGGCAGGTAGTCCCTCTCTCCCCCGTCGACTCTTTTCTCCCTGCCCTCGTTCTTGTCATGCGTATGCGCGGTTGTGGGGCTTCGCCCTGCAAGTAGGCACGACGGTTCAGAAGCTTCTGGCAGCGGCGGGCCGCGCAGTCTGATCGCAGGCCTACGTTTGCGATGGCCTCCATAGAGCCAGCATCTTTCAAGTATCTCCTATCCTCCCGTCCCACCCTTTTTCCCCCGCCTCCGAAGAAGCCATATATCAGGCGATCGCAAACATGGATCAAGGGGGCGTGGATCAGCGACGGGTCCCGCTTCCATGGGAAATCGCGAATTTCCGCCACCGAGCGAGGCGGCAACGGCCGCATTTGGGGGAGGGCACCTCCTCCGATCCATGGATGTGGCGACCGCGCGCCAAATCCATGGATCGATAATCCATGTTTGCGCGCCCCCGACACGTTTGCGATGGCCTCCATAGAGCCTGCGCCCCACAGAACCTGGTCAGCATATTTCAAGTATCTCCGATCCTCCCGTCCCACACCCTCTTCCCTCCTCCTCCTCCTCCTCGTCCCCCTCTTCCTCCTCCTCCTCCCCCTCATCCTCCTCACTCCTCTCCTCCTCCTCCTCCTCCTCCTCCTCCTCCTCCTCCTCCTCCTCCTCCTCTCCTCCTCCTCCTCTCCCTCCTCTCTCCTCCTCTTTCTCCTCCTCCTCCTCCTCCTCCTCCTCCTCCTCCTCCTCCTCCTCCTCCTCCTCCTCCTCCTCCTCCTCCTCCTCCTCCCCCCCCCCGCCTCCGAAGAAGCCATACGCGAGATCCGCCGTCCCGGCCCTTCGCGGAGCCCGCCGGCCGTGTTGGACGGCTGCGGCTCTCGCTCGCGCCCTTTCCTGCGCGCCGCCACGCAGGGACTGCACGCCAGGGGCAAATTCAGGCAATGTCGGGCGGGGCGGGGCGGGGCGGAGGAGGAGTGAGGAGGAGGAGGAGGAGGAGGAGGAGGAGGAGGAGGAGGAGGAGGAGGAGGAGGAGGAAGAGTGAGGACGATGAGGGGGAGGAGGAGGAGGAGGAGAGGAGGAGGAGAGGAGGAGGAGGAGGAGGAGGAGGAGGAGGAGGAGGAGAGGAGTGAGGAGGAGCAGGAGGAGGAGGAGGAGGAATCCGTTCCAGAGCGTTCCAGAACGCTCTCAGAGCGTTGCGGAACGCTCTGAGAAGGCCGCGGCGCCCGAGATGTCCTCCAGAGCCGCCGGATCTCAGGGTTCTCGTTTTAGCCTCACCCGATGTTATCTTCGCCTTGGCTTCGTCTTATGGTGACGCTGGTTGGCGGCTCCCCATTATCAAGGAAGGAAAGCCCACCCCCACCCGACAAAATACGTTTACTAAGCAGCCCTGGGGGGTACTAAACATCCCTGCCCTATTCGATTCCTTCCTTGGGTGCGTTTACTAGACTGCTCCGCTTACCGGGGCGATTATCCGTAAGGGCTTCGCCCCCTGCCGCCGGCCCCCTCTCTCGGAGAATGGGCCATGGAAGAGCTAAGTCATGAGGCCTTGGCGCTGTCGTGAAGCAGTATCGAAACTTCATGCGAAGCCGAGTCGCAATCAGCAAAACCAACTGATCACAAGAGGGGTTACCACACCTGGCGATTGGTAAGACGTGTATGGTTTAAGGGCTTGGTTACCACACCTTGCGATTAAAGGGCCGAGGGAGTTCTCGCAGTTTGGGTTACCACGCCTTGCGATGGATGTGCGTGATGGGTTCGAATTTCAGAAATGTGGCAAATCCCTGTGTTTTTGGACCCTGACCCCGCGGATCTGCGTAAGGGGTGGCACCGAATTTCAGAAATGTGGCAAATCCCCTGTGTTTTTGGACCCTGACCCCGCGGATCTGCGTGAGGGGTGGCACCGAATTTCAGAAATGTGGCAAATCCCCTGTGTTTTTGGACCCTGACCCCGCGGATCTGCGTGAGGGGTGGCACCGAATTTCAGAAATGTGGCAAATCCCATGTGTTTTTGGACCCTGACCCCGCGGATCTGCGTGAGGGGTGGCACCGAATTTCAGAAATGTGCAAATCCCTGTGTTTTTGGACCCTGACCCCGCGGATCTGCGTGAGGGGTGGCACCGAATTTCAGAAATGTGGCAAATCCCATGTGTTTTTGGACCCTGACCCCGCGGATCTGCGTGAGGGGTGGCACCGAATTTCAGAAATGTGGCAATTCCCTTGTGTTTTTGGACCCTGACCCCGCAGATCTGCGTGAGGGGTGGCACCGAATTTCAGAATTGTGGCAAATCCCGCGTGTTTTTGTACCCTGACCCCGCGGATCTGCGTGAGGGGTGGCACCGAATTTCAGACATGTAGCAAATCTCCTGTGTTTTTGGACCCTGACCCCGCGGATCTGCGTGAGGGGTGTCGATTTCGAGCCCCCCCAGCAATTCAGACAACGCGCCCAGGGGACGCTGGAAAATCCTGTTTGGGCCTCCCCCCCCTCGCGCAGTCAATCAACTAGTCACAGTAACCAGCAAGAAGTCAACTAGTTACAGCAACCAGCAAGAAGCAGAACTGTAACACTGGAAACTAGATACTACAACTGGTGCAGGAAACTGCGAATCACGCGCCTACAGCCTGGTGGCCCCACAAGGGGGCCGGCGGATTATGGGGGTGGATGTCCTGCCCTCTATTCTAAGAGATCGTGGCCTCGGGAGCGCCAGCGCGTTGTGTTGTACACTGGGTCCTGGTCTTGGTGCTATTTGGCCAGCCACGATTGTGACGATTTCTACGGGGGTGGATTGTCTGCCCTCTACATCGCTCCCTTTGGGGCGACGCGGCCCTTGCATTCCCAGATTGCCCTCTTGGCCGCTGGGCCTCACTCTCCATCCCAGGGCCCAGGGGCGGTGCCTGCGCCCTCCCGGCATGGCTGGGAAGGGGTCGCTCCTGGGCTGAAGTCGGGCGTGTCCTTCCACACGAGGAATGTTCAAAAACAGTCGAGTCTGCAGACGATTTCCCAATTTTTCTGTTGTGTTGGAAGATTTTTGATAATGGTTCTTCCTTCCAACATCCGCCTGTACGCCTGTAGGAGGGCATGCCCGACCTAATCCTGGGCCCAGGAGGCGCCTGGCCAGCAGCCCGGGGCAGGACGCACATCCCGTCGCCCGACCTGCTCACCTCCTCGCGCCCGCCACCGCTGGGGTGCCCCATTTGCGGGGTGGGCTTTCCAGGGTTCGCCCCACCCTCCTTCCCTCCTCCATCCCCTCCCCCGGCATCAAAGGCATGTTAGGCATGAGGGGGGGGCCTGTGCGCTGCGTTTGTGCGTTGCTCCCTGGGGGGAGGGGGGCGATGCGACCTTCACTTCCTGCAGCGAAAAGAAGGCTTTTCGGCACACGTCAGTTGAGCCAGCAGCCCTCACCTGCGGGTTCCTCACCCCTCCTCGTCATCCTCACTCGGCATGCTCCTTCGCATCCTCCTCCTCGCCCATCTCGTCGTCGTCCTCCTCTCTTCCCAACTTATCCTGTCACTGCGCCTCGTTCTCCTCTACTTCCCCTCCGGTATGCCCCCCACGCCTCTCCTTTCCTCGTCATTCTTCTTTTATGTTCACTCGCTCCTCGGGACCTGTGTGGTCTGCCTTATATAGTTTCTGTTATCTCCCTCTCGCACTCCCTCATCCTCCTCCTCCTCCTCTCTTCCTCCTCCTCCTCCTCCTGGCTCCCTGTTCCCTGCCGTCGTTGCCTTGTCGTCGTTGTTCTCCTCCATCCTGGCCTTGCTGTTTATCTTCCGACCCGTCGTCCTCCTTTCCATCCGTGCGTCCACATCATCCCATCCCCATTTCTTGCCCTCCTCATCCCGTTCTTCCTTCTTATCCTTCCCCCTCACGCAGCAGTTTTTGCCCAAGCCAGGCCCGCCACAGCGCCGCAGCGAGAGAACTCCCAAACCCTTCCTTGGCGCGATTTCCCAGATTTGGCCGCCCGGGGCGTGTGGAGAGGGTCACAGCGCCGTCCCCAGAGAGATATGCGCGGAACTCCGAAAGCGTACAGTCAAGACCCTGGAAGCAGGACCACGTCGGGCTCAAGAGGGGCTCAGGTTCCTGTAGCCTCTTCGGTGCCAGGGTTCGCCGTCGCCAGACCAGCCCCGTCTTTGCTTTGTTTAGCCTTCCGAATGGTATCACGACGGTCGGAGACTTTTTGGGAGGGCCGGCCATAGCCCATGTTGTCGGGCTTGCCCCCCCTCCCCCTCCCCCCCAAGGATAACCTGACCTAACCTTGCCGGTTGTGCAGGTCCGGGGTGGGGGGGCGCGGGCATATGCAGGGCTGCCCACAGCGCGAAAGTTAGGCCTTCGGCCGGCCCCTTGAGGGAGGAGGAGGGAGGAGGAGGAGGAGGAGGTGGAGGTGAAGGAGGAGGAGGAGGAGGAGGAGGAGGAGGAGAAGATGGAGGAGGAAGGAGGAAGGAGGAGGAGGTGGAGGTGGAGGAGGAGGAGGAGGAGGCGGAGGAGGAGGAGAAGGAGGGAAGGAAAAGGGGAATGGGGAGGGGGAGCTCGTTCGAGGCAGCGATGGGGTGAACACTTAGTCGCGCCAAGAGCCGGCAGTTTGCGAGCAGCAAGGACTTGCGGCGTTGGCTCGCGGAGCAGGTCCCGGACATCCAGGCTAGCCCTGAGTTCCGGGACCTGGGCGTCGCCGCCATAGCTGGCCGGGCCAGGCGCTGCGCGGTCGCGGCGGCGCGGGTGCACGGGGCGTCCACGCGTTTCGCCCGACTCGGCCGCTCGCCGCTCCGCTTCAGCAGCCGCTGCCTGCTTGGCGCTGCAGCTGGCACGGCGGCGGGCACGTGCGGCGCAGCTTGTGGGCGGCCTCCGGTTCGCGAGTCGGCTGGCCTGCGTGCCGCGGCGAAGAGGTCGGTCTGCCGCGGCGGTCTGCGCGCCTCGGCGGAGATCCTCTTCGGCGTCCTGTCGCCGAGCTGGCGCCTCGACCCGCTGGCTGTGACAGGTGACAGTGCTCGCGCCGCTGTGGCAGGCTGCCACGGCCCTTCGACGCCGGCGGTTCCCTGGCGATCTTTGGAGGGAGGCCGCGGGCGCCATGGCTGCCGGGCACGGCCGGCGCTTCGGCCCGATCGCCGCCGTGATCCGCAGCATGGCTGAGCTGCATGGATGTCGAAGCCTGGATGGGCACCCCCGCCGCCCCAGACGGCTGACGCCCAGCAGCCCGCACCCTTCCTGATACGCGCGCGGTGTTGTTGAAAGCCTGGGGGCGGCGAGGAGCCCGCGAGGTCGCGCGGCGCCGGGCCGATTTCCAAAGTCTGGCGGGGGGTCCACCGCTGGGCGACGCGCCAGCTCCTGGAGTCCGGGAAGCTGGCACCTGACGCCGCCGGCGCGCTACGGACGGTGATCTCCGGCAATGTGATCACGGAGTCCGTGGCAGCAAAATGGGGGCGGCCGCCAGCGTGCCCTCATTGCGGCGCCGCGGTGGGTGACCTCGAGCACCGACTGTGGCTCTGCCCGCGGTGGGAGACCACCCGCGCCGCGGCGTTGGCGCGCAGCGGCTTCACCCTGGCGGCCGCCCGCGCCTGCCTGCCAACCGAGGTCGCGCGCGCCGCGGCGCTGCCTCTGGACACCCACCTGGAGGCCCTGGCGAGCGACGCCCAGCAGGCGCTCCAGCTGCCGCCTCTGCCAGACCCCGCCACGCCAGAGCTGCCGCAGGGGAGTGTCCGCGCTTGGACTGACAGTTCTTGCCTGCACCCAGCCGGCCCGCTGCTCGCTCGAGCGGGTTGGGGCGCGCGCCTCGAAGGCCTCCCCGTCGGGCGCCTCGACAGCCACGGCCCTGTGGACGGCCGCCAGACGGCGCAGTGCGCAGAGCTTTGGGCTGCCACGCACGCCCTGGCCAGGGCGCCAGTGGACGTCGTCACCGATTCGCGATGCGGCGCGAGCCCGATGAATTGGCATCGTGCTGATTTGTGGGGGGCGATCGCGCCGCTCTGCCGCTCTGGGCTGCCGCGGGCTCGCTGGGGCAAAGCACACTTGGCCCAGGCGGAGGCTGCCGATCGGGGCATCGCGGCGGAGGACGGGGCCGGGAACGACGCGGCGAGCATTTTGGCTGGCGCTGGCGCAAAGGCCCGGCTCCCACCGCTGGCGTTCCTCCAGCAGCGCACGCGGCAGTGGGAGGCGCTCGCGGCGGTCCAGCGCGTGGCGGCCGCCGCGGAGCTGGCAGCCCTGAAGGCCAACCACGGCCGCGCCGCCGCAGCTGGGCCCAGAGCCCGGCGCCGCTGGGTGGCGCCAGGCCACTGCCGCAGACGGGCGCCGCGAGAGGGGGATGTGGCAGCAGTCGCCGCCGCCGCAGCGCCACGGGCTCGGGCGCGGTCTGGGCCGCCAGCGGTTGCCGCGCCCCCCGAGCACCCCCGCCCTGGGCAGGCGGCCGCGGCGAGGGCGTTGTTTGAAAGCGACGACTGGCAACCGCATGCGGCGGTGCAGGGCCCGGCGTGGGTCGCTTGCCTGAAATGCGGGTGCTGGGCACCGTGCTGGTGGTGGCTCGCGAGCCGGCCCTGCGGCGGCTGGGCTCCCGCGCTGCCGCCGCGGGCCGCCATGCTGCTCCTGCTGCCTGCGGAGCCCGCTGATGCCCGCAACGCCGAGTGGCGCGTGGCCCTGCGGGCTCGTCTGCAAAAGCGGCCGGGTGCCCCTGACTAATTGGGTGGGCGCGCGCCGGGGCCGCCCCGAGGGCGGCGGCGCGGACGTTGTTGTTCCCCCTCTGCCTCCCGCCCCTCCTCCCCTTCTCTCTGTCCCCGCCTTGCCACTGGGCTCCTGCACGCTGGTAAAAAAAAAGGAGGAGGAAGAGAAGGGAGGATCAGGAGGAGGAGGTGGAGGAGGAAGAGGAGCAGCAGGAGGAGGAGGAGGAGGAGGAGGAGGAGGAGAGGGAATGAGGGAGGAGGAGGAGGTGGAGAAGGAGGAGGAGGAGAGAAGGAAGGAAAAGGGGAAGGGGGAGGGGGAGGAGGAGGAAAAAGAAGGAGGAGAAAGTGGAGGAGAAGGAGGAGGAGGAGGAGGAGGAGGTGGAGGGGGGGAGGAGGAAGGTGAGGAGGAGGAGGAGGAGGAGGAGGAGGAAAAGGAGGAGGAGCAGGAGGAGGAGGAGCAGGAGGAGGAGCGAAAGACCCCCCATCGCTTCCGCTCGACGGCGCGCCCCGCTATGCCCATGCGCCTCGCTCTCGCGGCGGCCCCAGCATCGGGCGGGGCCTCCAGCGCCGCTGCGCCGCTGGAGCTGGAGGCCGCTCGCCGTCGCTGCCCTTCGCTGCGACGTCGTTTCGCCGTCGCCGTCGACACGACGGTCGAGCTCGTCTCGGAAGGGGAAGCGGTACTCATACTGATAGCTTTGTGTTATGTGTCCTATTTGTTTTTGGCGTTTCCTGGGCGGCCCTCGTTTCCAACGCTGGAGTCGCCTCGAAAGACGGGTCAGGACGCACCCCGGGAAAGGCCCAGGGAGCAGCAGTATCGGTGCCGCTTGATTTCCTCAGCTGTGCTGCCGCCGTGGACGACGACGACCGAGGTCGTTCCCCGAGCAGTGTTTGCACTCGGGGGTCCTTAGTTGTTTGGGGTGACGGAACTCGATGGGCGCACTTTGGACGATCCACGTTGCGGACCCGTGCCGCCTCGTGGGCACATCGGGGTCGCCCCAGGCTTGGGGGGGTATGCCGGGGATGCGCCACAGCGCCACCAGCGCAGCCTCGCGGGCACCTCGTGAGGTTACACGGAATAATTGGCACCACCTAGTTCGTGACAAGTATGTGGTGTTGGGTTCTCGTTTTGAAGAGGCAGCGCCCCGCGTTCCTTCCTCCTTCCTCCTCCTCCCCCTCCTCCCTCCTCCCAGCGTGGCTTGGACCTCCGCATACCCAATTCAGCACACCTCTCACTCGGTTCGTGGCCCCATATCGACCTCCACCAAAGGCCTCAGTGGCAGCGTCTACATGCGCCCACCCCGCCCGCCGCATGCCCGTTTCGGCACGCCACTCACACGATTCGTGGCCCCACATGGAGCTTCACTGAAGGCCCCAATGGCAGCGTCGACGCGCGCTCACCCCGCTCACCGCATGCCGATGTTGGCACATCCCTGACACGGCTCGTGGCCCCGTAGGGAGTTCCATCGAGCGCCCCAGAGGCAACGCCCGCATGCGCCCACCCCGCCCGTTGCATGACCATGTCGGCACACCACCCACACGGTTCGTGGCCCCAAAGGGACCCATACCGAAGGCCTTACAGGCAGCGTCGGCATGCACCCACCCCGCCCACCGCATGCCCACTTCGGCACACACACCAGGGCACGGCTCATGGCCACATAGGGTGCTCCACCGATGGTCCCAGTGGCAGTGTCAGCATGCCGCAGGGACCGAAAACCCCAGAGGCAGCGCCCGCATGCGCCCACCCCGCCCACCGCATGCCCATGTCGGCACATCCCTCACACGGTCCGTGGCCCCATAGGGAGCTCCACCGAAGGCCTTACATTCAGCGTCCACATGCGGCCACCCCGCCCACGGTATGCCCATTTCGGCACACCTCTTGCACGGCTCGGGGCCACATAGGGAGCTCCACCGAATGCCCCCAGGACAGTGTCCGCATGCGCCCACCCCGCCCACCGCATACTCCTGTTGGCACACCCTTCACAGTGTTCGTGGCCCCATATGGAAGTCCACCGAAGGCCCTTGCAGCAGCGTCCGCATGCGCCTTCCCCGCCCACCGAATGCCCATGTTGGCACATCCATCACACGGTTCGTAGCCCCAAGAGGAGTTCCATTGAAGTCCCCGGAGGCAGCGTCCGCGTGCGCCCATCCCGCACGCCGCATCCATGTGGAGGTGTCCTTCACACGGTTCGTGGCCACATAGGGAGCTCCACCGAAGGCTCCATTGGCAGCATCCACATGCGCCCACCCCGCCCGCCGCATGTCCATTGCAGCACACCCCTCACACGGTTATCGGCCCCATTCGGAGCGGGGCCGAAGGCCCCAGGCCGTAAGAAGGCTTGTAGAACTATTTGGAGCAGTTTGCGGCGCGCACGAAACAGTGCAGGAGGGAGGCGAAGGCGTTCGCCAGGGAGTTAGGCTTCACCAGGTTTATCCTTGCGGCTGGATTTACTGAGCGGGCCGGGCCGAGCAGCGCCTTCTTTCGATTGTTTGACCGTTTGGCCTCGCGCCGCGGGCGACCCGCGCGCGTCGCTGGAATCTTCTCGGAGCGACCAGCACGCGTCCCGGGAACTCCGTTCTGCGTTCTGCCCAGTGCCTCGCTCGCCCGCCATCGCTCTGCCCAGCGGCCAAAGCCTTGCCAACTATCGGCCGGCCAGCTAGCTCTCTTGGCTCCGCGCAGCGGACGACCTGCGCGCGTCGCGGGGACCCCTCGGGGAAACCGCGCCGCGTCGCAGGGGTTCCGCGCTGCGCTGCGCCCGCAGCCATGGCTTTTGGAGTACGCGGGCAAACAGGGAGAACAAAATGAGGAAAAGGCCATCCTGGACGGTCTAGCTTTCCTGGTGACCGCGGACAGAGGAAACCGCGCTGAAGGGCCTACAGGAAGCTCCACCGAAGGCCCCGCTTGCAGCGCCCGCGTGCCGCCGCCATCGCATTGCTGCGCCCTCGTCGCGCGCGTCGTGCCCTCGTCAGGATGTCCACCGAAGACGACGCTCATGACCACGGTGCTCGCAGCTGCATATTGTTGGGTCATTCGCCAGGCTTGCGTTTACCATGTAGCTTGCGCCGCAGCGCCGGCGCGCCGCTGGAGCGGGAAGCCGTTCGTCGCCGCTGCGTCGTCGCTGCGACGCCGTTTCGTCGTCGCCGCCGCCGACGACGATCGAGTTTGTTTCAGGAGGGGGAATATTCTCACACCGCTAACCTTCGGCCTGTTTGCTTTTTTGGGCGGCTTCCTGGGCGGCCCTCATCTCCGCACACTGGGAGAGGTCCGGGGCGTAGCGGTATCGGTGTTTTTGGGGTTCCCCGGTTTTGCAAACGCCGTCGACGACGACGAGCGAGGTCGGTTCCAAAACAGCGATGGCACCCAGGGTTCCATATTTTTCTTGGTGAAGGAACTCGATGGGCGCAAGTGGGTATCTCCACGCTGCAGACCCGCAAGTGGGTCTCTTCACGTTGCAGACCCGTGCCGCCTCGTGGGGACCAGTGGGTCGCCTCGTGATTGAGGGTATATATCGGGGATGCGCCACGTTGCCGCCAGCGCAGCATCGCAGGCACCTCGTGAACTTACACGGAATAACTGGCACCACGAAGCTCCCAACCATTATGTAGTGTTGGGTCCTCGCTTTGAAGAGACAGCGCCCCGCGGTCTTTCCTCCCTCCTTCCTCCTCCTCCCCCTCCTCCCTCCTCCTTGCATGCTTATGACCTCCACATGTCCATGTCCGCGCACCCCTCACACGGTTCTTGGCCCCGTATGGAGCTCCACCGTAGGCCCCAGTGGCAGCGTCCACGTGCGCCCACCCCGCCCGCCGCATGCCCAAGCCGGCACAACCCCTCACACGATTCGTGGCCCAATACGGAGTTCCACCTAGGGCCCCAGTGGCAGCGTCCACATGCACCCACCCCGCCCACCGCATGACAATTTCGCATACCTCTTAAACGGTTCGTGTCCCCATGGTGAGGTCCACCAACAACTCCAGTGGCAGCGTCCGCGTGCGCCCACCCACCCCGCCCACCGCGTACCAATTTCGGCACAGCCACGGTTCGTGGCCCATAGGGAGCTCCACCGAAGGCCCTATTTTTAGCGCCCGCGTGCTGCCACCCTGCCCACGGCATGCCCATTTCGGCACACCCCTCACACGGTTCGCGGCCCCATCGGGACTTCCACCGAAAGCCTTGGCGGCAGTACCCCCATGCGCCCACCCCTTCCGCCGCATGTCCATTTCGGCACACGGTCACAGTGTTCGTGGCCCCGTAGGGGGCGGGGCCGAAGGCACAAAACCGCCAGAAAAGGACAACAAAGGCTTGAGGAGGCCGCTTGAACAGTTTGCGGCGCGCACGAAGCGATGCAGCAGGAAGGCGACGCCCTCGCCAGGGAGGTATGCCTCACCGAGTTTATCCGTGAAGCCGGACCTATGGAGCTGGCCCTCCCGAGTAACGCCTTCTTTCGATTGTCCAATCGTATGGCCTCTTGCCGCGGGCGACCCGCGCGCGTCGTTGGCATCCTCTAGGGGCGACCAACGCGCGTCGCGGGAACTCCGTGCTGCGTTCTGCCCAGTGCCTCGCTCGCCCGTCGTCGCTTGGCCCAGCGGCCAGCTTCAACCGCCATCAGCCAGCCAGGCCCCGCTCGGCGGACGACCCGCGCGCGTCGCTGGGACCCCTTCGGGGCGCAGGCGCGCGTCGCGGGGGTTCCGCGTTGGGATGCGCCCGCAGCGATGGTGTTTGCAGTACGCGGCCGCAGAGGAAAACAAAAAAGGAACAGGCCATCGTGGACGGTCCAGTTTTCCTCGTGCCCCCCATCGAACAAACCACGGACAGAGAAAACCGCGCCGAAGGCCCCATGGGAAACTCCACCGAAGGCCCCGCTGGCAACGCCCGCGTGCCGCCGCCATCGCACTGCGGCGCCTTCGTCACGCGCGTCGTGCCCGGGTCAGGATTTCCACCGAAGACGACATTCACGACCGCGGCATTCACAGCTGCATGCGATGGGATGTTTTGCCAGGCTTTCGTTTACCACATCGCTTGCGCCACGTAGTTTGCGCCACATAGCTTCGACCAGCGGTCGTACACAACGAAGCTTGCACCGCCTAGCCTACACATCGGCATGCCCGCTTCCAGTTTGCACCGCGCAGCTTACACGGCGTAGCTTGCCCAGCGGAGCTCATGCCACATAGCTGTAACCATATATCTTACACCACAGAGCTTACACGACATAGCTGCACCACGTAACTCTCACCGCGTGGCGTTCATTTCCACGGGGCCCACGGTGGCTAACATTTTCAAAATCTCACACATTCGAACGCGGTGTTCTGACAATGTCGTCGCCTTCCGGTGGCTTTGCAGCCCCCGTGCGTTTTCCAGCAGCTTGGCCTCGACGCGAACGCTCCAGAGGGGCCTGGATCGTCACGAACGGCCGCCGGGAGCAGAGCTGTGACCCGCAAGCCGGGAGGTAACAGTACCGGGGGGAGAGGGTCACGAGTCAAGCAGTAGCGGAGCGTCCAGGCTCGCCTGTAGCCCCACCAAACAATGTTCTAAGATTGTTTTGTGGTATGCGCGAAATGTTCTTAGGACATTTCTGGCTGGGACCGTTTTGTTTTAAGAACATCGGGTTTATGTTCTAAGAGCACTGCTCTTGTTCTTAGTACATTTTTGGGTTCTAAGAACATTTCGTGGTAGGACTACAGGAATGCCGGGACGGTCGGTCCCTGCCCAAACGAGGGAACGCGTCGTCGCCGACCACGCCCGAAAGCCCACCCGCCCATGAGCGTGCGGCTTCGCCACGGGGGAGTGTTTGCCGATCCATCGGCGATGCATCGCCGCTGCTCGGCCCCCCTTGTCCGACTCTAGCTCGAAGATCACCACCCACCAAACCACCCCAACCCAACCCGAAGGCTCAGATTTACCCTCGATTTCTAGTGGGGGGGGGTCCGGGAAAATCGAACAAACACATATGGAGCCCATACCCCCCCTAACCCGAAATTCGGGTCTTCGGGTTGGGTTGGGGTGGTCTGGTAGGTAGTCAGAAGATTCTTCGGTTCCAGCTCTACTCAAATTCGACTCAAGTTCAAGTCACCTTCGATTCAAACCGGCGGACGTTCGACCCATTGTCGATGCATGAGTGGACCTGGTGTTTCCGACAGCGCCATCAGACTTGCATATCATAGATTATCGAGGTCGGTCGCTTTGTTCCGTTTCTGACCGTTTTGGGTCTTTCCAAGGCCTTCAAGAGGCCTTTGGCGCCCCCCAAGAGATTTCAAGCGGCTTCCAAAAAAAGGTTCCACGGACCTCCTGACACCTCCATAGGCGGAGGAAGGCGTCGTTTGTCAACCGTCGTTGGTGGTTCGTCGTTCGTCGGTCGTCGGTTGTCGGTCGGCGGCGTCGTCGGCGTCGTCGGTGTCGTCGGCGGCGGCGGCGTCGGCGTCGGCGTCCGCGTCGGCGTCGGCGTCGGCGTCGGCGTCATCGATCGCCGTCGTGGTCGTTGTCGTCATCGTCGACAGGTCGAGGCGGCTGACACCGTGGCCATCCTCAAGGGCAGAGTGCGGGACAGGGAGGGCATCATGGAGGTCGTTGGCGTCACGTGCAAGGGGTCAGGGCGGGGTGGGGGGGGCGGGCGGGGGGCGCCCTTCTTTACAAGACACCCCGTCTCTTAGAGGCCAGTCCGCCTTCTGAGATGCCTTCTTGGAAGCCTCTGGAAAGCTGCTGGCACCCTTCCTGAGAACACCCTGCCTTCTCTCAAGGAAGGAAGAACTGCCCCAAACCCCACAATGGGCGCTAAGTTGACGGCCCTGCGCGTTTAGTTATTTAGCGGCTCGTTTTGTTCGATTCCTTTATTTGGGGGCGTTTTCTGAATCAGGGGCAGTGCTAGGGGGATAGGCTCTGGGTGGGATGCATCGACCCCGGATCACCCATTCCAGCCCGCCCAGGAACATTCGGATTCGCTATCGGGTGATTGTCGCCGATGTCTACCGGCGATGTATCCAAGTCCAGCTCGATGTGCCCCCTCTGAGCCGGCCCCCCCCCGAGAGGGCCCCGTTGGCAGGGGTGGCCATCCTGCGGGTCGCTGCTCCGCCCTTCGCCGTCCGAGGGCCGCCGCCCCCCCCCCGCCCCCACCCCTTTGCGGCGCCTGCGCCGCCAGCCCCGAGGCCGACCAGAGGCTCTTCTACGGGGGCAAGCAGCTGGAGGACGCGCGCCAGCTGTCCGACTACAACCTGGTCGACGGAGCGCAGGCCGTGGGCGAGGAACGCGTCCCCGTCCTCCGCCTCGCGGGCCCGGGGCCCCCTCCCTGGGCCGCGACCCCACGGTCGCAGGGGCGCGTGCTGTTCGCGGGGGCCCCGCGCGGAGCGTGCCCACGCGGCTGCGCATCCACGGGGGCCGCGCCCTGGGAGTCAGACCGCGAGGGCGCGGACATGGATGTCGAATCTCTTGGCAAGGCAATGGGCTGAGTACACGCTGGGCTGAGGAGGGGCTCTGGATTCTGGGCCTGGAGGAGGATGAGGAGGAGGAAGAGGAGGAGGAGGAGGAGGAGGAGGAGGAGGAGGAGGAGTGGGAGGAGGAGGAGGAGGAGGAGGAGGAGGAGGGAGAGGAGGGAGAGCAGGAGGAGGAGGAATAGGAGGAGGGGGAGGAGGGGGAGAGTGATGCTGATGCTGATGAAGCTGATGCTGATGGTGATGATGATGATGATGATGATGATGCTGATGCTGATGATGGTGATGATGATGATGATGGTGGTGATACTGATGATGCTGATGGTGACGCTGATGGTGATGGTGATGCTGATGCTGCTGTTGCTGATGATGATGATGGTGGTGATGATGATGCTGCTGTTGCCGTTGCTGCTGATGGTGCTGTTGATGATGATGCTGTTGATGACGATGATGTTGATGATGATGGTGATGCTGATGATGATCAGGCTGATGATGCTGCTGATGACGATGACGGTGTGTATGAGGATGAGTATGATAAGGCTGATGATGCTGTTGATGATGATGATGCTGATGATGATGATGACGATGCATATGCTGATGATGCTGCTGATGATGATGATGATGATCATGATGCTGCTGCTGATGATGATGAGCACGATGATGATTATGCTGATGATGATGATGATGGTGATGGTGATGGTGATCGTGGTGTTGATGTTGATGTTGATGCTGATGATGATGATGCTGATGCTGATGATGGTGATGATGATGATGATGATGGTGGTGGTAATGATGATGATGATGATGATGATGATGATGATGATGATGATGATGATGATGATGATGATGATGATGATGATGATGATGATGATGATGATGATGATGATGATGATGATGATGATGAGATGATGATGATGATGATTTTGTATCAGGAGGAGCGGGAGAGGGACGGGGCGGAGGAGGAGGAGGAGGAGGAGGAGGACGGAGGAGGAGGCGGAGGAGAGGAGGAGCAGGTTGAAGCAGGATGAGGAGGAGAGGAGGGGCGAGGTTGAGGAGGAGGAGGAGGAGGAGGATGCGGGGCGAGGAGGGCAGGAGGAGGGGGGAATTTGAGGAGGGGGAGGAGGTTCGTGAGGGGTGGAGGAGGGGGGGAGGGGATGGGGGAGGGGGGAGGATTGTTGCGAGCGATGGGCTCGAGGCGAATAGGGCTTGAGGATTGAGGAAAGAGGAGGATAAGGCGGACGGGAGGAGGGGGGGCAGGAAGGCAGGAGGAGGAGGCGGAGGAGGAGGAGGACGACGACGACGAAGGTAGCGAGCGAGGGGGCGAAGAGGAGGTGGAGGAGGAGGAAGGGATGAGAGGAAGAGGAGGAGGAGAGAGGAGGAAGAAGAGGAGGAAGAGGAGAGGAGTGCGGATGAACAAACAGGAGGAGGATATGAGGAGGAGGAGGATGAGGAGGAGAGGTGGATCATGAGGAGGAGGAGGAGGGGAGGAGGAGGAGGAGGCAGGAGGAGGGTGCGAGCGAGGGGGAGGAAGCAGGAGGAGGGTGCGAGCGAGGGGGAGGAAGAGGAGGATGAGGAGGAGGCTCATGTGGTGGTGGAGGAGGGTGCGAGCAAGGGGGGGGGAGGGGGAGGAGGAGGAGGGAGGAGGACCACGAGGAGCAGGATTAGGATTAGGAGGAGGCGGATGAGGAGGATGAGGAGGGCGATGGGGGAGGAGGAGGAGGAGGAGGAGGAGGAGGAGGAGGAGGAGGAGGAGGAGGAGGAGGGCCCCCGGGCGGGCAGCCGGTTGGTGTGGGCGGCACCTCCCGGCGTCCGGGGGAACTGAAACCCGCTTAGTCGTGGCCTGCATGGGGGCTGCGCCACTCCTGAAACCACCCACCCTCCCGCGGCATTGCCGTGGGCGGGTGGGGGGTTT
>CAUYUJ010015870.1:210024-246789 GCA_963575745.1 Prorocentrum cordatum
CCGAGATTGTGGCCATGAACCCCCTACAGCGATATTGACCAAAACTTCAGACAGTTGGCGCCCTCTGCGCACCTGCTGCAACTCGTGCACGAGCCTACGCAGAGAAACGTTGTTGGCTCCACCTTCAAGGCCTGCGCCGCAAAAGTGAGATGCTGCCTGGCGCCATAGGTGGGCAGACTGATCACGCTCAAACTCGGCAAGCCAATCAACAGCCTGATCCATCCCAACCAACTTATCCTCACTGAACTGCCATTCCCGCACCGTACCATCCCCCGTACTAGGAACCTCCCAGACGTCAGGCGCGCGGGGGACCCACCCTACCTGCAGCAAATGAGCAATGGTGGCAGAGAGGGGTCCACGTATATGCCTAGCATATTCAGTGGGACCGAGGTTCTGAAACTTGGACAAAACTTGCGGCCAGGCACGACGAATGCCAGCTCGTACTTGCGGCTCCGCTATCCAAATGCGAAGCCATTCACGAATGCAAGAGACTGGGAGACGAATCCCTGGGTCAAAGCCAGGGGTCCTTATGTCCAACAAGGTGGTTAAGCAACGCCCCTTTTTGGCCGCCCCCGAGACCGCTCCAAGACGCCTCCGAAGTCCCAAGAGCTGAGTCCCGAAAACGCCGTAGATCTGCATCCCGTAAGTAGAGGCCGCCTGCGGCCCTCCCAACTCCACCTTCTTGGTCACCTGGTACCGCTTCGAAGCCCAAGCAAACCTCCTGAGTTTGGCGTTCTGAGCGTTCCCTTTGATAACACGCTGCCTCCGAGTAGCCCGTGCTGGACGCTTTCCAACTCCTTGGTCGACCCCCAGATAAGCAGCCTGAAGCACCGGTTTAATCGGGATGTCCATCTTTTTCAAACGAGCAGAAACCTGGCGAGCAACGCGGTGACTGGAGCACAAAACCACACTCTTGTTTGCCAGCGTGAGCTGCTTTGCCCGAAAGAAGTCGTGAGCATCTCGAACGCACGCTTGAAGTTCCGAACTTACTGCCCTCTCCGAACCTACGACCGAACCGTCGAGGTCATCAATCCAAAGACGCTGGCTCATACCCACATGTGCTATACTCATCTTGCGCATGACGAAAAAGGTGACACACCGAGCGAACCTGGTTCCGTTCCTGAGCCCCTGCACCACGCTCCGAGTGGGCTGAAAGGCCCTCGAGTGCGCTCCAAGCTGCGAGACCAACCTAGGCGCCAAGCAAGTCTGCAACTCAAGACATAACAGCACAGGCGGATACCCTAATCGCAAAGCTGCCGAGATGAGACGCGGCCACTGGATATGATCATAGAAACTCTTGATGTCTAGGATGGTCTGCCCCACCGTGGCCCCCAACTGCACAGCCACCTCGGAATTCAACGCCCTGAGGTAAGCCTCCCTGAAAGCGCTATTCCCCACAATGGCAGCATCCCAGGACGACACCAGCGACTCAGACCATTCACGAGCACACGGCTCTCTAGCAAGGCTCCAGATACGGCAAAACATCGCGATGAGCCCTATCACCCTGTCCCCTCCAGACTTCTTCGCCAACAACCTCCCCACCACTAGCATAGTCTGCCATGGCCATGTCTTGCGCTCTTCTATGGCGGCGTACAAAGAACACAGCTCTGCAATCGCAACATCAGGCAACCTCTCGAAGTCGAGTGGAGAGAGACGATCGATACCCATCCCCGCCTTACCCTTCATCTTCCTGAGGGCCCCCCTGACGTCGTCGACAGTGAGAGGAGGAAGTGGGTCATAGTCTGCAGCAGCCTTGATGGTGCCAAAAAGATTCTCCAAATCGTTCACATCTAGAGTATCAGCGGACCACAACTGCTGCCAATGCTCTACCCTCGAATCGATGATGTCCTTTGGATTAAAGACCCTCTCCCCCTTGATAACAAATTCCTCGGCAGCGTGTGGGGCCTTGCGCAGGGACTTAAATACTGCACCTAGGGAGCTTTCCTCGACGATCCACTCCTGAAATCTTTTCAGGGACGCGTGCACCGCACGCCCACGGGCCCTCTTTGAGGCCTTCTCCGAAAGAACCTTCAAGGCTTCCAAAGTCCCAAGGTCCAAAACGTCCAGGTCCCCTAACAAAAACGACCCACTGGCCCCAACTGAAAGCTCCCTTACCAGTCGGAAGAACCACGTGAACGCCTTCAGGGAGATCCTCCAGCAGAACTTTCCCCACTGCACAAAGCTGAGCAACCTGCTGACTACCGTTATCACGTACCCTATGCCGATGGAGCCGAAGCAGCACCACATGGGCCCGTGCCCACCAGCTAGCCAAAGAATCAGCGAGAGGTTGCGACCTAACATGTTCTGGCCTCTGAACTGCCTCGACAACTAACACTGGCCCCTGAGCTCGTGAGGAGGAGGATGAGGAGGAGGTGGAGGAGGAGGAGGGGGAGGGGGAGGAGGAGGAGGAGGAGGAGAGGAGGAGGAGGAGGGGGAGGAGGAGGAGGAGAAAGTGGAGGAAGACGAGGTGGAGGAGCAGGAGGAGGAGGGAGGAAGAGGAGAAGGAGTTGGAGGATAATGATATGGAGGAGAGGAGGAGGGAGGAGGAGGAGGAGGAGGGGGAGGAGGAGGAGCAGGGGGTGGGGGGGGAGGGTGCGAGCGAAGGGGAGGGAGGCGGAGAGAGGAGGCGGAGAGGAGGAAGAGAAGGAAGAGGAGGAGGAGAGAGAAGAGAGGAGGAGGAGGAGGAGGAGGTGGAGGAGGAGGAGAGAAGGAGGAGGAGGAGGAGGAGGAGGAGGAGGAGGAGGAGGAGGAGGAGGAGGAGGAGGAGGAGGAGGAGGAGGAGGGAGGAGGCGGAGGAGGAGGGAGAGGCGGAGAGGCGGAGGAGGAGGAGGAGGAGGAGGAAGAGAGAGGAGGAGGAGGAGGAGGGTGCGAGCGAGGGGGAGGAGGATGGGGGAGGAGGAGGAGCACTGAGGAGGAGGAGGAGGAGGAGGAGGAGGAGGAGGAGTAGGAGGAGGAGGAAGACGAGGTGGGGGAGGAGGAGAAGGAGGAGGAGGAATATGAGGAGGAGGAACGGGAGGAGGAGGAACGGGAGGAGGAGGAGGAGGAGGAGGAAGAGGAGGAGAAGGAGGAAGATGAGGAGGAGGAGAGAGGAGGAGCCTGTTTGTGGCCTGCGCCCGCCGCGGCCAGAAAATCGCCTCTCTGCCCGTTCTCCGGGAAGGTCTTGCGGCGGGAGCCAACGACCTTGAAGGGGGACGACGACGACAACGACGACGACGACGACGACGACGACGACGACGACGACGACGACGACGACGACGACGACGACGCGACGACGACGACGACGACGACGACGACGACTCTCACGGAGAAGCCCCTCACACACGCCGGATTGGCCGGTGGATCTTGCGTTCCTGTCCCTCCTGGTCGCACGCTGCAGGCCGTGGTCGGGTCGTGCTCGTGGGCAGGTGGTGGTCAGGTCGTGGGCAGGTCGTGGTCAGGTCGTGCCTTGGACCGCCGCTCGTGGGCAGGTCGTGCTCGTGCGCCGCCTGCCCGCCGCGCCCGCGGCGGGGCTGGAGGCCCTCTGCGCCCAGCGGCGCCCGGGCGTCCACCAGTGCCCCGCCGCGGGCCGCGTTCACCAGGGCGCGCCCCGCGGTGCCGCCGTGGAGGGCTGGCGGCGCGCACAGGAGACGGGGCCCAGCCCTTCGCCTCCCTCCTTCGTCTTCTTCCTCCTCCTCCTCCTCCTCCTCCTCCTCGTCGTCTTCCTCCTCCTCCTCCTCCTCCTCCTCCTCCTCTCCTCCTCCTCCTCCTCCCCTCCCCCCTCCTCCCCCCTACTCCTCCTCCTCCTCCTCCTCCTCTCCCTCCCTCCTCCCTCCCTCCCCTCCCTCCTCCTTCCCTCCCTCCCTCCCTCCCCTCCCCCTCCTCCTCATCACTCCTCCTCCTCCTCCCCCTCCTCCTCTTCCCCCTCCTCGCTCCCGCCCTCCCCATCCTTCTCCTTTTTCTCATTCTCCTCTGCCTCCTCGTTCCTCCTCCCTCCTCCGCGCTCCTCCTCCTCCTCCTCCTCCTCCTACTTCTCCTTGCTTTGCCTTCCGCATGTCCGCGTCAGCGCACCCCTCACACTCTCCGGGCCCGCATAGGGAGCTCCACCGAAGGCCCCAGCGGAAGGGTCTGCCTGGCCCCAGTGGCAGGGGCCCCGTACCGACCCATGCGTCTCACAGGGCGCCACTTCGTGTGGCAATCTCCGTCGCACACAAGCGCAGTGAAAAGAACATACCGTCGGAGATCTGGGGACCCAGACCCCTGACGTCATATGACTTTCCAACGGCGCAGACCCTGTGAGGTCTGGACCCCTTTCTGGGGGCCTGCTTTTCACCCTGAGCAGTGTTTGTGCGGTCCCGGGGCCCGGCGGGCCCCAGAGGCAGAGGAAGACAATTGTTCAACATGTGTGTTGTTTTTTTTGCTTCACGACGCGAGAAGATTTGCAGATTCCTCGCAATCATCAGGTAGACAATCATTACATCCTCTGTCGATGACGGGCGTTCCAGGGGGATGATGGGGAAGGGGAGGGGGAGGGAAGGGATGGATGCCAGTAACGTCACGATCCGTGCCAGCGTTGTTTTGGGGCTGGAGATCTCCTGGAATCCAAGTCGTTCCCAGAAGGCGCTGTCACGAATCGAGATTCACTTCCTGGGTAAAGAGCAAGAAGAGGGGGAGGAGGGAGGAGGGGAAGAGGAGGAGGAGGAGGAGGAGGAGGGGAGGAGGGGAGGAGGAGGAGGAGGAGGAGGAGGAGGAGGAGGAGGAGGAGGAGGAGAGGAGGAGGAGGTGGAGCAGGGCGGAGGGAGGAGAGGGAGGAGGGAGGAGGAGAGGAGGAGAGAAGGAAGGGAGAGGAGGGAGGAGGAGGAGGAGGAGGAGGAGGAGGAGGAGAGGCGAAGGAGGAGGAGGAGGAGGAGGATGAGGAGGAGGAGGAGGCGGAGGGAGGAGCGAGGACGGAGGAGGAGGAGGAGGAGGGAGGAGGGAGAAGGGAGGAGGGAGGGGTAGGAGGAGGAGGAGGAGGAGAGGAGGAGGAGGAGAGGAGGAGGAGGAGGAGGAGGAGGAGGAGGAGGAGGAGGAGGAGGAGGAGAGGAGGAGGGGGAGGAGGGAGAAGAAGGGAGGAGGAGGAGGGAGGAGGAGGAGGGAGGAGGAGGAGGAGGGGGGAGGAGGGAGGATGGAGGAGGGAGGAGAGGAGGAAGGGAGGAGGGAGGAGGAGGAGGGAGGGGGGAGGGAGGGAGGAGGAGGAAGGGAGGAGGGAGGAGGGAGGAGGAGGGAGGAGGGAGGAGGGAGGAGGGAGGGGTGAGGAGGGAGGAGGAGGAGGAGGAGAAGGATTTCTGAGCGAGGAGCGAGAGCGAGGAGGAGGAGGAGGAGGCGGAGGAAGAGGAGGAGCAGGAGGGAGGAGTGAGGAGGGAGGAGGGAAGAGGGAGGAGGAGGAGGAGGAGGGAGGGGAGGAGGGAGGAGGGAGGAGGGAGGAGGGAGGAGGAGGAGGGGAGGAGGGAGAGGAGGAGGAGGCGGAGGAGGAGGAGGAGGAGGGAGGAGGGGAGGAAGGAGGAGGGAGGGAGCAGGAGGAAGGAGGAGGAGGAGTGGAGAGGGAGGAGGGAGAAGGAGGAGGGAGGAGTGGAGG
The DNA here is from genome assembly GCA_963575745.1 of Prorocentrum cordatum. NCBI lineage: Eukaryota > Dinophyceae > Prorocentrales > Prorocentraceae > Prorocentrum > Prorocentrum cordatum. The sequence continues at coordinate 215,615 of CAUYUJ010015870.1, forward strand.
AGGGAGGACGGGAGGAGGGAGGAGGGAGGAGGGAGGAGGGAGGAGGGAGGAGGGAGGAGGGAGGAGGGAGGTGGACGGGGGCAGGGCCAGCAAAGTGCTCTGAGCCTCGGCAGCCGCCACAGGAGCCTAGCGGTCGCTCGCCGAGCCCCGCGGCCGAGGCCGCCGGTGCCAAGGGTGCCGGCGCTGCGGCCGGCGCCGAGAGCCCTACGTGCCCTGGGCGGCGCTTGGGCGGCTGCTGAGGTCGGGTGGCGTCTGTCTCGTCGGCACGAGCTCGGAGGAGAAAAGGTACCCATCCCGCTACCCTTCGCCCCGTTTTCTCCTCTGTGGGCCTCCTGGGCGGCCCTCGTGGCCACCGCTGGATTCGCCTCGAAATCATGGTCAGGCCGCACCCCGCGAGAGGTCCGGGGAGCAGCGGTATCGGTACCTTTTGGTTTCCCCGCGCACTAAATGGGGACGGAAAGAATGGGCACTAGTACAACGGCGTCCCCTGGGACGTCTGTTTTCCCAGACCCCCTTTCGTTGTGAAAACGTCACGACGGGAGGTTTCTTTCAATTTTCGGCTTCAAGAGGCCTTTGCCAGGCCTCGGGACCATCAAAAAACGATTCAGGATGAAAAGCTGGTCCAGGGAAGGGGTCGAGATCTTGGGGGGTCGACGTTGCGACAACAATCGCGATGTCGGGCGTCTGGGTTATCGGCACGAGCGACATGGCTACGGACAGAGTGGGCACTGGTACGAAGACAGACAGCAATCGCTGTCCGTGTCGCCGCGGGCGTTGCCCATTTGACACAACCCGCCGCCTGCCCAACAGCGGCCGCTGCCGGTTGCGGACGACATGTGTGTTTGTTGGGCATCGTGCCCACATTTTCTGTACCCAATTCGGGCTTCCAATTCTCAGGTCTGGCAAGGGAAAGAGGGTTCTTCCTTGTTTACGCTCAGGCAAGTTGACTTGCATTGCGTCCCCTCCCCTCCGTCGCCTTTTCAAACAACGTTGGGCCGACAAGGCTGGCAGGTGAGTCACGACTTGCGTGAAGTTTCGAATTCCTTTCGGCCATTGCCTCACCCTCTCCCCCAAATGGAACAACTTGCCTCAGTCTCAAGGAACAAGTACTACTACTGCTGCTCGATCTGGAGAGCCCTCCTAGCCACGGCTGAATTCTGACCACAATGCACCCCGAGAGAGGTTTTGGGAGTAGCGATCTCGGCACCCTCCCGTTTGGAGATCAGGGGCAGCTTTAGGGGGGAGAGGCTTCCGGGGTGAAACATCGACTTGGAATGGGCGACACCATGTTTTGTCTCGACGTGGGCACCCCGAGGTACGGACGCTTTCCAGAGCGTGAATTACCTACCCCGCTTGCGCTTCCAGGCAAAACCAAACCATACCACGCGCCTCCTCGTCAAGCGGCCTGACCAGTACAGGCTGCAATGTGGCATCGTTTGATATCTCCTGGAAGCGAGGGTGGTCAAAAGCGAGGTAGGTTTGTTTTCCCCCTAGCTTTCCCAGATTTCCATCCCAAGTCATTGTCTCACATGTCCTGGGGCCCGGCGAGTGCCCCCAGTGGCCGAAAACAGCATCGACACAAGAATGTCCCTCGTGACTGCTTCACTGTGCGAGGAGGTCTCGGCATCGGCGATGCATCGGCGATTCGAAGGATTGCAAATTTACTCACTGCGTGGAGCTCCCCATATGTGCATCTCATGTTTTATGTCATGCCGTGGTGAGCGTCTGTTCATGAGCGGTCGACTACAATAGCGCGTCCACGTGGGCGACAGGGCCGACGAAAACGAGTGACCCCTAATGCGAGTGATTGCGTATGAGTCAGAGTGAGCTTTGAGTATGGTTGAATGCAAGCCTCTTCCTCTTCATCCCCCCCCTCAGCTGCCAGGCTCCTCAGCCCGTGGTAGCTTTGGAGCTTCCCACATGTGCATATGTTGTAGGATAGTTGGCAGTGGGATATGTAAGACGAGCGTCTAGCCACACAAGGCCATAAGTGCATGTCATGTTGGAGGATAGTGCCACGGTGAGCATTTATCTACCGTGCAACCACCCCTGGCGGCTCCCCATAAAGGTGTTGCAACCATCGCCCCGCTTGAGACATGAGTAAGTCCGACAGGAGGGGAGGAGAAAAGAGGAGGAGGGAGAAGAAGGAGTAGGATGCGTCCAAATAATAACAAGAACCCCATCAGGGGTGCTAAAACCAGCGCCCCGCCTGAGACATCCTCACAATCTGCTCTCCCAGCGAAGGATGTTGGGCCCGGAAACAAGCAAACCGCCTGAGACATCCCCACAAAATGGCCGCGAACGAGCCCGTGCAAACACCCCTGGCGGCTCCCCTTAGGGGTGCTGAAACCAGCGCCCCGCCTGAGACATCCTCACAATCTGCTCTCCAAGCGAAGGATGTTGAGCCCAGAAACAAGCAAACCGCCTGAGACATCCCCACAAAATGGCCGCGAACGAGCCCGTGCAACCACCCCTGGCGGCTCCCCTTAGGGGCTGAAACTGAGACACCTCACAATCTGCGCGAAGGACCCGGAAACAGGCAAACCGCCTGAGACATCCCCACAAAATGGCCGCGACGAGCCCGTGCTGGCTCCCCCTTAGGGGTGCTGAAACCAGCGCCCCGCCTGAGACATCCTCACAATCTGCTCTCCAAGCGAAGGATGTTGAGCCCAGAAACAAGCAAACCGCCTGAGACATCCCCACAAAATGGCCGCGAACGAGCCCGTGCAACCACCCCTGGCGGCTCCCCTTAGGGGTGCTGAAACCAGCGCCCCGCCTGAGACATCCTCACAATCTGCTCTCCAAGCGAAGGATGTTGAGCCCAGAAACAAGCAAACCGCCTGAGACATCCCCACAAAATGGCCGCGAACGAGCCCGTGCAACACCCCTGGCGGCTCCCCTTAGGGGTGCTGAAACCAGCGCCCCGCTTGAGACATCCTCACAATCTGCTCTCCAAGCGAAGGATGTTGAGCCCAGAAACAAGCAAACCGCCTGAGACATCCCCACAAAATGGCCGCGAACGAGCCCGTGCAATCACCCCTGGCGGCTCCCTTTAGGGGTGCTGAAACCAGCGCCCCGCCTGAGACATCCTCACAATCTGCTCTCCCAGCGCACTGTGTATGAGTAAGTCTTGGTATGAGTGAGTCTGTGTATGAGTACGTGTGGGTGTGAGTAAGTCTGTGTATGAGTAAGTCTGTGTATGAGTACGTCTGAGTGTGAGTAAGTATGAGTATGAGTAGGTCTGAGTATGAGTAAATCTGAGTATGAGTAAGTCTGTGTATGAGTAAGTCTGAGTATGAGCAAGTGTGAGTATGAGTAAGTCCGACAGGAGGGGAGGAGAACATATGAGGAGGGAGGATGAGGAGTAGGAGGCGTCCAAGTAATAATTATTCACTGCGTGGAGCTCCCCATATGTGCACCTACTCGCATGGACCTGTCCGCCGTGAATGTCTAGGCGCAAGAGCTTTCGAATATTAACGGGTTTCAGTTGTGACGGTCTGGACATCAATCTAACTGCGAATGAATTGGAGTGTGAATGAGCCTCAGTAGTACGAGCGCGTCTCTGTGCATGAGCCTGGGGCCTCCTGGGGCCTCCTGAAACCTACTGGGGCTTCCTGGGGTCTCCAGGAGCCTCTTGGGACCTCCTGGGACCTCCTAGGAAGGTTTCGTGCCCCAGGAGAGGCGCAATCTATAGCAACAGACGTACATAAAACATTGTGGACTAGAGCCACAGGAGAAGGGCAATCTATAGGAACACGCGTAAAACACCAAGGACTCGTGCCCCAGGAGAAGGGCAATCCACGCGTAAAACACCAAGGACTCGTGCCCCATAATATATAGGAACATGAGGAAAACAGTTAGGAGTGTGTACACAGGAGAAGGACCATCTATAGAAACATACGTAGAACATCAAAGAATCGTGCTCCAGGTGAGGCCCAATCGATAGGAGCATACGTAAAACACATGGGATTGGAGCCACTCCTGTTGCCTTCTGAGGCCTCCTGTTCCTGGGGCCTCTCGGGGCCTCCTGTTGCCTTCCGAGGCCTCCTGGCGCTTCCTGTTGCCTCCTGGGGCCTCCTGTGGTTTCCTGCGGCCTTCTGGAGCTTCCTGGGGCCTCCTGGAGCCTCTTGGGACATCCTGTGGCCTCTTGAGTCTTGCTGTGGCCTCCTGATGCATCCTGGGACCTCATGTGGTCTCCTGGGGCCTCCTGGAGCCTGTTGGAGCCTCCTGTGGCATCCTGAGAAGAATCTGCGCCCACGAGCCTGGCCACCAAAACAAGCAAACCGATCGAGACATCCTCAAAATCTAGCCCACCTGGGTGGTGAAAATGAGCGCCTCGCTCGAGACATCCTCCAAATCTGCTCCGAACGCAAAGGATGTTGAGCCCAGAAACAAGCAAACCGCTTGAGACATCCCCACAAAATGGCCGCGAACGAGCCCGTGCAACCACCCCTGGCGGCTCCCCTTAGGGCAACGAGCCTGGCCATCAAAACAAGCAAACCGATCGAGACATCCTCAAGATCTGGCCCACCTGGGTGGTGAAAATGAGCGCCTCGCTCGAGGCATCCTCCAAATCTGCTCCGAAAGCGAAGGATGTTGAGCCCAGAAACAAGCAAACCGCCTCAGACATCCCCACAAAATGGCCGCGAACGAGCCCGTGCAACCACCCCTGGCGGCTCCCCTTAGGGCCACGAGCCTGGCCACCAAAACAAGCAAACCGATCGAGACATCCTCAAAATCTGGCCCACCTGGGGGGTGAAAATGAGCGCCTCGCTCGAGACATCCTCCAAATCTGCTCCGAAAGCGAAGGATGTTGAGCCCAGAAACAAGCAAACCGCCTGAGACATCCCCACAAAATGGCCGCGAACGAGCCCGTGCAACCACCCCTGGCGGCTCCCCTTAGGGCCACGAGCCTGGCCACCAAAACAAGCAAACCGATCGAGACATCCTCAAAATCTGGCCCACCTGGGGGGTGAAAATGAGCGCCTCGCTCGAGACATCCTCCAAATCTGCTCCGAAAGCGAAGGATGTTGAGCCCAGAAACAGGCAAACCGCTTGAGACATCCCCACAAAATGGCCGCGAACGAACCCGTGCAATCACCCCTGGCGGCTCCCCTTGGGGGTGCTGAAACGAGCGCCCCGCCTGAGACATCCTCCAAATCTGATGTTTGTTGAGTAATTCTGAGTATGAGTTTGGTCTGAGTATGAGTATGCCTGATTATGAGTAAGTCTGTGAATGAGTAAGTCTGTGTATGAGTAAGTCTGGGTATGAGTAGGTCTGTGTATGAGAAAGTCTGTGTATGTGTACGTCTGTGTATGAGTAAGTCTGAGTATGACTAATACTGTGTATGAGTAAGTCTGGGTATGAGTGAGTCTGTGTATGAGTACGTCTGGGTGTGAGTAAGTCTGTGTATGAGTAAGTCTGTGTATGAGTACGTCTGGGTGTGAGTAAGTCTGTGTATGAGTAAGTCTGTGTATGAGTATGTCTGAGTGTGAGTAAGTCTGAGTATGAGTAAGTCCGACAGGAGGGGAGGAGAAAAGAGGAGGAGGGAGGAGGAAGAGTAGGAGGCGTCCAAGTAATAACAAGAACCCCATCTTAGGATATGGGGAACAAGAACCCCATCTTAGGATATGGAAAAAACAGGATTGCAAAACAAACCCTTTTTTGCAATCTTTTTTTTGCACGAAGGATTGCAAAACAAAAAAAAAAAACAACATTTTGTTTGCAGGGTTTTTTTTTGCAATCCATTTTTTTTTGCAGTCACTGCCCCCCCCCGTGCCGGCCCCCCCGTCGCCTCCTCACGGGCTGGAGGTCACGCAGGGGGGAAGTGGCCGCGGGTCCGGGGCAACTTAAAGGGGGGATCAGCTCAGGGGGGTCATGTTTTTGCTCGCATCTTGTCGCTGGTTCTTGACAGTTTTCCAGCCTCGGGATGCTCTCCTGCAGATGCGGCTCGCCCAGAGCGTTCGGGGAGTGCCCCGATCGTCCCGAACGGCCGCCAGAGACACGAGTTATTTCCCGAAAGCGACACCGTTCCGAGTCGGTTCTGGGTGTTCGAGCTTCTCTCTCTGCGAGTGTGGTCCTTCCGCACGGTGGGACTGCGCGAGCATGGGGCCCCGTTCCTGCACCCTGCTGGCCCCTCGATGTCCACCCGATCCTCTTCGGAGGCGAGCGCCAGGGGGGCGGGGCGAGGGATGTCGGCGATCGCCAAGACGGCCAGGGGCTCCTCTGGCAGGAGGGGGGGGGCTTCCCAGAAGCCTGGCACCGCTCGGGCTCGTGCCTCGCTTCCTCGGCGAGCACCCTGGGCCAGGGGCACTTCTAGAACCAGGCGGTCGCAGACATGGATCAAGGGGGCGTGACGGGCCCCGTTTCCGTGGGACATCGCGGATCTCCGCCGCCGAGCGAGGCGGCACCAGCCGCATTTTGGGGAGGACACCTTCCCCGAACCATGGATTTGGCGACCGCGCGCCAAATCCATGGTTCGTTAATCCATGGTTCGTTAATCCATGGTTCGGTAATCCATGGTTAGCGATCGCCAAATCCATGGATTCGGCGATGGCTAATCCATTTTTGTGCGCCCCCGATAGAAACCTCCGAATGGAGGAGCCCCATGGGGCCAGGACCCGCTCCAGGCCCTGTGCCCTCACGGCGGTCCCTTTGGCCGCTCGCGCCTCCCAGGGTCGGGTGTCGTCGAGCACGGAGCCCTCGAGCAGAGAGCAGCCACCCCCAGCTTCCGCGCAGCGAAGATCGCTGGAGCCTCGCCGAAGACCACTGACTGAGGAGACCGCCCGACGACCGGCGGGCAACGAGGGCTCCGTCATCGAACACGTGACCTCATCTGATGGAGGCGGAGGAGGGAGGAGGGAGGAGGGAGGAGGGAGGAGGGAGGAGGAGGAGGAGGAGGAGGAGGGAGGAGGTGGAGGAGGAGGAGGGGGAGGACCCCCTCCCCCTCCAACTCATGGTGGTGGTGGTGGTGGTGGAAAACAGGCCCATCATCATCATCATCATCCTCATCATCCTCATCATCATCATCATCATCATCATCATCAGGGCGCACGTCCCTGTGGCATCGCCCACATGCACCGTGTGCCCAGGCAAATGTTAGTTTTTTTTCGCCCGCTGGGCGAGAGGCCGAGCCAACCCGTAGTTACCAGGGGCCCATGGCGGATCATTCCACGGGCGTCGTCGCACAGCGCACGGGTTGGATTTGTACAGGAGCCAACGCATCAATCTCTGTGTTCTGCTCAGCGGCGTCCAAAACATAAGTCCTTTGCTTTCTCTGTCGCGCGATATCGTCACCATCACCGTTCGCTGTGCCTTTCTAGATGTCCCAGCTTTCTGCACACAGTCGACTTACCCCAGTCCCTGTTTGTGTAACTTGCAACGTGCGGGGGGCGTGAGCAGAATGGGAGCCTCCGCATCTTCTCTCCTACTCTTTTTCTCCACCCGTTTCTTCTATCTCCACCTTTCTTCCTCATCCCTACTCCCCTCTCCCCCTCTACCTCTCCTCCCCCTCCCCGCACCAGGTGGGCGTGATCCGATGTGCAGCCACGCTCCATCCTTTTCCCTGGGATCCCCTCCTCTCTCCTCGGAGGAAGAGGCTGGACGGAGAAGGACGGAAGGGCAGGAAGGGAGGGAAAAGATGGTCGGCATCTGTATAGCCGTGATTCCAACCAGGCGGCTCGAGCGACAGTGGGCGACTGGAGTTTTTCGGCGCGGGGTCTCCTCAGTCTCCGCCTCCCCCTCATCACCATTATCATCCTCCTCTTGCGTGTCCTCATCATCCTTCGCCCCCGCCTCATCCTCCGCGTCCAGTTTGCCTCCGTCTCCTCCTCCGTCTCCTCCGTCGTCTTTCCATGCCACTTTTTACGGCCTGGTTGACGGTCTCGGAGCTCGGTCTCCGCAGAGAAGCGTGGTGTGACGATGCCGATTTGCAGCCAGGCCGTTGGAAGAAAGATCCTCTCTGGTTCGAAGTTCCCCGTGCTGCCCAGGGTCGACAGACCGCCGCGTGCTCTTTCCGTCATCCTCAGGGTGCGCTGGCTGCTCTGCTGACCCGGAAGTGCCTCTCCCGCCGGCGATGGCCAACGGGCGTTCCTGGAGGCCCCGGTGGCAGAGGCACCGCGGCATCCCCACTGCACGGAATGTCACAGGCCATCCGGGAGCGAGCCAGGACCCGTTTGCCAAGGACATGCAGGGTCCGGCTTGAAAAAGGAACACAAGCTTTTCAAAAGGGGCTCGGTCGTTCCTTTGGTTTGAATTCGTTCCGCTACCTTTTTGGCGGCGAGTCCCCCTGGTGTTCACTCGGACTTCCCAGAATTACTTGGATAAAAAGGGGCTTCGTTCCTTATTTTTCGTTCCTTAGGTCAGGCCGAATACTGTGCGGCGCATGTGTGGCAATGATCTTCTCGAGCGCTGGGCAAAAAACAGAACGTGCCTGCGGACGGGACCCCGCGAGGCGCGCCCTTCCTCCCCGAGGCCTGCGCCCGCGCGCGCGAGCTTGTGTCATGAACTAGATGGTTGCATGCCCAGCAAGTTTCGGAGGTGGACAGACCTCCTACCCTGACACGTCGATTAAGGAATTGGCCGTTTTCGGTTCGCGAGAGGGCGTCGCGGCCGTCATTTTTGCGGGGCCAGGTCCGTCGGTTTCGGTCCCAGGCCGCTTTAACTAAGGGGAGGTTTACTAAAGGGAGGTTTGTCCACCGCCGAAAGTTGTCGACGCGGGTGACTTTGTGGGGGCCTTGAAACCCGCGTTTGCTTTGGACCTCGAGGATTGTCTCGATGAGGTCCTTGTTGCCCGTGAAAGACCCGGCGCAGGAGGGGTGGCGACTGCGTCCCCACGCCAGCGGCCGAGTCCGAGGCCCAGGACGTCGGGGGCGGGGGGGTGGCAGCGCGGACCTCGAGGCACAGTTTCGGGCCAGCTTCGGACTCTTCTGCTGCATTGTGTGGTCGAGTGGAGGGGGGGTCGATGGCCACCCCCCTTTGTTTTTATTCGGGCGCCCGGGTTATCCGGGGTAACTCGGGTCCGGGGTAACTCGGGTTTGGAATCCCGAAAAAGGAACCCGAGTTAGCCCTGACCCGAGTTGCCCCTGATGATTCGGGGCTCTGGACGCCCGAGTTATCCGGGGTAGCTCGGGCCCAGGGTAACTCGGGCTCGGATTCCCGAAAAACGAAGCCGAGTGAACCCTGACCCGAGTTGCCCCTGATGATTCGGGGCTGTGACTCATGTTGCCATGGGGAGAGGGCTTGCGGGTAGGTGCTTCGGGGCCCAGCACGTTGGTCTGAAGACCTGGCGCTCTCTCTTCGGGCGCCGCATGCACCCCAACGGTCGCCTCGTCTGCAGGTCTCGATGGGTTCGGGGGGGGGGGTCGGAGGCATCCTGGAGGCCTCCAAATGTCGTCTTGGATGCATTTTTGGCATTCCTGGGGGCCTTATTGGGGGGCCTTCCGGGGGCCTGTTCGGGGCCGCTCGGAAGCGTCACCGGGCCTCTTCAGGCCTCTCGGGGGCCTGCGGGGGCCTGCTGGGGGCTTCTTGGGCCGTCTGCGGCACTCCTTCCGCCGTCCGGGCGCCCTCGCGGGCCCCTCTTGGGCCCGTCCTGGGGCCCTCTTCGGGCCTTTCCAGGGACCTCCGGGGCCATCTCGGGCCGTCTTCGAGCCCTCTTGGCGGCCTCCTGGGCCGTTTCGGGGCTCCTCCTGGGGCGTGTGCGACGCTCTGAAGGCCCAAGAGGCGTAGATAGTAAAATTGTATGTTTTCCTTTTTTTGGGGGGGGAAAATCGGCATGGTTTGCTTATTTGAGCTTTCTTTGGGAGGCCTTTTTGTCAGGGTTTCTGACGGCATCTTGGAGGCTTCTGGAGCCGTCTTGGGGACATCATCGGCGTTTTGTAGCGATCGTTCGGCGAATCGGGGCCCTCTTGGCCCATGTTGGGGCCCCCGCTGGGCGAGGGGGCCGTTCCGGAGTGAGCTGGGTGTCCGATTCCGCCCTGGGAATTAAATCGACCCCCCCCCCTGCTTCCCCTGGCAGAGCCACACCGGCACTCAGCCCCCAGTAGAGCTGAAGCTCCGGAATTGAGGCTCAGGCTGTTATGAGGGCCTTTGAAACTCACACGCTGGACCGGCGGATTTTTTATGGTTCGTCGAAAATCCGCCTGTGGGGGGGGGACAGGCCCGACCAAATGGTAGTCTGGGGTGGAGATCCGTGTGCTGGTGGGAAGGTCGCCCGCCCAAACGGTTCTGCTTCGGGCGATTCGGCAGCTGAGTGGGCGAAGGAGTTGCGGCGGGCGAAACTGCTGGCCAGAACTACAGGTTCAGAGCGTTGGCCTTTCCCAGACGTGGAGTGGGCCAGGCTGGTTCGGCCGCGCAGCGGCGTGGCGGATTTGCCGATGCACCATTGCCGTTGCCTCTTCCGCATCCTCCATGCTCCTCCCCTGCGTCCCATCTCCATCCTCCTCTTTTCTCATGTCCCCCAGTTTCTTTCATTGTGCTGGACTCACACAGGCTGTCTTGCAGGTTGACCATGCGACTTCATCCGATGCTGCCCGATCCCGCCACCCCATCCCAGGTTCATGGGCGCCAAGCCGGAGTACATCGCCTGGAAGGTCGACTGGCATTTCCGGGCCTCCGGCCAGCTCCTCACCGACAGGGGTCTCCCAGAGCACGAGGTTGCGGCGCCGATTTGAGCGCATTGAGCGGCATTTTGCTCTCCCCTGCAGCTGCTGGTCCTCCTCCTCCCTCCGTCCCTCCCCCACCTCCTTCCTCCTGGCGCTATCTCTGTCCACCACCTTCTCCTCGTTTCGTTGTCGTCCTCGTCATCATCAGCAGCAGCATTGTCTTCCCTTGCTCCTGGCGCGCACACGCTCCCCCCCTCCACATCTCCTCCTCGCTCCTCGCACGCTCCATGGTGCTCCTACCCCCCGCGCGCCAAGGGGGGGACGGGGAGGAGGAGGAGGAGGAGGAGGTTGACGAGTGGGGCAAGGGATTTTTGTGATATCTGCCTTCGGCGGTCTCCCGGATGGTGGTGTTCGGGTCTCGTCACCACGGCTGGATCCGCCTCGAAATTCTGGTCTGGTCAGAATGCGCCCCAAGAGATGCCATCGGGTCGGCGTTGAGGGGGGAGAGGAGGCAGAGGAGGAGAAGGATTGCGGATGGCGGGGAGGTGTAGGAGAAGGAAGTCGAGAACGAGGAGGAGGGTGAAGAAGTGAGGGATGAGGCGAGGGAGGTGGTGGAGGTGGAGGAGGAGAACGAGGATGTTGGAGATGGAAGCCGGTGTCGCTCGGAGGCCGAGGCGGTGTGACAGCTTTGGGAGGAGAGTTTCTAGGTACGGCAGGGGCCACACCATGACAAGTCGATGAGCGAATCGCCCCGTTTCGGTTCTTGGGAGGGGCTTTCTTCTCCTCCTCCTCCTCCTCCTCCTCCTCCTCTTTTTCGTCCTCCACCTCCTTCCACCCTCCAACTTATGGTGGCGGTGGTGGAAAACCGGCCCATCGTTCGACGTACGGCAGGGACCACACCATGACAAGTCGATGAGCGAATCGTGCCGTGTCGGCTCTCGAGGGGGGGGGGAGGCCGGTCGCATTTGTTGCGGGCCTGCGCCCGTCGGTGAGGGTCCCGTGAAGTCTTCACGAAGGGAGGTATTGCTGGAGAGGGCTGTGGCTGCCCCCGCCCCAGCGCGAGCGTTCAAGGTTGAACGCCGGCAGCGGCCAAGAATCGGCCGACACCGAACGATCCGCGCCATCGGGAAGCCGGGATCGGTCGAGCTCGAGGGGCCCTTGCGGTGCCAGAGGCCGGCGCGCACGCCGCTGCGGCACGAGGTTGCTGCAGCTTCTTGTGTGCGTTGGCTGTCGCAGGTCACGCTCCCTTCATGCCTCCAACCACCCTCGAGCACCCTCGAGCTCACCCACGTCTCCCCGCTACTGGCAGGGCCCCAGCCCGAAAGCAGGGTGGGGGGTCAGCCCAACAGCGTTGAGATTCGTTATCTGGGTCTGCACCGCGCAAGCACAACAAGACATATGCGAGGCGACGCAGGGACGAGAAAAGCGTCGGCCAACTCAGACCACTCCCGAAGCGTCTCTATCTCTCTCTTGGCACGTCCTGCCCCTCAACCATCGTGTCGCCCACACGATGATGGCGAGCCAGCTCGCATGATGTGAGGATCACGGAGGGCACGGTCACATTCTTGCGCTGCGCGCCCGTCCCTTGCGCTGAGGAAACTTTGCTGAGACGGCGCCTCCTCGGCGACCACCGGACGTATTGTCGCATGTGTTATGTGCCCATCGGCATCGTATGGCCGGCGCACGCCCGCGCGCCAAACTATCTTCTAGTATAAGGTCCTTGGCGTGCGGTGTTTGGCCTCTTCGCCTAGACAAGAGCAGTCAGTATACTACAATATGGTTTTACTGCGTGTCCTTGTCGAGGGTGCGCTTCCCAAAAAGGCGCATGGTCTTAGTATGTCGTTCCGCGTCCCGTATCTTCCTCTGTCTCTTTCTCTCTTTCTCTTTCTCTCTCTCTCTCTTTCTATTTCGCTATCCCACTCTCGTTACCTTTTCTAACCCTTCACTCCCCCCAGTCTCCCGACATCTATCCCTCCTTGTCCCCCCTCGTCTCCCGAGTGCCAGTCTCTTGGGATCCTTCACTGTCGCCTGCCACCCTTCCCGAGGTCATCGGCCCGGCTCTGGACCGGTTCCTCCAGAATACCTGCCCATGGAGGGGCATCAGGGAACAACAATTGCAGAAACATCATATCAGTTTGGAGGTCCGACCCAAGAAATTTGCGCGGACATGCGACAGTTCATGTGTACGTATGTTGTTTGTTCTTCTAGGGGAGGGGCCCGCAAAAGGACAGTATTAGGGGGCCAGATCTGAACCCTACCCCTACCCCCTACGATTTCTGAGGGGGAGGGGTAGGGTTCGCATCTGGCTCCCTAAGTGTGGGTAAGGTGGATGAAGCGGCGCAGCGCTCGAACATTGCTGCGGTCTTGGCAGGTCTCGGGGCGCACGGAGGTGGCCTGGCTTCGGCGCAGGCCGCGGCAGAAGATGCTGGCCAGCACCGCCGCTGCTGTCCATGCGCCGACGCAGGTAATCGGTCAGAGTGTCACCACCCACCAAACCACCCCAACCCAACCCGAAGGCTCCAAGTTGCCCTCCATTTCCAGTGGGGAGGGGCCAGGGAACACTGACAAACACGTATTGAACCCGTACCCCCCCCAACCCGCAATTCGGGTCTTCGGGTTGGGGTGGGGTGGTCTGGTAGGTTGTCAGAGTAAGGGGGCCGAACCGCCTTACACCATTCATGAGTGCGTTGGTGAAGTTGGACTCCATGGCCAGGATTCTGCTTGCTTGTTGTGGAACTCTCATGTTCCAACCCCTGCTGGTGTCCCTCTGCACTTTGCAGTCGAAGTGCCCTTCCTGGGGATCACACCCTGTTTTCTGCATGGGAAAGCTCTGCGCCTCAGACTGTTGTAGGCTCCCACTTTCCAACAGAAACGGCTCACGCCTAACACGTCCCCGCAATTTATTCAACATTTGCGTTCTCGCGCGTGACGTCCTCACACTCCCACCAGGAATCACGCTCTCGCTTTGGACCTCCTCTCAATTCGTGCAGACGCCGCGCTCTCGACAGTCTGGAATCACGCGCTCGCTCGAATCGTCCTCTGGAAACCGCGCTATCGCTAGAGACCTTGCGGTTCATTCCGGAGGGACGCTTCAGTGACCCGCTCTCTCGGCCCGGCCGTCTGGGCCCGTCCGCCCGCCCGACCCGCCCGTCGGGATCGCCGCTTGCGCTCCTGTGTCTAACCCGACGTATGCTAATCTTTCTCGTGCTCCATCCTTCTCCCGCCCCCTTGCCCCTTCCCTCCTCCCTCCCTTCTCGTATTCGCTTTCTCCTTGCTACATGTTTGTCCCTGTCTCCCTCCGCTTCCTGTAGTAGAGTTACATACGACAGTGCGCCAGTGGATTCCCCTGAATACGCTGAAAAATTACCATTACTGCACTCGAGAGCGCCACTGGGTTTGTGGAGGACGATCAATGGAGAGGAAGCATGTTGCCAAATCATCTCCAGATGTCTAAAACATGTTTTAAACATGTTTGAAACATGTAAAACACATGTTGAAAACATCTTCTCCGACACTTGAAGCGCGTCTTAGATTCAATGACAGGACTGTTAGGGTGTCCTCTCTCGTGGCATCCGCAGCAAGACTGCTCGGGGGGGGGGGGAGCGCAGGGGCGCCACGCGGCACCTGGTGCTCCCCTACGCCGACGCCGGGCTCGAGGCCCTAGAGGCGGACGCGCCGCACGCCGCGCCGCCGACTCAAGCCAGCCACAGCTTGGATGACGTCGGGCCTGCCCCTCTGCAGTCGACTGGACGTAGGAGTGACCGCTCGCCGGAGTGACCTCTGGTGCGGGCCCAGCGGGGCCCCCCGATCGCCGGGTCATTCCTGCGTGCCGCCGAGCTGCGCCGCCGACCCGAGCCAGCCACAACTTGGAGTAAGTCGGGCCTGTCCCTCTGCAGTCGGCCCAGATGAGTAGGTCGACCCTGCCAGATCAGGGGTACCCTTCCAGGGTAACCTTCAAGGGTACCCTTCAAGGGTACCGAGACACGGGACGCAAGGGCCTTGTGTCCCGTGCCTCGCGGCCCATGCCTCCCACATGCTTGTGGCAATGTGGCCCCCGGGAGGGTCTTGTGCCCTCTCGGGTGTTCTGTCCAATCGAGTCCGACTGCACAGGAGGAGTATCCAAAAATAGTAAGAACATAGTCTGGGGACGATTTCTGTGAGCATGTTTGGGGATGTAGGGGGTATGTTTGGGGTATTCATTGATTTATCGTCCAACATCCGCCTGTAGGGGGACATGCCCGACCTAAGACTTGGGGGAGCTGTGGCTCTTTGTCCCCCCTCTCCCGCCCTCGAGGTTCAGGAGAGGAACAGAAAACACAGACACCATCAATCGTCGACTCCCCAGAAAATATGGGAAGTGGGGGGAAGGCAAGAACCCAGAAACTATGGGAAAACATGGGGATCCTGTGATTTGTGTCTAATTATTTGTGTGTCCCAGGGCCCCTTCAGAGGTGCAAGACTGCTTGTCTTGTCTCTTGCCATCCAGTGCTCTCATCTCCTGGCAGTGCCCTGTCGAGTTAGCGTTTCTGGTCTGATGTTGTTGGGCACAGCTTCATGCTTATGCCACCGTTCGACGACGACGACGAAGACGGCGACGACGACGACGAGTAACAAGACTGTTTGTCGTTTTCGTGTGTTCATGGAGATTTTCCTGCCTCGGCGTGCGTTCTGGCAGCTGCTGCGCCTCGCCGAGTGCGTTCTGGGGGTGCCTGATCGATTCGGCCGCCGGAGACCCGAGATATGGCCCGAAAACCGAGGTCAGTGTGTTTCGACCCGGTCGATCCGATTCGATGTTGACTCCGACCGGCCCAGTCTGTTTTGATTCAAGTACCCGATAACCGAGGCCAGTGTGTTTCGACCCGGTCGATCCGATTCGATATTGACTCCGACCGGCCCGATCCGGTTTGATTCCAGAGTTCCGAAGATCCGATGCGGCCCGATGTTTGCATGGCTCTGTTGCGCATCCTGGCGCGGCCCATCCGATATGATGTTGATGTCGATTCGGGGCCTGTGCGGCCCGATTCAATACACGTTGGGATCCGATCTGATTCATTCGATGTTGACTGCTCACGTCTGGCTCGCGAGGTCGTCCATGCGTTGGGTTTCCCTGCGGCGGTTAGGAGCACAGCTCCTTCAGTTGTGGCTGGCCTGCTTCCTCTCGCTTTGCGCTTCCATGCCTCTGGCGACTTTTCAGGCGATCTGAGTCTGGTACCGTTCTCAGCCATCTCTGAGGCGTCATGCCGCCATGAGGGTTCTCGTCGCCACGGCCGTATCATCCTTCGTAATTGATCTCAAAGCTCTCCAGGAAAGGTCCGGATGCAACTCCTGGGAAGTCAAATTCTGATTTTGCCTTGATTCGAAATCTGGTTTGATTTGGCTTAGTGCCGCTTACTCCCGCTCAATCCCGCTTAGTCCGGCTTAGTTCTGTCTAGTCCGCGGCTCAAGATGGTTCAACATCCCCCAAATGGGGCCTAGTCCTCCTTGGTCCCTCCGACGAAAACCTCCCAGCAGTTGCCTCCGAAGGCAGGTACAGGGTTTTTGTCCCCGATCTCCATGTCAGACCTCCTGCAGCGAAAGGCGAGAGAATGCCGCGCCAGAAAGCTGCCCGTCGTCCCCGGTGGCAGACGCAACTCGCACCCGTCGTGCCCGGCGCGGCTCGTGCCTCCCTCGGCCTCCGAGAGGGCCGGTGCGTGGCTCCCGCGCGGCCGTGGAGAGAGGAGCCCCCCCGTGGCGGGGGCTTTGCTCGTAGGCAGGTCCTGGATCCGAGAGGTGCGCGGGCCAGCGGTTCGAGGCGGAGGCGCCGTCGGGAGTCCTGTCGGGAGCGAAGGAAGGACGCACACGTGCACGAATCCACGCCGGTTTCGAGAGTGCTGATGGCCCGAACGTTCGCATCGCGCGGCCAGTCTCACGGATCGAGGGGCCGTCTTCATGTGCATAGCTGAGCGCGTACGTCTTTTGTGGGCTCCCTATCTGAGTATAGTCGGGAACAACGCGAGTCTCCCAAGAAGTAGTTGGCACCAGCTGGAAACTGTGCTATCTGCTGGCCCCCCAACTTCAGGCATAAACAAATGCTTTTTTCAGGCGTTGCAGAATGGGTCCAGCCCCGCCGGTGCTAACTACTCCTGGTGGAGGCCCGCGCTTCCTGCTCGCACCGGGGGGGCGAGGTTCTCGTCCGCCAGGTGCAGTTAGCACAGGCTGCTATAACTGAGCGCAGCTCTTCGAACCCTCCTCCTATCCTCCTCCTCCTCCTCCTTCTCCTTTACCTTTCCTCCCCCATTTCCTCCTCCTCTCCTCTCCTCTCCTCTCATCTCCTCTCCTGACGATGGCCCCAGGGGGAGGGGTCGAGAGGTGCGCGGGCCGGCGGATCGAGGAGAAGGGGTCGGCGGAGGTCCGGGTGGGAGTTCTCTCTTCTCACGCCTTGCGCATGTCCTTCGCTCCTCCTCGTGGGTCCCTCCTCCTCTCTCCCTCCTCTCTCCCTCCATGCCTCCTCCGCCTCGTGTCCTCCTTTCTCCTTCCTCTCTCCCTCCATCCCTCCTCCACCTCGTGTCCTCCTGTCTCCTTTTCTGGCCCCTCCCCCGTCGTCTCCCCCGCGCCTCCCCGTCCCTCGCGGCCGCCTTCCTCGTTGACTCTGTTCTGGTTGCCTGCTCCACCCTCGCCATGGTCCCTTGCTTCGTGATGCCCTCCCCCCTCCTCTCAGGAGGGGAACAAAACACACACACACACACACACACACACACACACACACACACACACACACACACACACACACACACACACACACACACACACACACACACAGACACAGTTTTATCGTCGATTCCCCAGAAAATATGGGAACATATGGGAAGGGGGGGGGGGGAAGGCGAAAACCCAGAACAGATCAGAAAAGATGGGGGAATCCTGTGATTCGTGTCTGCTTCTTTGTGTGTCCCCGGGCCCCCGGATCTTCTTCCCTCCCCGTTCCCTCCCAGACCCTCTTCCGCCCGCACCCGAGCCCCGGCTCTTCTTCGCTCGATCCCGTGCCGATGCGGCCCTATCCGACGCGGATTCCGGCTCGGCCGCGTGTCCCGATGTTCTCTTCCGAGGGCCCGGTTCAGTGTCTTTATGTCGGGCCTGTCCCTCTGCAGGAGGGATATGCAAAACCAGCCAAGAACTTAGTAGGGGGGGGACATGTTTTGCGTGTTTTATTTAATCGCTTCGCTCATTCCGCCGGCCCGTATTGTGCCATCGCAGGCGTTTGCTTGCGCGTTCGTGGCCTCTTGGAGCCTCGTTGGGGCCGTTTGGGGCCTCTTGGCGTCTCTTTTTAGGCCTCTTGGAGAACTCGGGAGGCCTCCAGGGGGCCTCCTGAGCTCTCGTGACGGTCTCTTGGGGGGCTTTCGGCGGGCTCTTGGCGGTATTTGTTGGTCCTCTTGGGGCCTGGGGCCTGACGTTGTTGGTCCTCTTGGGGCCTCACGGGAGCTTATTGGGGCGTCTTGGGGGTGTCTTGGAGAGTCTCTTGGGGCCTCTTTCGGGGTCCTGGGCGCCTTCTGGGGCGGAGGGCTCGATTTTTCAGTTCTCGGTTCCCTTCTTGAGCCCCTCTTGGGCCCGTCTTGGGGCCTCTTGGTCCGCCTTGGGCAGCACTTGGGCCGTCTGGGGGGCGCTCTTGGGCCGCTCCGGGTCCGTCTTGGGAGCCTCGTGGGCCGTCTTGGAGCAGTCTTGAAGGCCTCTTGGGCCCTCTTGGAGCGTCCGGAAGCGAAAAGGCCAGAACGCAAAAAAACATCTAAAAAACTAATGAAAATCAACGATGTTGGCAACTTGGGGCCCTCTTCGGGGGCCTCTTGGAAGGCCCTTGGAGCGTCTTGGAGGCCTCTTGGGCTGTCTTGGGGCCATCTGGGGCGTCTTCGGGCGATCTTTGGCCGTCTCGGGCCTCTCTTGGACCGTCTAGGAAGCTTCTCGGGGCCCTCTTGGACCGATCTGGAGCCCTCTTGGACTCCGAAACAGAACTCCGGCATCTCTGTCCCGACCTTGCCGGGACCTTGCCGGGGACTTGCCGGGACCTTGCCGGGGTACTTTTCGTCCGGGGACCCCCAGGGGCCGCCCCGCGCGCGCGAACTAGAAATACTGTTGACCAGGTACCGGAGATCTTAGCACGCCCTGGCCCGTTGGGCCGGCGAATTTGACTATGCTTGGGCATTGTTTGACTAGTTTTAGTTTTTCCTCCAGAATCCGCCTGCAGGGGCACATGTGCCCGTCATCCGCCGAGTGTTTCCAATGTCTTCAGTGCTCATTCCGGGCGCGCGTGTGCGCCTCGGTTCTGAAGGCCTCACCGGTGCCCCAGCACACCTGACATGACGTGTGCTCCCTGAGCGGCGTGCCCAAGCAAAGCCCCACCCACGCATGGCATCGTCGTTTTTGTGTTCATTGTGTTGCCGATCGGCGCGCCACCCCCCCTCCCCCCCCTATGGAGTAGGTGCCTGGCTGTTTGGGGCGCTTGTTTCGAGCAGGCAGCGTCTCCCCTCGTAGGACCCAGTGCTGCAGACAGTCGCAATAAGCAGAGGTCCAGAGCCAGACCCCTCCCCTCCCCCCCCTTCCTCCCAATGCCGAAACGCCGACAAAAAAAGGAAACGCTCACGAACTATATTTCGCGGCTGGTCGTGTGCGGGAGAGTGCATACAGAACATGGCATTTGAGTTGGGAGAGAGGGCGAATGGGGAGGCCCGTAATGATTTGGTGCGATACAGCATTGCAGGCGACGTTTGTCTATGAATCCGCCTGCGTTTTTCTTCAGGGGGGATATCGTTGTGCAGGTATTGCCTCATCGGGATGGGACTGCCGCTGAATTCAGAATCCAGACCACACCGCTAGCCAGTCACACCGTTCGACGGACCTTGGTTTTTACATGCCATGCGCATAGCTAGATGGATATGATGTAGCACACAGGGCATCGCAGGGGTTACTAGGCCATGACGTCGCTCGGACTCCACACGCGCAAGCACCAGCATAAATCAAGCGCTAGCGTCGCGGCCGCGCTTGCTGGCGTTCGCGCGAGCAGCGCAGAGGAAGGGCGTTCGGGGTAAGGGGCTCTTCCGCGCAGACGTCGGGCCCGGCCGGGCGACCGAGGGGGATTGGGACAAAGGGGGGTGATGGTGATGTTGATGATGATGATGTTGATGATGGTGATGTTGATGGTGGCGATGATGATGCTGATGATGATGATGATGATGATGATGATGATGATGGTGATGGTGATGGTGATGGTGATGGTGATGGTGATGATGATGATGATGGCGATGGCGATGATGATGATGACTGTGATGATGATGCTGCTGATGATGATGGTGATGCTGCTGATGATGATGATGCTGATGGTGGTGGTGATGATGGTGATGATGATGATGATGATGATGACGATGGCGGTGACGATGACGATGACGATGATGGAAACGACGATGACGATGATGGTGATGGTGGTGATGATGTTGATGATGATGGTGGTGATGTTGTTGATTATGATGATGATGAGGAGGAGGAGGAGAAGTGGTGGTGGAGAACGAGCCCACCACATTCCATTTTTGTCCCCTTTCGTCCGCCTCGATCGGGTCGGAATCGGGTGCTCGGGCCCTCTTGAGCTAGGGCTCCCCGGATGGGAGCCCTCAGCGCCGAGCTCTGGGGCAGCCGAAGGTTGGGAAGGGGGCGGAGAGGCCAGGGAAATAGTGATGCGGGCAAGATTTGTGTCCATATCCAGTGCGTCTCGGATTTCCTTGGAAACGGCGCCACAAGGCCGAGGGGCACTGGATACCGTATGGCTCAGAAACGAGCCTCTATGGGGGCAGACATATCCATATCCAGGGCGCTTCGGGTTTCTGGGGAACGGAACCCGAGGCTCCATGCTGCAGCACGTGGGTGTCGGCAGAAGTATTGCCCGCAAGGGAAGTGGGGGGAGGTCGGAGAAGAGTATCGCGGCACCACACCACCATCACCTTCTGTGCTACCCCCAGCGAGGAGGTCCACGACGAGGCCTCCCCGGTCTGAGCTACGGGGATGTCTCGAGCGGGGCAGCAGGGCCGCACCACTGCGAGGACAACCCCCGGGCTCCTCACGCTGGGGGTGGTGGTGTCGATTGTGACTGTTCCTCAAGCAGTGCTGGTACTGAGGGTCTCTTACTTCTCCTCTCAAGAACTGGGCCTGTCTGTTGGGCTGGCGGCTGCAGTCAATCCGCATAATGAAGATGGGCAATATTCCCAAGGGTACCCTCCTCGGTCCATCCTCGGCCACCGTCGTTGGCCGCACTCCGCTCGAAAAGCTTCGAAATTGGCGCTCACGGCCCTTGCATCCTTACCGTGCATCCTACAGCGGTATGATACAGGCCGATTGTATGTTGCCGCCGTCGCCGCCCCGTCGCCGCCTCATCGCCACCTGTCGTCTTGGCCTGTCTGTCGTTCTGCCGGCTATGTTGTCGCCGTCGCCGCCTCGTCGCCGCCTGTTGTTTGGGCCTGTTTGTCGGTTTACCGGTTATGTTGTTGTCGTCGCCGCCTCGTCTCCGCCCGTCGTTTGGGCTTGCTTGTCGGTCTGGCGGCTACGTTGCCGCCGTCGCCGCATCGTCAACGCCCTAGATTGCACAAGATAGTTGCACAGCATAGATTGCACCGCATAGTTAGATTGCACCACATAGCCTTCACAATGTAGATGGCACCGCATAGATTTGCACCACATGGGTTGTACAATATACATACACATTTGTTATATATGTATGTATACTGCACCGCGTAGAGTGCACACCATAGATGGACCACATACATCGGACCACACACACACATTGATCCACACAGGGTGCACAACATTGATTGCACCATGTATAGACTGCAGCAGTTAGACGGCATCACATATATTGCACAACATATATTGAAAAGCGCAGTTTTCCCACCTGAGCTGCGCAACCTACAGTGCACCACATAGCGTGCACAACATACACTGCACCATAGATCCTGTACAGCATGCATTGCACAGCTTACATTGCATAACATACATTGCGCCACGTAGGTTGCACACCACATATGTTGCAACAAACACGCTGTTTGGAATCCACGCTAACATTACTACAAGGAGGGGACAGGAGTGGAGGGGGACGGGCGCGGAGCAGAGAGCTGAGGAGGACGAAGGGGGGGAACGCCCCACCCCATTCGCCCTAGGTGCCTGATAGCCCAACCCGCGCGGGAACGTGCGGTTTCGCAGGTCTATTATGCATCGCCGACTCCACGTCGATGTTTCTCCTTTTGGGCCAGTCCCCCCCTTATCGTTCCCCGTGAAGGATTGCGGGGGAGAGGGCGATGGAGGACGAATGCAGAGGAGGGGGCCGGCTAACAAGTCCAGGCAGCACCTTAGGCGCCCTTCCTCACCCTGAGAAGCCCTTTTAGAAGCCCACGAGCCTTTCTGAGATGCGTGCTCCACCTCCCCCTCCTCCTCCTCCGCCTCCTCCCCTCCTCCCCTCCTCGCCTCCTCCTCATCATCCTCATCCTCATCCTCCCATTCCCCTGCTCGCACTGCAGGTGTTCCTGCACCAACCGCGCCGAACGGTCGCGCCTGTGGAGAGCTTCAGTCGTCGCCCCAGTCGCCCAGGTCCTGTGCTTTCTCCCTTTGTCTTGTAGCTGGTGGCATTCGATCCGATGATGATTTCCTCCCGCCTCTTCCTCCTCCCTCTCACCTTTTTCTCCTCCTCTTTCTCCTTCTCCTCCTCCTCCTCCTTCTCCTCCTCCTCCTCCTCCTCCTCCCACTCCCGTTCCTCCCCACACCTCCTTCTCCTCCCCCTTTCGCCTCCTCCTCCTCCTCCTCCCGCCTTCTCATGCTCACCCCCTCCTCCTCCTCCTCCTCCTCCTCCTCCTCCTCCTCCTTTCCACTCATTGTTCTTATGCAAGTATCCTGCTTGTAGCACCGTTGGACGTGTCGGAAGGGCCGGCGGGGCGTTTCGTCTAAGACGTCCGCACCATCTATGACCTTGAAACTCAGATGTTTGAATGAGGCTTACGCATGGAAGGCGGGCGGTTTTCAATTAGTGGATTTTTTAGCGCCGCGCACATTCGCCTAAAACGTCTGCAAGAGCTTGAAGCATGGAGGGCGGGTGTTTTCCAAAATGTGGTCCTTGCCTCAGCGCCGCGCACATTCTTCCCGAAAGCTGCCCATATCCTCTCGGATGGAGGGCGGTTCCTTTCCAACATGTGTCTCTCGTCCTAGCGCCGCGCTCATTCGTGTTCGAAGCTGGCAAGTGCTTCGCGGATAGAGGGTGGCTCCGTTCCAACATGTGGTTGCCGCCCCATCAGCGCGCACATTCTTTAACATTGTGGCAAGAGATTCACACATAGAGGGCGGGTGGTTATCATAATTGTTGTTCTGTTGCACCGCCGCGAACAGTCCACATTTGTTATATATAAAGGTCTGCAAGAGTTGATTGGGTTGACGACGGATGGTTTTCTAATTGTGGTTTTCGTTTCATCTCCGTGGCTCTCCCGTCATCTTCGCGCGCATTCGTAGTAAAAAATGCAAGAGCTTTGCGGATGGAGGGCGGGTGATGTTCAACACGTGGCTTTCGTTTCAGCACCGCGCACATTCGACGGGATCTTTCCGGATGGAGGGTGGCTAGTTTTCAAAACGCGTATCGCTTTAGCGCAGCGTACATTCGTTCTAACAGGACGCATGTGTTTCAGGGATGTAGGGCGATCCTTTGTCAATCTGTGATTATTGCCTTGGCGCCGCGCACATCTGTCTTCAAATATGGCAGCGGGGTCAAGGATTCGTATGTTTGAGGTCCCAGGAGCGGTCTTCTGGTGCGGTTTTGGTTTGTCACGACGCAGCCATCACATATGTCTTCGCTACGCTGAAGTCCCAGGAGTTGTGCCTCATCACAATGTAGGAGTGTCAGAACGCACCAGTCACAGGGATTTGCGGCAGTGAAGTCCCAGGAATGGTGATTGAGGGTTCTCCGGCCGCTGTCCTCCACCGGGGCAATTCCCGCAGTGAGGTAAATGATTGTAGGGACCCATGAAGAGGGAACTTGGAAGGAGGGTTTATTGCATCATCGTTGACACGTTTTGGGTAAGCACTGGCCCTTCTCCTCCTCCTTTTCCTCCTCCTCCTCCTTCTCCTCCTCCTCCTCCTCGTAGCAAAACCGTGCCCCCGCCTCTGGCCGTCGAGCACTTGCACGCCGCTTCTCCGTATTCGGTTGGGCTTCTGTTTCCGATGTCCATTGCTGGATCTTGGCGACGCCTGCTCCCCCTGCAGAGCTCGCGCGCCGGCCACTCTTCGGATGGATCAGCGCTTCTCATGCGTTTTTCTCCTCGGAGACATCGGGGGACATCGGGAGGCAACGGGAGGCAGAGGGAGACCAAAGCGCCCAAGCACTTCCAGGTCTGGGACCCCATCCACGCCTGGTTTATGATAAGACCATCATGTGCATATATACGTATACACATACATACAACGTATACGTATATACGTATACGTATATACGTATACGCGCCCGGGAGGGCGCGGGGGAAATTCCGTACAAAACGACCGTTTTGTATTGAATTTCCCCCCTGGCGTTTTCAACGAGTCTGTTGGATACGTCTTAAAGAGAATTCGTATCATTGGCTATCTGGGTTTTCCTCTGTCTCCTCCTCCTCCTTCCCCCTTGTCTGCACGAGTTTGCGGTCAGAATTTCGGCCACGTTCGCAAGACAACTCTGCTGCTTGTGCAGGTTCTTCGCGAGTGTTACGTTCTACCCGAGTCCGGGGCCATTGCTGCTTTTTTCTGCCTCTAGTGCTCCTGGTCGTGTTCGTTCGGGTTCGCGGTAAGGAAAGTCCCCTTGAGAGGCAGCGGATTCCTCCTTCTCCCCTGCTTGTTTGCAAACAAAAAAATGTCCGGCCCTGCAAAGTAGCAGCTGTACAGTTGCAGCGGAGCCTGGGCAATGGACAACTCATCTGTGCGAGGAACAAAAAAACGTATACACATACATACACACTTACATCTATACATATATGCGTATGCACAAGACTGCCCCGGCGCCTCGTGCCACGCACCTCGGTCCTTCCAGCGTCGCATCTGTGAACACTTGGTGCCATCATCTCTGGCCTTCGAGCACTGTCCTGTCCAGGTCCCCCCTCACCCGCTCCTTCCTGCATTCACCCTCGATTTACATGCTCGTGCGCCACCTCGGGGCGCACTGGCCCCAGCCCGTTTGGCGCAGACGCCGCCCCACTGGCCACGGGCCCTGCAGGTTGGCTACCGCCCCTGCCCAGCAGCTCGCGCTGCCCCCCCTGTAAAAGGCGCCGCCGCTGCGCCGCCCCCCCCTTTCTGCCTCCCGGCTGTCCGCTGGAAGCCCGCGCCCAGGCCCCAGCTCCCGCTTCCGCTGGGCTTGGCATCGCTCGGACGTGTGCATTTTTCCTTCGGCGAGGACCATCGAGGAGCATCCTTGATCACTTGGGGAAACAATCACGCACGAAACCGAAAAAAACACAGGGAATGGACGTCCAAGCGATGGCCAGTGGGCGCCGGCCTGTCCTCGTCTGTGAGCCGTGCGCCAGCCCTGGGCTCGGTTTTGCTGCCCCGCCCCTGGCCTCTGCGTGGCCTCCGCGAGGCGCTCGGCGGCAGCTGGGCGCCTGGCACTCTCCCGCCACCCTCCTCTCTGCCTGGCCTCTTTCGCCCGCCGCTCGCCGCCTCGCCCCCCCCCCTCCCGCGAGTTGCTCAGGAGGGAAAGAAACACACAGACACAAGTAGTCCTCGATTCCCCAGAAAAGATGGGAAAATATGGGAAGTGGGGGGGGAGACAGAAACCCAGGAAATATGGAAAAATATGGGGAATTTTGTTATTCGTCTGTATTTATTTGTGCGTCATGGGGCCCCTTCAGTTGCGTTCGCGCGCCGCCCCCCCCACGCCGCACCAGCGCGTCGCCACGCGCCCAGCCCTCCCGCAGCAGTCCGGCGCAGCCACCACCAGCCCTTTCCCCACCGCGCCCCTGGCCTGCCACCCTGTCGTGCCGCCGTTCCTGCAGCTCGCTACTTGCTGGGCCCCGCCCTGCACTGCTGCCGCCGGCTCCTCCCCTGGGTCCCCTGGGTGACCCCGCGACGCCGCCCCGCCCCCTCGCGGCCTCGCCGCGTGAGAGCGCTCTCTTTCCCCTTCTGTCTCCGCGGCCGCCTCTCGTTTTCCCCCATCCTCGTGATACCCAAACCTGGGTTGCCTGGGCACGCG
This sequence comes from Prorocentrum cordatum, assembly GCA_963575745.1. Lineage (NCBI taxonomy): Eukaryota > Dinophyceae > Prorocentrales > Prorocentraceae > Prorocentrum > Prorocentrum cordatum. The sequence goes on from CAUYUJ010015870.1 coordinate 241,416, forward strand.
TGCGGATTGCCGCTGCCACGCTGCGTCGCAATCAAAAACTTCGTGCGCCACCAGATGTTTGTTCAGGGTGCGTTGTGATTCGAAGTTCGAAGCGGGCCCGATGACGTGGCGACGAGCACGCCACCTGTAGGCTCCGCGAATCATAAGACGAAGGGCCTTGACTATTGGGGCGAAAATAGGAAACTACTTACATGTTCTGCGGGTTCACTGACGGATTGGGACCGGGACCCCAACAATGATTGGATGCGAAGATATTCAGGAGGGACAAGAACACACAGACACAACAAATCCTCGATTCCCCCGAAAATATGGGAAACTATGGGAAGTGAGGGGGAAGACAATTACGCTACCGAGGAACCCCACATACTCATATGATGGCTGGAGAGATGAGAGCTGAAGTGAAGCATGTGAGAATGATGTTGGTGGCCGTTGCCCCGCCGATACCGCTGTGCCCTGGACGACCGTCATGGATAGCGGCCGCGGTGAGAGACCACCCCCTGCGCACCCCGTTATGGTGTCGAGAATATGTCATGCCTGCTGTGCCCTGGACGACCGTCACGGATAGCGGCCGCGGTGAGAGACCACCCCCTGCGCACCCCCTGTGGTGTCGAGAATATGCCATGCTTGCTGTGCCCTGGACGACCGTCACGGATAGCGGCCGCGGTGAGAGACCACCCCTTGCGCACCCCCTACGCTGTCGAGAATATGCCATGCCTGCTGTGCCCTGGACGACTGTCACGGATAGCGGCCGCGGTGGGAGACCACCCCCTGAGCACCCCCTTATGGTGCCGAGAATATGCCATGCCTGCTTTGCCCTGGACGACCGTCACGGATAGCGGCCGCGGTGAGAGACCACCCCCTGCGCACCCCCTATGGTGTCGAGAATATGCCATGCCTGCTGTGCCCTGGACGACCGTCACGGATAGCGGCCGCGGTGAGAGACCACCCCCTGCGCACCCCCTACGCTGTCGAGAATATGCCATGCCTGCTGTGCCCTGGACGACCGTCACGGATAGCGGCCGCGGTGAGAGACCACCCCCTGCGCACCCCCTATGGTGTCGAGAATATGCCATGCCTGCTGTGCCCTGGACGACTGTCACGGATAGCGGCCGCGGTGAGAGACCACCCCTTGCGCACCCCCTATGGTGTCGAGAATATGCCATGCCTGCTGTGCCCTGGACGACCGTCACGGATAGCGGCCGCGGTGAGAGACCACCCCCTGCGCACCCCCTATGGTGTCGAGAATATGCCATGCCTGCTGTGCCCTGGACGACCGTCACGGATAGCGGCCGCGGTGAGAGACCACCCCTTGCGCACCCCCTATGGTGTCGAGAATATGCCATGCCTGCTGTGCCCTGGACGACCGTCACGGATAGCGGCCGCGGTGAGAGACCACCCCCTGCGCACCCCCTACGCTGTCGAGAATATGCCATGCCTGCTGTGCCCTGGGCGACCGTCACGGATAGCGGCCGCGGTGGGAGACCACCCCCTGCGCACCCCCTATGGTGTCGAGAATATGCCATGCCTGCTGTGCCTTGGCGATGCGATGGCCATGCCTGCGGTGACGACGACCACGGATATGCGGCATGCCTGCCGTGTGGACGGTGACGATAGACCACCCCGCACCCCCTATGTCGAAATATGCCATGCCTGCTGTGCCCTGGACGACCGTCACGGATAGCGCCGCGGTGAGAGACCACCCCCTGCGCACCCCCTATGGTGTCGAGAATATGCCATGCCTGCTGTGCCCTGGACGACCGTCACGGATAGCGGCCGCGGTGAGAGACCACCCCCTGCGCACCCCCTATGGTGTCGAGAATATGCCATGCCTGCTGTGCCCTGGACGACCGTCACGGATAGCGGCCGCGGTGAGAGACCACCCCCTGCGCACCCCCTACGGTGTCGAGAATATGCCATGCCTGCTGTGCCCTGGACGACCGTCACGGATAGCGGCCGCGGTGAGAGACCACCCCCTGCGCACCCCCTATGGTGTCGAGAATATGCCATGCCTGCTGTGCCCTGGACGACCGTCACGGATAGCGGCCGCGGTGAGAGACCACCCCTTGCGCACCCCCTATGGTGTCGAGAATATGCCATGCCTGCTGTGCCCTGGACGACCGTCACGGATAGCGGCCGCGGTGAGAGACCACCCCCTGCGCACCCCCTCTGGTGTCGAGAATATGCCATGCCTGCTGTGCCCTGGACGACCGTCACGGATAGCGGCCGCGGTGAGAGACCACCCCCTGCGCACCCCCTCTGGTGTCGAGAATATGCCATGCCTGCTGTGCCCTGGACGACCGTCACGGATAGCGGCCGCGGTGAGAGACCACCCCCTGCGCACCCCCTATGGTGTCGAGAATATGCCATGCCTGCTGTGCCCTGGACGACCGTCACGGATAGCGGCCGCGGTGAGAGACCACCCCTTGCGCACCCCTATGGTGTCGAGAATATGCCATGCCTGCGGTGCCCTGGACGACCGTCGCGGATAGCGGCCGCGGTAAAAAGACCACCCCTTGCGCACTCCCTATGGTGTCGAGAATATGCCATGCCTGCTGTGCCTTGGACGACCGTCACGGATAGCGGCCGCGGTGAGAGACCACCCCCTGCGCACCCCCTATGGTGTCGAGAATATGCCCTGCCTGCTATGCCCTGGACGACCGTCGCGGATAGCGGCCGCGGTGAGAAACCACCCCCTGCGCACCCCCTATGGTGTCGAGAATATGCCATGCCTGCTGTGCCCTGGACGACCCTCACGGATTGTGCAGACGTCTGGGGTGTATGATGCAGTGAACACGCGTCTTGCGTGTGCGAGTGTGTGCATGCGTGCGGCTGTATGTAGACGCGTGTCTCATGCACTTGCCGTGCATGTGTTGACCGCGGGTTGCGGAGAGGAATGAAGAGGAGGAGTGGGGGCGAGGAGACGCGGGTGCGCCGCGGCAGGGAAGAAAACCAGGACCCCACGAAGCATGTGGGGAAAAAACCATACAATATAGGAAAATAGGGGGAATCTTTTTATGTGTGTATTTATCTAAAGGCTGCCGCCTCTGCCGCCGACCCCAAAGAAGGCTCTGCAGGTGTTTTGTTGGGACAGCCCGGGTTTCGGGTTTTTTTCGAGGTTTTGGGGAAGTCAGAGATTGTCCATTTCAGTCCTCGCGCGATCACTGTCCCGCTGTTGCCGCGAGTGTCGCGGCGCTCCCGCAGGGTCGTGAACCTTCTGGTGCTTTGCCGTCCGAAACAAGCAGATGGGCTAGCGGGTGGGACTCGCAGGAGTAAGCGCCACGACAAGGAGAGCGGAGACCTGTATGGTTTTTTGCCAGTCGCGGAGGGAATGCCTGTGGCCCTCACAGATCATATCGACCGCAGCGAGGACAAGTACCTACTCCGCGGACGCGTGGGGACCGTGCACTCATGGGTGTGTGATGGCGACGAAGGAGCAGGTCGCGTCTCCCGGGGGGGAGAGACCATATTGCAGAAGACGCCGAAAGTGATATTTGTCCTCTTCGATGAGGGTCGCGATGACGCAGGGAACGCGATTCCGTGCAAGTGGACGATACAGGGGCTGAAGACGCCGGGCCTGCACCCAGTGACCCCGCAGAAAAAAAGATTGGTTCGTCGACAAGGGCAGGCCGTGCCCGCGTCTGAAAGTGAAGCGGCGGCAGTTCTCCTTGGCCCCAGCGTTTGGAGTCACCGCCCATTCAGCACAGGGCCAGACTTTTAGGCAGGGTGTCATCGTGGACCTCAGGATTGGCGGGAGCACGTCGCCGTTGTCGAGTTATGTGGCTCTGACGCGCGTGCGTCGCCGCGAAGACATGTTGATATTTCGGCCTTTCGACCGCGCGCCGTGCACTCGGAAGGAGCGGAAGGGGCCCGGATTACTGTTGCAGGTGTTGCGGGGGGACCCGATGGACTGGGAGGCAATCGAGAAGGAGTTCATGCCTGCAGGGGCGTGCGCACTGTGCTCGTCGGCGAAGTACAAGAACCAGTACGCGCTCGGGCAGTGGAGCCGGGACGACGGTCGCCGCGTGTGCAAGGTGTGCTTGGAAGGCAAGAAGAGCATTGGCACGCCGTGGCAGCGCGCGGAATGCTTTCTGTGGAAGGGCCAGGACGCTTTCCATGCATCCCAGCACCACAGCTCGAAGCTCACGTCACGGCGTTGCGTGGACTGTCCCGAGAGGCGAAAGTGTTACGTATGCGAGGGGCGGAAGTACGAGGATGCGTTCGTAGACTTCCAATGGGAGAAGGCAGGGAACGCCCGGTGCAAAGGGGGAATGTGCTCTGAGTGCGAGGAGCTGAAGAAGCGCCTGCAGCGTTCGCGCTGCGGCGAGCAGAAGTTACTAGATCAATTTGCGAAAGCGGAAACTATTATCAACGAGGAACCCACATGCAAGGCTTGTAAGAGATTGCAGAGAGAGGAGGAGAAGGCCCGTGCCGAAGAGGCAAAAGAGCGCGTGTGTTCCAAATGCGGAATCCCCAAAAGGAGAACCGAGTTTTCAGAGTACATGTTGAAGAACGCGCCGACAGCGTCGATGCGAGTGCTGTGCTGGCCAAGAGCGCAAAAGGAAGGAAGTCGCTGAGCGGAGCCACGCGTCGGTGACGAAAGTGCGTAAGACTGGATAGCTGTTGCCACAGCCGACAAGAGGGACGACGGAAACGCGTGCCAGTCGTGAAGCATGTTGCGGGGAGACTAGGAGAGGCATGCTGGCAAGGATGCAAAATAGTAGTATGCTGATCATGTGGAGTTCCAAAAGGAGAGGCCCCATAGTGGTGAGGATGTGGGTCATGTTTGGGCGACAAATCCTGGCCTGGGGGGTCGGGCAGGTGGGGGCGAGGTGGCGGCCAGGTGGGGGGCATGGGTCGATTTTGGAAGAGAAATCGCGAGGTCGGGGGTCCCAAGAACAGAGCCCAGAGGCCTGGGGGTGGCGTGGCCAGGTGGGGGCGAGGTGGCAGCCAGGTGGGTGGGTGGGGAGGGGGGGGGGGTATGGTTTCGATTTTGGGCGAGGAAATCGTGGGGGTCGGGGTTCTCATGAACAAAGCCCAGAGGATGGGGGTGGCGGGGCAGGTGGGGGCGAGGTGGCGGCCAGGTGGGGGCATGGGTTGATTTTGGGCGAGAAATCGCGGGGTCGGGGGTCCTCAGAACAAAGCCGAGAGGCCTGGGGGTGTCGGGGCAAGGTGGGGGCGAGGTGGCGGCCAGGTGGGGGGTATGGGTCGATTTTGGGCGAGAAATCGCGGGGTCGGGGGGCCCGAGAACAGAGCCGAGAGGCTTGGGGGTGTCAGGGCCAGGTGGGGGCGAGGTGGCGGCCAGGTGGCTGGCATGAGTCGATTTTGGGCGAGAGATTGTGGGGTCGGGGGTCCCAAGAACAGAGCCCAGAGGCCT
>CAUYUJ010015870.1:246889-271889 GCA_963575745.1 Prorocentrum cordatum
AGTTGAGATTATTATGTCTAGGACCTGTTAGGCATGTTGTCTCATACGCTAGAAGCAGCACCGTACTGTAATGTACTGGCTCAAGTCAAAGCAGTAAAATATTCTCATCTTTATTGCCATTAGTTCATATAGCTTTCGCTTCAAGAATTTAATATTTCCAGTTCAGGATTTTCATCAGAATCTGGAGTTTGGTAGCGGAGCCAGTCGGCTCCCTGCCTTCTGGCTCTCTCTCTGCCGCAGGACCTACGGTTACGGCACCGTCGACACCTACGAGATTATCATCACTTGGTGTTCAGATATTTGAGTTATTTCAGTATATCAAGATATACACTATCAGACACAGAGTTGGATCAGATACAGTCTATTTTACCGGAAGTTCGGTTGGAAAGATGTTGGCCTCACCACAGACTACTCCTCTCTCTCTCAAGCAGTATTCTAAGGACATACCGCCAGGCTGGCGACCACGAGCGTATCCAATCCGTGAGTATCGTGAAGCATTGGAAATATGGAGTCGACTCACGCGTTTGGAGCAAGACCAGCTTGGCGCAGCGGTTATGAGCAGACTCGAGGGCCCAGCACTACGAGCAGCTCAGGACCTACGTGTGACGCGACTCGATCAAGCAGGCAACGTTGTGAACTATCGTGGCATTGAGGCGGTCAGCTTACCAAGAGTTGCAGCAATACTAGACGGTCAAGGCAATGAACTCGCCCCACTACAGCACAGTGGAATCAAGATTCTGAACGACAGATTATTCGAGATGTATGGACTGGATGATCAAGACCTGGCCTGGACCTCGCTGGATAGATTCTTCACTTTGCGTCAGGGATCCAATCAAGACTTCATCTCATACCTTTTTGAATGGGATCATTTATATGAAGAAGCTGAACGATATGGAGGCTTACAGATGGGCGAGTCAGCTAAGGCGTGGCTCTTCTGGTCACGGACGACGTTTGCTGACAAGACGCTCGCAGATCTACGCTTGAAGGTCAATGGTGATCTCAACAGATGGCGCGAGATGGTTCAGTTGCAGCTAAAAGTGAGCAAGAACGAGATGGCGGCCAATGAGCAGCACGTCGGATACAAGAACTACTGGGAAGATTCAGACTCCTGGATGAGAGAGTACGAATACGATTATGACAACTACTACGAGGATGATGAGGAGTACTACGACGAGTGGTACGATGAGGAGTACGATGATGATGATGACTGGTATGACGACAATGGAGATCAAGATGGATACGGAGGCGCAGCAGCAGGCGGCACTTCATCATCGTCTCTTCCAACCCCATCTACACCGGACGAGGACTACTGGCAGAATGCACGCGGAAAAGGATCATACGGCAAAGGAAAGAGCAAGGACGACAAAACCGGCGGCGGCAAGAACGGCGAGAAAGGAGGCAAGAAACGACAAGGAGATCAGTGTACTCTATGTGGCTCGAGATGGCACAATTCTGACACCTGCCCTCTCAAGGATGATCAGAAAGAGGACAACGCGTATCAGACGGACGAGCAGTACGATGAGGAGTATTACGGGCAAGGACGCGGCTATCGTAAAGGAAATCGCAAGGGCAAAAGGCGTGGCAACGGCAAAGGATACGATCGAGATCGGCACCGAGGTTATCAAGACAATCGAGGATCTCACGACCATCATCGACGCGATGTTCCACGATTCGGCAGAAGCGACTTCCAGCAGCGACAGCAAAAGGGCAAAGGACGTGGCAAGAAAGGTTACAGATCAAAAGGAAAAGGCTACGACCAACGACGCCAGTTCTATCAAGACACTGATCGCGAAGATGACGCATATGGAAGCTATACGACCTTGCCGGCCATTCACGAACATGAAGAACCAGACGAACAGGCAGCAGTACCAGATGACGTATCCACGTACGAGCGAGACAAGAGCATTATGACACGGACCCCTTTATCTGCAGGAGCGTGCCAGTTCGTACCTACCTCGACGGCGGCAGAGAGAACACCTACACGGAAAGGATCAGCATGCGACGACATATTCGGCACCGGAGAGAGAACCACAGTTGGACAGGGACAACCACGGCATCCACCTGGGTTAGGCCCCACAGCTACGGCGACTGGAGCGACGAGCTCAAGCTTTTCGGCATCATCAAGCTCAGTTTCAGTTTCTGCGTCTACTCATACCTGCTACAGGTGTTTCTCAGCGGCGATTGCGATGTGCGGTACGTGTTCCCGTTCGTTTTGCATATGTCACGGATTCAAAGGACACTTGATGGTGATGTGCTCTTCTTGTCTGGATATCTCAGCTGCCCGGCAGCAACAACAGCATCAATCACAGCAAGATGCACATTCACCTGGGACCGCTTCTCAGCAGCAGACCACACCGAGCTCCGATGACACGTCATCAAGCTGGATGTTGATACCGAGACCGGACGAATCGCAGATTCAGGACGAGCCGGAGGAGTTTGCAGCATTACCAGCCTCTGGCAACCCGTTCAAGAACTTGGCGGTCATCAACGGAGTCAGCGTCATCGGCCTCATTGTGGACCCTGGAGCGGCCCGCGGTCTTATCGGAAGTGCTACCCTTCGAGAGATCTTCGACAAGCTACTACGACCTCGCGGCCTAATGAAACACGTGATGTGGTATCGTTCAAAGAACAAGTTCACTGGCATCTCATCTCAGCCCCAGCACAGCATCGGTATATGTGTATTTCCTATTGGCCTGGTTGGAATGAAGCATGCTTACTTTTCTTGCGATGTCATCACAGGTCAGTCAGCGAACTGTCCTGGACTCATTCCACTACAGACTCTGTTACGACTCGGCAGCATCATATCGTGCGGACACTTCCAGAATCAAGATGGACTTCTGGGACTGAGACTCGGCAATGGCGAGATGTGCTCACAGAGGATTCTCTTGACGGACTCATCGCACTACTTACTTCCAATCGACAACTTCGACAAAGAAAAGAACGACGTGTGGAACAAAACTGTGCTTCAGCATCAGCAGGAAGTGGACGACGGAGCACATCAGCAAGGACAGCATCATCACGGCGTCACTCTCATTTCCATGATCGACGGCAACGATCGAGCACCACATGAGGACCACGGGACTCATTTTCACTGAGTCCTGGGCACGACGCTAAACTGTTCACTCCAGATACTCTTACCTCATTCTCATCTACAACACGGAAATACTATCGAGATTGGCAAGCTTTTTCTTCAAAGGAATCCTTCTCACTGTGGAATGGCGAACCATTCTTTCCTTCACACCTACTGCCAGAGGAGTTGGCAGTTGCAAGGATCGAATTCAATTCGATCCCAGAAATGTTCTACACGACCTACACCTGGCTACCGGTCATCACGCCCGAGAACTACGACGCTTTCGAGGCAGCAATGGCCAAAGGACCTTATTGCGGATATCTGATTCTATGGAGTTGGTGTTCAGGTTCATCCCATCTATCTCTCTGTATGGCATCACTACCCTTCTTGTGTGCAGTACTCTTTCCAATTGACCTACGCTACGGATGGGACCTCAAACATCGACCTCATCAACTCAAGTTACAGAGAGCAGATAAGACGTTCAAACCAAGAGTTACAACAATGGAGCCAAGATGCAAGTATTGGAGTCACATGGGCACTGGACGAGACATCAAGGACACCATAGAGTTACGAGAGTCAGAAATGCCCATGCTGAAGTTCATGACCTCACACGCTGTCAAGATCAAGCAGGACTTCCGAGACAATCTTGTGGAGAATCCAAGATCTTCCAGTATTTGGACGAAGTCTCCCTTGGCAGCTCTCCTTGATCATCCAGCTTATTCGGATCAACGCTACAATACTTGTATGTGCGCTTTCTCCAGTGAAAAGGACGGCAGAAGGAACAAGAAGGACACTACGCTGATTTCGACTTTCTGTCTCAGTTATTCTGTGAAGCGCTGCAGCTGCAAGAAGGAGCACATACATCTTCAAGGTTATGATAAGGAGACTCATCGCAAGCGGACAGCAGCAGCAGCAATGTTCCCAAAGAAGTTCTGCACGGCACTCTGCAAGGACATCTTGGCCCTGGAGTCCAAAGAACCCGGAATCTCCACCGACAAGTCTTCTAGAGCTTTCCCGGCAGCAGCAGATGACGAGGCAGAAGATGAAGCACCATTAGCTCAGTTACCAGCACCAGCAGGACCCAAGTCTATAGACGACCTCATGGAAGAGTTCAAGGACATCGACACCAAGAACATCAAGATCACGCTCGACACCTTCACGCCCACGGAAGGACAGTGGATCAAGGCAGCGATTCTCTCCATCATCGATTACACTATGAGTTTCGGCGTTCCTGGAACACCTACCGGACGGATTTTGATGTTACCTGGTACTGGTAGGCCACAACAAGAAGGTGCACGAGTTTTATGTCATGCTCTCAGCCAGGTTTACATGACCAGGACTGTGACATCTCAATGCCATATGTCGGAAGCACACAAGTTTGACGAGACTGAGTTCAGCAATCCTGATGACTACAAAGATTGCATCAGATCTCTTGGCAACAAGGACGGCCACTACCACATGAGCGTCGTCAAGGATTGGAGAAGCGCACCTGAAGACGATGCAGACACCACGACGATGATCTACATCATCACTCTCTTTGGCGTTCTCCTCTCAGATATTATACTCGACGGTCCTCCCGGCCGACGAGATCAAGCTCGACGACTTAGAGGAAAGCAACCGCGACCGACACAAGGGCCATATGCTATTCCACCAGAGAGGCCTGGACCACTTGCGGCTTCTACTGACGATGCCATCGAGAAGATCGAGATCAACGGCCGTGTCTTATCACGGACGAAGCCTAACATGGAACTTCGGGAGCTACCCAAGAAGTTGACTCATGCCAACGAGAAGGATCGTGCCGGACTACTGCGCCTACTTCATGAACGTTTCTGGCACAATTCTCCACTGGACATGATGAAGTTGTTGCAGGCCATGCTTTTACCGCAGGCTATCGTCTTACAAGGCATGGAGATTTGCAAGGCTTGTGAAGTTTGTCAGCAATGGGCTAAACGTCACCTACGACCTCAGATTAAATCGTTTCTGGCTACAGTGTTCAACGAGATGGTACAGCACGATTTGTTCTTCCTCTGGGATGAAACGTTCATGATTCTTATTGATGAAGCTACTAAGTGGAAGACTGGCGACCACCTCATCAACAAGACAGGCCCAGTCTTGGTGAAAGCGCTCAACTATCTTTGGATACGCATTTGGGGCGCGATGCAGAACCTTCTCACTGATCAGGAAGGAGGTCTCATGGGACACGAAGCCACCAAGCTATGCGATCGACTCGAGATCAACAGACTGGCTATCGGCAAAGGAGGCACTACCACCAAGGGACTCGTCGAAAGACATCTAGCTCTTCTCAAGCTTTCTATGCTTAAGCTCAAGCAGTCAAGTCAAGCAGAAGGACTGGATCTCAGTTACTCCGACATCTGCTACGAGTGTTGCGCTGGCCACAATTGTGCTCTCAACTATGGCGGCAGTACTCCACAGTTGGCCTTGACTGGACAACTACCGAGGATGATTGCGATCGACAGCGAGACCATCACGTCCATGCCGGGCGCCCTCGAGAAGCGTCCTGACTACATGGATGGAGTCTATGTCCTGCGCAAGACTATTGGCTCGACAGGCTATCGTACAGTCCGTTATCCAAGATCGATTAGCTCAAGCATCCAAGATAACTCAGCACCAGCACGAGCCGGAGCTACTCGTTCCGGGAACGATATGTGACATTTGGCGAGAACCAGCACGGAAAGACGAATGCGGATGGCGAGGACCAGCGGAAGTTATCAGCCTGGAGCGACGCGCAGGATCGGCAATAGTCAAGCACCAGGGCCAGCCGCTTATCATTCCTCTACGACACCTTCGGCGACATGTTCTCACCGAACACTACATCACGGAGCTCAACAAGAAAAGCGATATGAGCAGCTTCTACATGCACTACGACCTGGTCAACCCTACGATGGTCAAGGCAGCGGCTACCTTTCTGGCACCATATCAGATATATGCCGATGGAGTTTTGGTTCCTTCGGAAACGTTGTACGACCTGATGGATTTAGTTGATGGATCTACGCCCACTAAGCTATATTGGTTTGGCCTAGTGTGGCAGCAAGAGCAGTATCGATATGTTCCCAGTGAAGAAGCGTGTGATTCATGCAAGCCTTTGGCCCTGGGCATCAAGATTTTCAGCGATACGTTTAAGCCTGTACATGGTATCCTGTACGGCTCACAAGCACGTCGACTTCCTCTGATTGAATATGCACAGTGGGCTCTACTGCTACGCTGGCGACGAGAGGATCGAGCTGACTAGAGTATTCGTGTACGACGTCCAGATCTAGCTCTTCGCTATACAGCCGAGCAGTCTACCAACTACAGCACAGTGATGCTCTACAGCTATGACCATTGCGAGGATCTGGACAAGCATTTCGACCCACCAGAGCTGGACTGGAGTGACATCAGCATGATTGACTGGCCTGACGACCTCTCTGACATTGTTATTCCGGATCAGCAGCCACCGCGCGATCCGCCAGCACCGCCAGCTCGGGCACCACCAGTTCCACCTTTTCGGTCAAATGCTATACCTCCACAAGAGCCTGGACAACCACCAGATCAGCCATCGCATGGTCAACCCTCGACGGCACCAGCTACGGCAGGCACACCGCAGCTCAACGTCCCAGGCGACCAGATTGTCGACAGCGACGACGACATGGAGGAGATACCAACTCATGGACATGATCACGACCTACCTCCAGCACCTGGACCAGCACCTCGACGCATTTCTCGAGAGGCACCCATGGGTCCACCTTCGTTGCAGCCACAGCACCGAGACACACAAGGATCAGAGGACTCACTGCAGACTCCAGCTACTCCTGACAAGCTACCTTATGTTCCTCTCGACTTGGACAAGTGTAAGACAAGCACAGCGGAGAAGCAGAAAGCAGTTGATCCTCCAGACGCGGCACAGTCACCACCTCAGAAGCGAGGAAGATCATCATCGCCATATCCATGGCCCTCTCCTTGGCAGCCTGAGTCACCACCACGACCACCGACGACTTCTACGGGGAGATATCAGCCAGGAGCTTCTTCATCGTCAACGGACTTACCAGCGGCTACACCGGGTACGTCTTCGACGCAGCCAGCTCCAGCGGATTCGACGGAACCGCCGATACTTCCCATTCGTAAAGATGAAGTACCAACAGGAGAGCAACCCTCGACTTCTACTGACAGAACTCTGGAATACAGCGACGACCCAGATGGAGATTCCAGAGTCTTATACCAGGAGATGATTGACCCCCTTGACATCCCCAAGATTGTCAATCTATGCGGACGATTACCCGACGGAACTCACAAGCAAAGTATGGAAGCGATTTATGACGAAATGATCAGCAACCTCTCAGATGATTTCGACTTTGTATCTCCGACACTTTACTCCGACTCGGACCGGTACCTGTACTTCCATTACGATTTGCATGAGTCAATGGTTTTTCGAGTTGATGACTCGACGGCGAACCTCACAGACGACGAGATGAGACGTTTTGCGAAGTTGGTTATTGCAGGAGATCACAAGGAGTTGAAGGCTTTTGTTACTCATGATATTTTCGAACCTGTACTTCGAGACCACCTACCCGATAAGGCGAACATAGTTGATTGCACATGGGTGAGGAAATGGAAGGTCAAACACGTCGAAGTCAAACCACGACTATGCGCTCGCGGCTGCTTCGATCGACAAAAGGATTTTATCGAGAAGCACAGCTCGACAGCGACAAGATTATCGCAGCGCTTGGTTTTGAGTTTAGGATGTCGTGAAGGTATTTCACATGTGAACGACGAGAATGACGGCGATGTCGACACCGAGAGCCTGGATATTTCAACGGCTTTTCTACAAGGACTTGGATATGACAACCTACGCGAGAAAGCAAGGAATCTCGGCTATGAATATCGCGAAGACCGGACAGTCTACATCATCCCTCCGGAGAATGTATGGAGACACTTTCGACGCATGCCGGAGGCATCTTCCAGTTGGAAAGTTGCTGACAAGGATCGACACAGATATGCCCTCAAATGCTTGAGAGCAATGTATGGCTTCACAGACGCACCATTGATGTTTCAGTTGGCCTTGTTGGAGTTTCTCAAAGACAAGACAGGAGCTAAATCATCGGTTTTCGACGACAACTATCTTTACTGGGGCATCGCTTACAAGGGCAACAAGGTGATCGTTTTAGTTATGACTGTTCATGTGGATGACCTACAGATTACTGGCAGCAGATTCTATCGCGATTGGATACACAAGAAGTTGGAATCTAGATTCGGCAAGCTCAAGAGGCAGACGATGCCATATACACCTGCTGGCCTACAGCTTGAACGAATTGTACCGACGTGTATACGCATTCATCAAGATCAGTTTACATCATGTCTTTCGCCATGTGTTTTACCAAAAGAGCGAGTTGATGTACCAGATGCACCCTGCACGGCAGCAGAACACAAGACGTTCAGATCTCTCACATGTGGAGCTCTTTGGGCATGCCAGACACGACTGGAAGAACTATTCAATGTTGTTTCTCTACAGACCAAGCTACAGAGTCCGACCATCAAAGACCTTTTGGCGATCAACGCAGTGATCAAGAGACTCAAGAAGAATCCCGAGAAGTTTGGCATCTACTATCGCAAGCTCAAAGCACCACTACGGATTTCTTGCATCACGGACGCCTGGTCAGCCAACAAGAACAGCAATTTCGCCACAGAAGGAGTCACCATAGGTCTTCAAGAAGATCGACTACATTTTCCTTTATGCGATCGACAAGATTATCTGCAGGACAACCTGATCAATCGGCTCAGTGGCAAGTTACATGCATTGGTGGTTACCTCGACCAAGTCTAAGAGGGTTTCACACAGCACGTCCCATGCAGAAACATTGGCAGCAGCACGAGGAGTTCCCATGGCACAGATTATCGGCATGAGGCTCACAGAACCGGAGATCAACATTCTATGTGGACCGCAGAAACCACTACAGCTTCAAGAACGACTGGACCGTGGACAGTTGAGTTTACCAGTAGACGCTTTCATTGATTGTATGGACCTGTGGGAGTTATGTTGTGGACTTCGAGGAACACCGCAGGACAAGTCACAGCGTTTGGGTATTCTGTCGCTTCGAGAAGAGCGCAGAACCCCAAGGTTACGACGACTTTATCATGTTCGTACTAAGTGGATGGTTTCAGATATGTTGACAAAGTTCGTGGGGGCAGATTCCAAGTCACGTTTGGAGCTGATCACCACCGGTTGTTGGACGATTGCAGGCACACTACGAGTCAGGCAAGGATTTGGACTAGATAGTACCAAGTCAGACACTACGAGACCATGATATTTCCAGTTCAGGATTTGCATCAGAATCTGGAGTATGATCTGGAGTTTGGTTCTATATAAGAGATGTTATATGAATAGCTCCACATGTACACCGCTGTGCGACCTCAATTGTGGAGCTAGTATTTCATGTTCACCTTTATCGGCTACCTCTTCGAGATAGAGTTCATCAGATTTGTTTCAATGGATTTGTTCAGTTGATATATTTCAATGGACTGATATTTGGTGGCCGTGGTGGATTTGATAAGCCTATTCTGGCTTACTTAGGACTGCTGTCCTACTCTTCTCTTTTCTCACTCCTTCCTAGAGCCGCTACCGAACTCCAGTAAAATCGACTGGTTTTTAATGTTTATAAGATCCAACATGTCCTAAAGAAAATAGGACCAGAGTTGAGATTATTATGTCTAGGACCTGTTAGGCATGTTGTCTCATACGCTAGAAGCAGCACCGTACTGTAATGTACTGGCTCAAGTCAAAGCAGTCAAAGATTCTCATCTTTATTGCCATTAGTTCATATAGCTTTCGCTTAAAGAACTTAATATTTCCAGTTCAGGATTTTCATCCGAATCTGGAGTGGGTGGGGGGGGGGGTATGGGTCGATTTCGGGCGAGAAATCGTGGGGTCGGGGGTCTCAAGAACAAAGCCCAGAGGCCCGGGGGTGTCGGGGCCAGGTGGGGGCGAGGTGGCGGCCAGGGGGTGGGGGGGTGGGGGTATGGGTCGATTTCGGGCGAGAAATCGTGGGGTCGGGGGTCTCAAGAACAGAGCCCAGAGGCCTGGGGGTGTCGGGGCCAGGTGGGGGCGAGGTGGCGGCCAGGGGGTGGGGGGGTGGGGGGTATGGGTCGATTTCGGGCGAGAAATCGTGGGGCGGGGGTCTCAAGAACAGAGCCCAGAGGCCTGGGGGTGTCGGGGCCAGGTGGGGGCGAGGTGGCAGCCAGGGGTGGGGGTGGGGATTATGTTTTGATTTCGGGCGAGAAATCGTGGGCCGGGGGTCTCAAGAACAGAGCCCAGATGCCTGGGGGTGTCGGGGCCAGGTGGGGGCGAGGTGGCGGCCAGGGTGTGGGGGGGTGGGTGGTATGGGTCGATTTCGGGCGAGAAATCGTGGGGTCGGGGGTCTCAAGAACAGAGCCCAGAGGCCTGGGGGTGTCGGGGCCAGGTGGGTGCGAGGTGGCGGCCAGGGAGTGGCGGGGTGGAGGGTATGGGTCGATTTCGGGCGAGAAATCGTGGGGTCGGGGGTCTCAAGAACAGAGCCCAGAGGCCTGGGGGTGTCGGGGCCAGGTGGGGCGAGGTGGCGGGGGGTGGGGGGTGGGGGGTATGGGTCGATTTCGGGCGAGAAATCGTGGGGTCGGGGGTCTCAAGAACAGAGCCCAGAGGCCTGGGGGTGTCGGGGCAGGTGGGGGCGAGGTGGCGGCCAGGGGGTGGGGGGGTGTGGATGGGGGGCGAAAATCGTGGGGTGGGTTCTCAAGAACAGAGCCCAGAGGCCTGGGGGTGTCGGGGCCAGGTGGGGGCGAGGTGGCGGCCAGGGGGTGGGGGGGTGGAATGTGTGGGTTGATTTCGGGCGAGAAATCGTGGGGTCGGGGGTCTCAAGAACAGAACCCAGAGGCCTGGGGGTGTCGGGGCCAGGTGGGGGCGAGGTGGCGGCCAGGTGGTGGAGGGGGTGGGGGGTATGGGTCGATTTCGGGCGAGAAATCGCGGGGTCGGGGGTCTCAAGAACAGAGCCCAGAGGCCCGGGGGTGTCGGGGCCAGGTGGGGGCGAATCTTTTTATGTGTGTATTTATTTGTGTGTCCCAGGGCCCCTTCGAATAATGATTCCCCGGTGGCAGCCACAGCACACGCCTCCGTCAGAGTCGTCGCCGCCGCCGTCGTCGTCATCGTTCTTACCACCGCTCCGACGACGAAAACTGGCGGCGAGCAGAAGGGGGTAGGGGGAGGGGGGAGGGCTTCTTAGAAGGAGGCTGCTTCTTAGAAGGCGCCGGTCTTACATCTACAGAGAAGGCCCGCACCTTCTAAGAAGCAGGGGTGCTTCTAAGAAGCCTTCCCCCCTCCCCCTACCCCCCTCTGCGCGCCGCCAAAAAAACAGGCTCCAGAGCAGGAGGAGGAGAGGAGGAGGAGGAGGAGGAGGAGGAGGAGGAGGAGGAGGAGGAGGAGGAGGGGGAAGGAACAGGAGGGACGAGTTTCTATTCTCCGCCGAGGGCTTATGGATGGGGATCCCCATCATTACTGACCCTTCGCGGTAACGTTCAACCAACAACGTGTGCCTTCTTCGCTTGATCTTGCGCTGGCAAGTGTCGCAACGGCCTGCGCGTCGATGTTCGACACCGCTTGGGTCGTTCAACCGTGCACGACCTCACACTCAACACCGGCCGATTCCTGACCACCGGCCGCTTCCCTTCCGAGAGCCCGCGCCAGAGTCGCCGCCGCGCCGACATGACGTAATCTCACCGCTATGGAGGAACAGTTGTTTCCTGCGGGGCGCCTTTTTCAGCCGTCCAGGTTGAAGCGGCTCTTGGATTCCGATGTGGAACCACGATTCCCGATTGTAGCAGAAACTCCTAGAAGCCTGGTGGCTTCCAATGGCATCCAACGGAATAGAACTAACAAGTAAATCAGCAATCGTAGACTCCGAATTCCGGCTGTGATGCTTGACAACCAAAAAGGAGGTTTTGGCTTCCAGCGGTGCAAACTTCGTGCCTTAATTTATGTGGTGTAGGCTATGTTGAAACAAAAAAGAGAAGAAGACAGTCAGGGGACGATGTTGTTTTACAATGCTTGAGTAGTTTAGTGTTCTATGGGTTAAAAATAGTAACCATAGTTAGATTAACAAAACTATTGATCATTTTTCGACCAAGAACGGCCTGTAGGGGACAGGCCCGACCTCAGCTTAGATCTCTGAGAATTCATGTGTGTGCCGATTTCGCTGCTCCTGTCGCAGGAGCAGGGATGCACGACCTGTGCTGGGCCAGGCAGGCTCGGGAGCCGTTCGCGGCTGGGGAGGTGGCGCTGCCTCCTGGCGGAGCTTGGCTTCTTCCGTAGGAGGAGGAGGATGACGAGGAGGAGGAGGAAGAAGAGGAGGAGGAGGAGGAAGAAGAGGAGGAGGAAGACGACGAGGAGGAGGAGGAGGAAGAGAAGGAGGAAGAGGAGGACGAGGAGGAGGAAGAAGAAGAGGAGGAGGAAGACGACGAGGACGAGGAGGAGGAGGAGGAAGAGGAGGAGGTGGAAGAAGAGAAGGAGGAGGACGATGCGGAGGAGGAGGAGGAAGAGGAGGAGGAGGAAGAAGAGGAGGAGGAGGAAGACGACGAGGAGGAGGAGGACGAAGAGGAGGAGGAAGACGAGGAGGAGGAAGAGGAGGAGGAGGAGGAGGAGAAGGACGAGGAGGAAGAGGAGGAGGGAGGAGGAAGAGGAGGAGGTGAAGGAGGGGGAAACATATGCAGTGCAGGCAGTGTTGCTCGAGACTGGTGGGCCAGGCTCGGGCGGAGCGGCGCCTTCGGGCGTCGTCCGCTCGAGGGGGGACACAGAAGGCACGCCCGATTGCAGCACGAGTGACAAGGCATCAGAGCAGACGCGGGTTTACGATTCAGATCGTCTTCCAGTTGCCACGCCAACTGAGCTTCGGCGCCTTCGGGCGTCGTCCGCTCGAGGGGCGACACACAAGGTACGGAGCGCAGCCTGCAAACCGATGCATCGTGGACACGTGGCGTTGCCACACCACATCGGTCATCGTCACCCGGGGCGCGACCCATCTTCTCGGGGAGAGCCCGGAGTTTCGAACCCGCCTCGAGGCTCCCGGTGGACTCTGCGTCAGCTGCCGGCCAATGACAAGGCCGTCGATCGTGGCAAAGCGCTACAGTCAACCCGCATCGTAAGGATGAGCGACTTTCCAAGACTACCCATGCTTCCTTGCCCCTTCGGCCAATCCGAAGGGACTTTCGCGGGCCAGCCTCGTTCGACAAGCATCAACATGGCCTTCCCAAGGCCCTTGCATCCTTACCGCGCATCCTCATTATACGGGCTGGCTGTACATCCGAGTGCGCGCTAGCGTCCACTCCTCGTCATGGCATTCTTGGTGCCCCGGCGGCGCACCTTGGCCAGCGCTCACAAACCTCTCCATTGGTTTCGGCCTGTGGCGTGCCGCTGCCTCGCCGGAGAAAACGGTGCGCCTCTGTGTACACTTTTGTCGTTTCGCGCTGTGCACGTGCTCGAGCTTGCAGGGCTCCGTCCGCCGTCAGCTCCTCCTCTTCAGCTTCGCGGCTGCTGTCTGAGTGGGGCGGCCGGCTTGCGCCTGTCTTAGCTGATTCGCCTAGTTCGCGTCCCGGACTTTGTTCTTGCTGCTTGACCGTCGTCTCGCGGCCGCGACCGAAAAAAACATGGCACGGCTAGACAGCGGGGGATACATGTCTTCGCTCTGCCGAGGTCGGGACACCCGCTGGAACGAGGTAGACGACAGGGAGTCGGACTCCGACGACGAGGACGAGGCGCAGAGGGCCTCCAGGCGGGCCTGTGACGGCAGTGGTGTGATTGCGCATGGCGGTTGTCTGCCGACGTGTTTCAGCGAGCGAAGAAAGGTATGACATAAACGTTTTCGCTGTCGGGGGCGCCTGTCCCTGGGTGGCTGGGAAGTTTATACCCCTACGGTGCCACCGGAAGGGTATAAACTTTCCAGCCGCCCTGGGACAGGCGCCCCCGACAGCGAAAAAGTTTATGTTATACCGTTCTTCGCCCGTTAAGTGCTGGGAAGTAGATTTCCAAAATGCCCGAACTGCTTCGCGCTGAGAGAAAAGAAAACCTTAAGATGTCCCTTCATGTTGTCATGTTCGTCCTCTGGGTGGCCTAACCGCCCCTTGGGATTGTCAAACAATGACTCGGCATGGAACACTTGGTCCCGGTCAAAAGTGCCTTGCTGCTGGAGGCCCGTGTCGTGAAGAGGGGTCGCATTTTTTTGAGTTTTTGGAAGCACATTGCACTTGAGAATGAAGTCCGTTTCCGTTAGCATGTTTGTCAGAACCATCAGAAGGCCAAGAGCGATGTTATTCGCCGGCGAGCGAAGGGGGGAAGTGAAAAGGAAAAGGTTTTCCCAGAAGGCGGCGGGACTTCTCAGAAGCCTTCTCGCCTTCTGAGACGTTTCCTGCATCTTCGGGCAAGGCTTAGGCAACTTATAAGAATGCCCGAGCCTTCTGAGAAAACCCGCCCCTTTTCACTTCCCCCCCGTGGCCACGCATTAGCTGCGTGGCAGGGCAATGGAAATGAAGGGGAATTTCCTCCGCGCGCGCCCAAGTCTGCCCATCGTTCGCTCCGCCGTCCTCTGCTTCGCTCGCCCCATCCCAAGTCAAAGCTTGATGTGTCCAGAGTCTGTCCCTGATGCTTTTGTGCCGATGTTGCTGTTTTTGATGGCGCTCGCAGACGAGAGCGTGGATTAAAACCTGGCTGTCTTGAGACATGTTGGCCCTCTTTTTTTCGTTCGGCTTTGTACGACATTCTTTTCGGATTCTGGGAACCGGGCATGGTTGCCATACGGCCGTTTTAGGACTGACTGGGAAAGCAAGGGGTGCTCGCCCAACCGTAGGCACGTCCGCAATGCAGTTCCGCCTCTTGCACACTGTGCCCATTTGTCTTGTGCTCACTGAGTTTGTTGACCAGTGAACTTCACACAGTCGTGACCGTGACGCATTGCTAGAGGTTAGTATCGCGACGGTGGTGGCGTGTGCGGCCCAGGTTCTGCGCGGTCTCCCGAAGTGATGACACGCTTTCCTGCTAAAGGCATCCTGATCGTTCTCATGTCTGGTGTTCGGTCCGTTTTATCCTTCCGGAAGGCTGCCTTGAGGTTTTCAGAGGCCCCCCTCTCAGGGCGACAGCAAGGTGCCTGGGTCTTTTGATCAGTTGTTTTCGGACCAGCCAGTTCAGTGGCATCGGGGTTACTCAAATATGATTGCCTCGGCTGACCGATGCGGCCCTCCCTTTTCTGGGGCCGCAGCTAATGGTTCCACTATTTATTGGCGCGACGGCCATTGTCCACCAATGCTTCATTTTTGCCAGTGGGCGTCTCCTTCCGTCTCGTTCTTGCCTCCAGAAGCGACCGGTAACGATTGCGGACCCTCTCTGACCCTCTCGAAACTAGGACAGGCATAAGTAATTGTGCGGATCAGTGACCATCCGGGCCACTGTCTGTGAAAGCGTTGAGTTGTGCCCAGTGTTGAAGTCACGGCGCTCGGAGACGGGTGGGCGCAGCCAAATACTAGCAGCCGCCCCTCTGAATGGAGCATCGGGGCTCCTGTGGGCTATGCCCTTCTCCTTTTTTGGGTAGTTCTTCATTTGGGGTGGGCTCGGTCTCTCCCGCTTCTCGCGGTTCCTCTTCCTCGTGTTTCTCCAGTCCTGCCCTCGCCCGGTTCCCCCTTCATGTTGGGCACGCGATGCGTCATGCCAGCGCCGAGCGAGAATTTCTCCCCTCCAGCCGCTGCCAAGGCGTGCTGCCATGGCGGCCACGCTGGCAGCGCTGCCGGAGTTCTTGCGACTTGACAAGGGCCGCTCGCTGCGGGAGAACCTCATCGGAGGGGGAGGGGGCCGTGAAGGGGGGGGGAGGAGGAGGAGGTCGGGGACAGGAGGATTGACCATGAAATTACGCTCGCAGCCGCCAGCGCGCACTTCTGGGGGGCGAGAGAGTATGAATGTCACGCCGCCGCGGGGGGCCCCAGGGCCCCGTCGGCCTGTTACTCTCGATGTGCGTTGTCGTTCTCGGGCGGAGAACGAGGGAGTAGCACGCCGATGGGGGCCCCGGGGGCCCCCGCGGCGGCGTGACATTGATACTCTTCCTCTCCCCTCTTAAGCACAGCCTGGTGAGTTTCCTTCGGGGAAGGTGTGCGAGCGCTAGACGTTCCACAACGAATTAGTGCACTGCACCTCGGGCGAAGGTCCGCATACCTTGATGTATACATGGGCGGCTCCTGGGAAGATGAGGGGCAAGGACTATGATGTTCCAGCCTACTCTTGCCTTGGCCACCAGAAAGAATGTCGAGCACAAAACAAGGACCGAAACGGGAGGGTTTTCACGTGTGGGGCCCTTGGAGGCGATATTCGTTGGATATTGTTTCGATATTTTCAGGGTGCACAATTATTTCTGAGATGTGCGCCGTAAGCACGATGGGGGCATCATAAGGCGACCACGTTCTTGATCACTTTCGCTTCGCGGGGCTGTCTGAAGATTGGCAGTTCGGCCTGCCCGCCAGCAAGAAACTTACCCTCGGGCTTCTACAGTGACGAACGCCGAAGACGGCGACGACGACGATGACGAAGCCAAAAACTGTTCCGCAAGATCGAACGGAAGTCGGTACCCAGGTGTGGAGGGAGTTCCGACGAAGGCAGGAGAACCATCAAGTGGTCAGGAGGCAGAAACAATGAACGAGGTATTGTATACATCAGGGTCCGATGGAGCACATGGAGGGATCGACAGATCCCAGCCTCCAACTGCCTTGGCCAATTCGGTCGTCTCATCGCCACAACCCTGCTTCATCCTGTGAGGCGCCGAAGCGCGGGATGCCATGTCCTCGGTATTGGTGGATTGAGGGAGTGTTTTGAAGTGTGGGGCCAGACATCGTTGCTAAGCGAGGGGGTACATATGAGGCGTCTGAACCACATGGGCAGAGATTGCGGACACGGCCTGGGAGGGCGAGCCATTGTCGAGTTCCCGGTGCTGCACGTGGCGCTCCGCGACGACGCCCTCTCTGTCCTGCCCTTTGTCTGCTTTCTTGCACGCCCTCTTTGTCATGCCCTTTGTCTGCTACCCGGCAGGTCCAGAGTGTTCCAGAACGCTTCTAGAGCGTTCGGGAGCGCTCTTGAACGGCCGCCGCCCACCAGGTCGCAGACAATTCTGAAATAGCTCGCCCTGGTTTCATCGTCGCGCTGGCTTCGTCTTATGTCGGTCCCCCAGACCGAAGGCTCGAGCACGGACTGGAATGGGCATGGCATCGCAAAAGGGGCGGTCGGTTGCCAAGCGGGCTGGTGGGGTGCGCGAGAGTCAGTGGCGGGATGGTCGTGATTTTCCGAGGGCGGGGGGTGAGGTTGGGCGGCGAGAGAGGTCAGACAGGGAGAAGACAATGTCATTACCAGTGCACGTTAGTAGTGAAACTACCAGTCGCGCCTTGCTCTCTGTTGACGCACACACACACACACACACATCGACATACACACAGGCAAGCTTTCAGTAGGGATGACGATGGTTGTGATGGTGTTGCGAAGTGGCGAGGCTGACCCATGGAGCGCCAACGAATACGGACGCACGTTCTTGCATCCGGTTGTCAGTCGACACCCTTCGACTTCGTCATCTTGTCTGGCGTTCGACCTGCTCATCCAACCGTGCGCTGGCCAACAGTTTGGACCGAGCGCCATCTCCGACGCGATGCTGCAGGTGGGGTGATCGGGGCGACCCCCCCCCGCAGGCTTCGACTGCGCTGTGCGCCCGCCGGTGTGGCGACAGAAATAAGTACAACTAGTTTTAAGGCGGGCCTGTCCCTCTACAGGGGGAATATTCAAAACTAGTCAAACATACTCTGGGGACTATTTTTTTTTTGCTACCGTTGCCCATTCTGGGGGTATTTTTGATTATTTGTTCGCCCGCAATCCCCCTGTAGGGGGACACGCCCGACTTAAAACTAATTGTTCTGGGCAGCCGCGCCGCTGCCAGCCAGACCCGAGGCCTCGGAGGGGCCGGAGATTGGGCGTCGTGTCGTGGGGGGGCGACCAATGTCAAGGGAGGAAAAACCAACCGGACCAGACAATTCACGTCTACTAAACGGCCTTGGGCGTTTCTTAGGCAGCCCTTCCCTGTTCGATTCCTTCAGTGGGGGCGTTTAGCAAACAGCGTCGCGTTTCGGGGTGGTTATTGTCGGGGTAGAGTTTTTGCCCTCTACAATGGGAGGCGGCAGCGAGGGCTGCAGAAAAGGAGCCCTTTGGGGCCCCAGGAGGGACCCTCAAGGGCCCCCAACGGGGACCGCTAGGGTCCGACAAGGGCACCTCCCCCCCCCATTTATCGCCCCCCCTTATGACCGTAGACGCGCTAACGGCTATGTAGGCAACGGCGATGTCGGTTTCGGCATTGTAGGTGGGACTGGTTCGTGGCCAAACCACATGTAGGACATCGTGGCCCGTGCCCTCCTACAATTCGCTGCGTGGTGTCGCTCAATGCTGTCGCACATTTGGAATGCAGGAAATAGGTATGTTGACAAAGACGAAAGCCGTCACGATGACCTCGCCTGGAGGAAGCCCAAGTAAAGGGACTTGGAGCTGAACGGACAAGGGGAGCTAGAGGCCCGTCGGCGCAAACACAGATGTGACGAGCACCGTTGTACCTCACACCCACAGATGTGATCGAAGGCAATGAACCGCCAACAAAACCGTACCTGTAGCCAGAGGTCCCCGTCAGCACAAAATGACATGTGAAGAGCACCGACGCACCTGTGAACCAGCATACCAGCAGGAGGCCCCCATCCGTACGAAAGGACCCGCCGGCGGAAGAATTTCCATGTGTTCTGCGCGATATCGGTGTCACAAAAATCTGATTCCCAACACCGCCGTTGACCAACATCGCCGTTAGCGCGGCCTCGGTATGAGGCGACGCCGAAGCCCCCCCGAGCCCCCCCGGCGTCGAGACTCCGTTCCCGCGCGTTCCTCCCTGACTTCAGATCCGCCGTGCTCTGGCTGATACGCCCGCTTCAGATGTGTCCAAAATCTCACACCGGACGATACGAAAAGCAGAGCGGCGGATTCAGCCACGGAAGAGTCGGGCGGGTACGTCCGCACGTGTGCATCAGAAGCGGCCTGCAGCGGAGACAGCCAGCGACGGCAAAGTGGGGCGGACATCGGCGCTGAAGCAGCTTGAAGCGTAGGGCGGAAATTCCCGCCCCACCTGCGACATCTCCCAAAGCATTGCTGATCGCGAGTCAGGGCTCAGCACCATCGCGCTTCCCCCGCTGGATCGAAGAAGATAAAAAACATTAACATAAACTTTTAGCGCTCCGCGCTGGATGTCTCGGGTTCCACGTGTGGGCCCCCTGGCGGCGCCTCCGGCGCCGCCCCTGGCTCGCTCCGCGTGCCAGGGAGGGGGTCCAGCGCAGGTCCAAGAAATCCGCGCGGAGCGCCAAAAGTTTATGTTTATTTGTTTTTGTTTTGTTTTCTTCTACCAGAAGCGACAGTTTTTAGCCACCGTGCTGTCAGGCTGATCGCTGAAGAACGAACGAATCGGGCTCTTCTGGCCACAGGGGGACTCAGCCACGAATGGGCTTCCCGACCCATCGAAGGGGGGAGAAGCGACACCAACACCACCAGGGGGGCCACCTCCAGCGAGGAGGTCCACGATGCCTCCCCGAGCTGGAGGCTGGGGATGTCTCGAGCGAGAGGGGGGACCACACCACCAGGGAGACCTCCCTTTCTCCTCGCATCTCCTCGCCCTGTTGGTGTTGGTGCCGCCTTTCATTGTTCCTATCCCGTCCCAGCTCTGCAGGAACGAGCCGTTTCGGCCACGCTCGCAGAACAGTTGTTTCGGCCACGCCCGCAGGACAGCCTCAGCTTCTGGGGGCTTCGGGTCTTCCCTCCCCGCTCCAGCCCCCGCTCCCGCTCCCGCTCCTCCTCCTCCTCCGCTGGGGCCTCCTCCTCCTCGTCGTCGTCGTTGGAATGGCTTTGCGCTGGGTATGGTCTCCCGTTCTGCATGGTTCTTCGCGCCTCCCTTCCCCTCAGCGTTCCTCTTTCCTCTCCAGCGGAAAGAGCTCGTCGGAAAAAAGGCACCAGAGGCCGGAGGCCTTCTGGAGCACTGAGCGCTCCTGATCTCAACGTCCTTGGCTGTAGTTCTTGCCGCGGTGGCCCGCGCGCGCTCTCACGCAGGGCAGGGGCAGCCCACGAGAGGACGGGCCGCGGGCGCCACCTCGGGCATTCCAGAGGGGGATTCGCCTTGCGGATGTTCCGTCCTGCCTGCCCTCTCGCCCGTCTCGGCCTCGGCTCTTAAGAGATGATGACGGATCGTCGCGTTTTGACGCCCGTCGTTGACTTGCAACCACCTGGAGATTCTACCATGAGCTGACCGCTGAGCATGAAGCCTCGCCCACCCGTCTTTGCGATCTCACGGCCCATCTGAGGCTGTTGGGCTATGTCAAGCTGGCCATCGTCGCCAGTGGGTAAGAGGTCGCACGTTGCCCCCATGCCACGTGCGCTCCTCCTCCCCCTCGCTCATCCTTCTTGGGCCTACGATTTTTCCCAGGCACTTCTGTGACGGCGGCAGTTGGCCACGGAATTTAAGCTTCATCGACTTCTGGTGGCCGACACGTCCAGATGATGATCAGTTGTGGGGAGCGCTCTTTGTGGGCCCCGGAAACGGCAGGGCTGTTTCTTCACCGTTTCCGAAAAAATGTCCCTTGAAAATGGAAACGGCACAAAAACGGCGACCAGAAACGGCTAAAAAACGGCTCCAGGATTGGACCCGGAGCCGGAACCGGTAAAAAAACGGCGACGGAACCGGTAACAACAACGGCGTCGGAACCGGCAAAAAAACTGCAAAACGGAACCGGTAATAAACCCTGTCGTTTCCAGGGCCCACTAAGGGAGCGCTTGCGTTAGGAACACAGAGCAGGTCTCGCCGTTGTGCCGCGGCTCGCCTTCTGGCGGCGGGCGGCAGGCGCACAGCGGCGGTGGACCCGCGGGGCCGGCGAGCGCGGAGGGCGGGCCGGAGTGCGGCGGAAGTAGAGTTAAGTCCGGCGTGTCCCTCCACAGGGGGAGTCTTCAAACACTGTTTTGAGTTGAATAACGAATGGGTCGGGGGTGGACAGGACCCCCAACAGTGACACGTCGATTAGTGAATTGTCCGTTTTCGGTTCTCGAGAGGGCGCCGTGGCCGCTATTTTCCAGGGTTGCGCCCGCCAGGTTTGGGCCTCAGGTCGTTTTCACTAAACCACGTTTTACTAAAGGGGGTTCTGTCCATCCCCGAGTTTGTTTTTATTGTGATGTTTGACTATGTTTGAGCATGGTTTGACGATTGCCCATGTTTCATCCAACACCCGCCTGTAGGAGGGCATGCCCGACCGAAAAGTCGAGGCGAGGCGTCAGCACTTCTGGACCCGGGGGTCCCGGAGTGGAGCAGAACCTCCCGCTGGTGCCCTTGGTCGGGGGCCCCCAAACGGGGTGGTGGCCACACCGTGCGGAGAGTCGGTGGGGATTCGGGGTCACCGCACGGTTTTGGGACTCGAGTCCCTCTCCGAGGAGGTCTCGGGCGACAGGGGCCTCCGGGGTCCCAAGACCGTGCGGTGACGGACCGTGCGGTGAGGGTTCTTGGGATTCCGAGGTCACCGCACGGTCTGTCACCGCACCGCTTCGGGGCTCCAAGCTTGGGCCCCCGAGCTTCGCGCACGCCGCGGGGCCCAGCCGGAGAGAAGGGGAGGCCGGGAGAGCGGCGCGGCCCGGGGCCGCAGCGCTCTCGAGGCGCGCCGGGGGCGCGGCTCGCCAGGAGTCCCTGCCTGCTGGGCCCTGGTATCAAGTCGGGCCTGTCGCTCTACAGGAGGAGTGTGCAAACATTGTCAGAGAATATTGTCCACAGACGATGTCCTGCGCATGTTCGACCATTTGGGAGTGGTTCTGCCTGCTTTCGATGGCTCGTCCCAAATCCGCCAGGCCTACCCAGGCAGATCCTCGGGGACAGGGGCGACTTGGGCGCCCGACCTAACTCCGGCAGACCTACCTAACCGTTTGCCATTCGCTTGTGATTCTTTCTATTCAGTCATGCGATTAACAAGTTTTCAACATGCGCGCTCAAAACCCGTTGTAGGGGGAGGCGCCCGATCTAACCCAGGCAGATCCTCGGGGACAGGGGCGCCTCGGGCGCTCCGGAGAGGGCCTCGCCTTCGAGGGTCGAAGGGGCTGTCACCCCTTCCGCGGCGGGAGGCCGGCGGGAGGTCGGCGGGAGTAGAGCGGGGCCGCCTCGGACTGCGGAGGCCGGCGGAGGAGGGCGGCGGAGGAGGGCGGCGGAGGGCGGGCGGAAGCAGAAGGTTGCGCCCCCAAAGGGGTTGAGCACGTTTTTGGGTCTCCTCCTCCTCATTCTCTTCCTCCTCCTCCTCCTCCTCCTCCTCCTCCTCCTTCTCCTCCTTCCCCACTTCCTCCCCCTCCTCCTCCTCCTCCTCCTCCTCCTCCTCCTCCTCCTCCTCCTCCCTCCTCTCCTCCTCCTCCTCCTCCTCCTCCTCCTCCCCTCCTCCTCCCCTCCTCCTCCCCTCCCCTCCCCCTCCTCGTCCCCCTCCCCCTCCTCCCCCTCCTCCTCCTCTGCCTCCTCTGCCTCCTCCTCCTCCTCCTCCGCCTCCTCCTCCTGGTTTCCGAAGTCGCCCACATGACCGTGAAGCTATTTGAACACGGATGGCCCCCAAGAGGCCCCTAAACTCCCCTGCAGAGGCCTCCGAGAGCCCTCTCGAGAGACCCCAGGAGGCGTCCACGAGGACTCCGACCCCAAAGCCCGAGCACGGTGGCGGGATGGGCCGACGGCTATTTGATGGCTGGCATGCGCGCCGCGCCACGGCTGTCGATGCTGCGCACCACTTCGACAAACTCCCAGGGAGCGGCCGGTGATGCGCCGCCAGCGTCCTCGATGCGCCCCAGAGGGATTGAACACGTTTTTGGTGTTCAGGGTTAAGTCGGGCACGTCCTTCTACAGGAGGAAGATTCAAAAAATAGTCAAATGTCGTCTGGTGTATTTTCGAATATGTGGGGGCATTTTTTGAGTATTTTCTAATGTGTCGCCCCAAATCCCCCTGTAGGAGGACAGGCCCGACTTAAGTTCAGGGTTTCCGAAGTCGCCCGCGTATGACCGTGAAGCTATGTTTGCATCCGCCACCCTAGACGGTACAGTGGACATCCTTTGGGGCAGGCTTGTGAGCGTGAGGGGCTCGGCGGTTTGTGCAGGCTGTGCTTCGGGCAGAGGCGTCCGCGTACCTTTCTGTGCACACGTGCGCAGCTCTGGGATCATTGGTTTCGTCCTCCGCCCCCCGCCCCCCCTGCCGCAGAGCTGCACCGCCCACCGGCCCACCCAACCCAGCCCGAAGGCCTCGATTTGCCCTCCATTTCCTGAGGGGGGGGGGTCGGAGAACATGGCAAACACACATATGAAGCCCGTGCCCCCCGCAACCCGGCATTCGGGTCTCCGGGTTGGGTTGGGGTAGTCAGAGCTCTCGACGACGGCTCTCTCACATCGGCGGCGGGCGGCATGCCCCCTGCAGGCGCTCCCAAGCGAAGTGGCGCAGTATGAGGGCACCCCCATGGGCTGATGGCCGCGCGCCCTCTCGCGCCGTGCGCGGGAAAAGCGCGCGATGCAGACGTCGCCCCTGCGAGAGATGCCGAGGAAGACCGGGCCGGACGGAGGGGGTGGACACGGTGGGGGCGTTGGTTAAGGAACAGTCACAGGAGGCGCCGGACCTCGGAGGACCCCGTATCCGGTGAGGGCGGCGGTGAGATCCATGGCCGATCCACGATTGGAGTTACACTGGATTCCAGACCGTGGATGCCTTTTCGAAGGGTTCCTCATCCAATGCCCACACCGCAGTCGAAGAAAAAACTGCATAAACATAATTTTGTTGGCGCTCCGCGCGCCAGGAAGGGGGTGGGGTCTGGCGCGGATCTCAGAAATCCGCGCGGAGCGCCAAAAGTTATGATTATGCCGTATTTTCTGTTGCTGGATTGGGGCAGGGCACGAGTTCTGCTGCGTGCAGCTGGCTTCGGCCCCGCTGCTGGGCGCATTCCTGTATGATTGGCGCCTCCAGAGGTACTGGGAAAATCAGCTACGTGAGCTGATTCGCTGGCATTCCCGTGGCCAACCCCCGCCCCCTCGTCCGGCTCGAGCGGAGGAGGATGGGGAGGAGGTGCGATGGTCCCTGGGACGCGCGCTGGCCCCGTTCTTCTTTTTCGTACATGTAAGTTCTCGGGGGTCCGCGCGGAGTTCTTGGATCGGCACCAGATCTTTGAGTGTCAGTCATGTAGGACCATACACATGAAAAGGGAGTGGGACGCGGGACGCCGAATTTTGAACAGGAGCCGTCCACCACCCGTGCGAATGCTACACCTGATTTCGTTTTCCACCCTCAGGCTCATGATGTTCCAACCTGCTTTAGCCTAGATCACCAGAGAGAATTCCGAGCACCAAAGCAGTACCGAAACTCGAGGATTTTCACGTGTCGGGCCTTGGGAGACACTCGTCCGACACTGTTTCGACACTCTCTCGACACTCTTCCGGGTGCTCGAAATTATTCCTGGGATGTGGCCTTATGTCGGGCGTGTCCCCCTACAGGGGGGTTTTCGACGACAAATAGAAAATACCAGAAAGATACCCCAAAAAGGTCAAAAAATATCAACAAAATAGTCCCCAGACTATTTTTGAATTATTTTTGGACTATTGTTGGGGTATTTTTGTTTCGTCGAAAATTCCCCTGTAGGTGGACAGGCCCGACTTAAATGTGGGCCTCAAGTACGATGGGCACAGCATATCTCCAGACCAGCGGAAGTCTCACGCGAGAGCATTGCCCTGGGAGACACTCGTCCCACGCTGTTTCGACACTCCTTCGGCACTCTTCGGGGTGCTCGAACTTATTTCTGGGATGTGGCCCTCAAGTACGATGGGCACAACATAACCTC